>JASFXZ010000025.1:600000-1195038 GCA_032209605.1 Mactromeris polynyma
GTGATACTAATCATTACGATACAGCTAAAACTAACATCTCAGTAATAATTATTGAATATTTAGCAAGAAAAAAAACTTACATTTGCTCGTGTTTAACTCGGCCATTTGAAATAGTTTACACACCAAGTTCCTGAATTAAACTGCGATTACAGTGAGCCAACTGTTAACGTGAACTTCGAATCACCATGATAAAGATAACCAATAACAGGTTTCCGTTGGCTTCAAATCCCCCACATGATACGGGGGCTTAGATTACAGCGTATATTTATAGACTGGCTCTATATTACTACTGAGGGACGGGTGGAAGCTTCTCATATTTTGTTATACGATGTGTATTTCCTAGGCCGAACGTAACATGGTGGACGCAGCAGCGATCCATAACTAGTGATGGTATGTTGTTTATTAATCGACAAAAAGCTCACTTTAGTTAATACAATAAAGTAACAGAAAAGTAAGCAGAACAACACTGAAATCCACATATGTAAAATATTCATTAATGAATGTGTGCATTATGTTTAATACCTGGAACCAATATATACATGTATATATTGGTTCCAGTTAATACTAACGACAGTACCAAGTAAGCTTTTACCATTGTCGTCAATTAACACTTGAATAACATACACATATCCATACAATTTGAGACATTCGGGTCTTTAATTTTCTTGATCAACATTTAGTCAATACAGCAGCGTAATCATAATGTAAGGGTAACGCTCTACTCGTAGGTTTTGGGTTCAATCACGTCTCATTATAAGACATCAGCACAGTGTTTGTATATTAAACGACCACGGAAGTAATATTCTTATAAGAATCAAATACTTTATTTACAACAAAGTTCCGGCTTATCTGGTTAACCTCTAGTTAGTTAAGTTGGTATAAACTTATGCAATTTCACATCACTGTGTGAAACAAGTTATTAAAACTTATACTTATCACTCTCGATGACAGCTTCTAGTCGGAAATCTTGCCAAATGCAGGGATTGTGAAGTTCGTGATCAAATCCCGCTATGTGAAGCCCGAACTCGTGACATTCGACGTAAGACAGTCAGGCGTTCTACCCCTCGATTCCTTACGTCTCCCTGCGCTTGAGCTGCTTGTATGCTGTCCGTCTGGTTGGTGATTCACGAGCAAAAATGTTTATCCAAAGATCTGTGAATAAAGTTAAGACTTATAATCCTTTATTTAAAGTCGTACTTGATAAAACATAACATGAACTGTATAGTTCTGATGGGACCAACAAGATGGGTTGTCAGACGTTTCACCACCAAGTCATTCCCCCCCCCCCAAGACGTTTCCTCCCAAGACGTTTCATCCCAATTTTGGGGGTGAATAGTCTCAGTATTGGTTACATATGAAGACGTTTCACCCCCAACATAAATATTACTGCTGAGATTAAACAAATAATAAGGATGAGTAGACATAATGATAATTAAATAAGTTTCATGCATTTCTAATATGTCTAAAGTATATTTAGTTATTTAAATTAAATTTAAATTGCATAAACAGAAGTATACACCGATATATATGGATAAGTATTATTATATTACATTTTTTTAAACATTTAATATAATTTTGCCATTGAATTAGTATTACTTATTTACTTTTTAATCATGATTAGGCAGTTATTTTTTCAAATCAGTAAGGTAAATTCATCAAACTGATTAAATCGTATTCTTATTGTTTATTACAGAATTATATCAAAAGTGAAAAGGGTGTTGATTAAATCACAACATTACTGCAAAGTCAAAGGGTGTTAATTAAATCACACTGTTAATGTTATTAAACATGAAGATAAAGGGTTTTTAAACTATAACTTAACAATTTAATTTGAAAAAAACATCAAATTAAATTGTAAATCACACAAAAATGATTAATTAAAAGGTGAGGTGAAAAGTCTAGGGTCTATTAAAATTGGGGGTGAAACGTCTTGGGAGGAAATGACTTGGGTGAAACGTCTTGGGGAGGAAACGACATGGGGGGTGAAACGTCTGGAATTCAACAAGATGTTACTTACTTAACTTTTCAATTTGATACCAAGGGAGATCACCATTGTCCATGTACGATTGGTAACATCCACGCAGCGGTTATCTTCCCTTGTAGTACAGCAATAAGGGGAGATCACTGCTTAGGAGATTGGTACAATTGAACGGAATAGGACGACTTTTCCCCATGACCCTGACAGGCAAATGGGGGTCTATCTAAATCTCAACCGTTGAGGCCGATTTACATACTTAATTTCTCAACTGGTGAGGCCGGAACGCCTACTGGATAGATAGTTTGGAATTGTAGCTTAATGGTAAAAAGTAAAAAGGCATCCTCTTCTTTTAGAATAGTTTTCAATCAAGTATTGATTGTTAAATGATTCAATAATATGTAAGATATCACTTAAAAGTTGTTTTTGCAATCAACGCATCTAAAATTCGAATTTAAGATACAAATTACTTTTTCATGAGAAGCATTTATTTCCAACGAGTAAGATCTTGTTCAATATTTAACCCGAGTTTGAAACAACGTTTTATTTCTATCTAACGATAGTCGCCGATGAAGAGCATTTTTTAAGCAGTATATAAATACTAAATGACTGAAGTTTATTTGGTAAATAATCACCACTTTGCGATGTAAAGGAAATGAAAGTGTGCTAATTGTGCGTCTTTGGTATGAGACCTTCACTCATGATAGTTAAAGTGTAATACATGTATACAACTGAGACCCTTTTCAATACTGACAACAATTGAAGTGTGCACATACGTTTTTGTTTAATTTGAAAACACTTGAAGCCGTGTTTTTATACCATAATAAATAGTGAATAATATCATTACTGTTACATTTCAGTGTCCAATATACTCAGATACAATGTATTTCCTAACGGATGAGGCCGATTTCAATATTACAAACAACAAATAAAGTCAGATATAAGCTTCGATATCTATCCCAACGGGTGAGGCCTATTTCAATATTGCTCACCAATAACGTAACTAAGATACAACTTTTCATGTATTTCCCAACGGGTGAGGCCGATTTCAATATTACAAACAACAAATAAAGTCAGATATAAGCTTCGATATATATCCCAACGGGTGAGGCCGATTTCAAAACTGCTCACCAATAACGTAACTAAGGTACAACTTTTCATGTATTTCCCAACGGGTGAGGCCGATTTCAATATTACAAACAACAAATAAAGTCAGATATAAGCTTCGATATCCATCCCAACGGGTGAGGCCTATTTCAATATTGCTCACCAATAACGTAACTAAGATACAACTTTTCATGTATTTCCCAACGGGTGAGGCCGATTTCAATATTACAAACAATAAATAAAGTCAGATATAAGCTTCGATATATATCCCAACGGGTGAGGCCGATTTCAAAACTGCTCACCAATAACGTAACTAAGGTACAACTTTTCATGTATTTTCCAACGGGTGAGGCCGATTTCAATATTACAAACAACAAATAAAGTCAGATATAAGCTTCGATATATATCCCAACGGGTGAGGCCGATTTCAATATTACAAACAACAAATAAAGTCAGATATAAGCTTCGATATAGATCCCAACTGGTGAGGCCGATTTCAATACTGCTCACCAATAACGTAACTAAGGTACAACTTTTCATGTAGGTATATACAAGCTGTTATATATTGCCTATAATGGCTGAGGCCGATTTCCAAACAACTTCCAAATAAAGCGCCTATCAATCACTGTCCAATATCCCAACGGGTGAGGCCGAATGAAATACTACTTCCAAATGAAGTGAGCATCCATCAGTATTTATTGTCTTATTGTGAACAGATAGTGACACATGTTGAGTTTGTTTAAATTTCCTAACGGATGAGGCCGATTTCAATATTACAAACAACAAATAAAGTCAGATAAAAGCTTCGATATATATCCCAACTGGTGAGGCCGATTTCAATATTGCTCAACAATAACGTAACTAAGATACAACTTTTCATGTAATTCCCAACGGATGAGGCCGATTTCAGTATTACCGACTCTTATAGGAATATACAAGCTGTTATATATTGCCTAATAGCTGAGGCCGATTTCCATACAACTTCCAAATAAAGCGCCTATCAATCACTGTCCAATATCCCAACGGGTGAGGCCGAATGAAATACTACTTCCAAATGAAGTGAGCATCCATCAATATTTATTGTCTTATTGTGAACAGATAGTGACACATGTTGAGTTTGTTTAAATTTCCTAACGGGTGAGGCCGATTTCAATATTACAAACAACAAATAAAGTCAGATAAAAGCTTCTATATGTATCCCAACGGGTGAGGCCGATTTCAATATTGCTCAACAATAACGTAACTAAGATACAACTTTTCATGTATTTCCCACCGGGTGAAGCCGATTTAAGTATTACCGACTCTTATAGGAATATACAAGCTGTTATATATTGCCCAATGGGTGAGGCCGATTTCAGTACAACTTCCAAATAAAGCGCCTATCAATCACTGTCCAATTACCCAACTGGTGAGGCCGAATGCAATACTACTTCCAAATGAAGTGAGCATCGATCAGTATTTATTGTCTTAGTTATTGTGAACAGATAGTGACATAAGTTGAGTTTGTTTAAATTTCCTAACGGGTGAGGCTGATTTCAATATTACAAACAACAAATAAAGTCAGATATAAGCTTCGATATATATCCCAATGGGTGAGGCCGATTTCAATACTGCTCACCAATAACGTAACTAAGGTACAACTTTTCATGTATTTCCCAATGGGTGAGGACGATTTCAGTATTACCGACTCTTATAGGTATATACAAGCTAATATATATTGCCTATAATGGCTGAGGCCGATTTCCATACAACTTCCAAAAAAAACGCCTATCAATCACTGTCCAATATCCCAACGGGTGAGGCCGAATGAAATACTACTTCCAAATTAAGTGAGCATCCATCAATATTTATTGTCTTATTGGGAACAGATAGTGACACATGTTGAGTTTGTTTAAATTTCCTAACGGGTGAGGCCGATTTCAATATTACAAACAACAAATTAAGTCAGATATAAGCTTCGATATAGATCCCAACTGGTGAGGCCGATTTCAATACTGCTCACCAATAACGTAACTAAGGTACAACTTTTCATGTATTTCCCAACGGGTGAGGCCGATTTCAGTATTACCAACTCTTATAGGAATATACAAGCTGTTATATATTGCCCATTGGGTGAGGCCGATTTTAGTACAACTTCCAAATAAAGCGCCTATCAATCACTTTCCAAAATCCCAACGGGTGAGGCCGAATGAAATACTACTTCCAAATGAAGTGAGCATCCATCAGTATTTATTATCTTATTGTGAACAGATAGTGACACATGTTGAGTTTGTTTAAATTTCCTAACGGGTGGGGCCGATTTCAATATTACAAACAACAAATTAAGTCAGATATAAGCATCGATATATATCCCAACTGGTGAGGCCGATTTCAATACTGATTTCAGTATTACCGACTCTTATAGGAATATACAAGCTTATGAAGCTGCCATGAACGTTGACGTATTTTTTCAATTTGAGATGCACTGAGCTTGTGAACATTGCACTTTTTTCGCAGTTTTGTTTGCAGAAAAGTTTTGAAGATTCTTTGTACGGTTAACTGAGACACCCCTAGTTAGTTTGACATTTCACGCTGCGTCGTTGGATTCACCCTTTTGATCATCATGGCAAATTTACGAATAACGTCAGATGTTGACGTTTTGGGTGTTCTCCGATATGGCCCTGTCTTGGGCTTGTCACTACCAACAATGCATCATCCTTTGCAATTCTTTACTTGGGTGTAGTCTATGATCGTAGATAAGTTTGCTACATCCGTAAAGGGCACGACGATCATTCAAAACTGAAATTGTGTTCAACGCGATGCGTTTGCACCAGGCTTCATGATCGGCCGGAGTTAGGTTCAACGGCAAAACCGAGATTACGGTTACCCCTAAATGATCGAAAAGGTTAATTCTCAGTTATATGTAGACACATTTCTAAAGCAATTAATTACAAAGGATGTCCCAAGAATGTTTCCATGTTATCAAATTAAGGGCATGTTATATCACAAGTGGATGCCTAAATGTTCGGATGCCGCCCCATTAGTTATTGTTATTTGGAGGATCCTTAAAAGACGTTACAGAAGCGGAAAATCTAAATTTTGGCAGACCTTAAACGAGCGTTGTGGAACGAATGGCAGAATCTGGAGCAATCTGTAATCAACAAGACCCTGGAGTCGTGGCCCTGGATCCCAAATAGAACATTTGTTGCAATGAAATTGTTATTATGTGCCATTTATAGATCGAATAAAAGTGTTTCAAAACTTGTGAATCACCTCTCGTTTATTTCAAATGAATAATCAATATCCCGCTCGTACGGATTTAAACTACATTGATCAAGACACATTGGATTATAGACAATCATTTTTGCTCTTAAAATATTTATGATATTTTCCTAACCTGGACAATAATATAATACGTAATAAGTGTATTAGTTATTAATAGAGTTTTGCAGCTAAGTCGGATGTGGACATCAGATTAAAATAGGGGGTTTTCTCAAGATAATTTCATGTGATGGTATATACGTGTATGTACTAATGCCTGGCTAACTATTCCATGGGCAGTCGGCGCTATTGATGGTACATCGCATGAAATAAATTGATCAAGTGACGAACGACAACAAGAATATTATTTAGGTTACAGACATAATCACGCTCTACATTCACAGATTGTAACACATAACAGCGGAGTGATTGATTACATAGTAGTTGGAGCATTATTTACTGTGTCCAACCTCAAGAGGTCTTTACAACCAGTTACAGGCATATGCATAATGGTTTGACCATTATATATACTGAGTCCTACCTCAAGGGATCGGTGCGATCAGATACAGACATATATAGACTGTGGTTTGGGTATTATTTACTGTGTCCAACCTCAAAAGGGTCTGTACGACCAGTTACATGCATATACATAGTGAATTGACAATTATTCGCTGTGTCCAACCCCAAAGGGTCTGTATGACCATTTACGTGCAGATACATGGTGGTTTTAACATTATTCGCTGTGTCCAACCCCAAGGGGTCTGTATGACCAATTACATGCATGCATATACATAGTGGTTTTAACATTATTCATTGTGTCCAACCCCAAGGGGTCTGTATGACCAATTACATGCATATACATGGTGGTTTTAACATTATTCATTGTGTCCAACCCCAAGGGGTCTGTATGACCAATTACATGCATATACATGGTGGTTTTAACATTATTCATTGTGTCCAACCCCAAGGGGTCTGTATGACCAATTACATGCATATACATGGTGGTTTGACCATTATTCACTGTGTCCAACCCCAAGGGCTCTGTGCAACCAATCTTTATTGACTTAATACCCATGAATTGGCACAATTTAATAAAAAAAAAGAAAAAAGAATATTATTTAGGTTACAGACATAATCACGCTCTACATTCACAGATTGTAACACATAACAGCGGAGTGATTGATTACATAGTAGTTGGAGCATTATGAATTGGCACAATTTAATAAAAAAACATTATGAAATAAACAAAATATACACATTTTCATACCTATATGTATGACCGACCGGCGCAGTCCAGATATTTAAGTAAGTGCTGTTTTCTGAACAGCTAGAGTAACACGATTTTTATGGCGCGAAAAGGAGCACCAAAGTTATGATTTTAAAATATAAGTCATTAATGTACAGACGTCATTTCCTGCAATTTTAACTGCATCAGTTGCAAAATGTGCTGTAGTCGCACAAATTTTACACTTCACCTGTTTTTGATTTTGACTTAAAAACGGCGTTGAAGGATGGGATAGGAAACTATCATTAAAGTGTACGTTTCATTGGATAAAACACCCACAGACACGATGAAAACATTACAGAGTGGCACATTATATTCGTCAGTTTCCTGATCGCTTGTATATAAGTGGCAAAACATTTTTCAATCCAGCGTTTATCAAAGAAAGATGATAAGGGTAGGCCGAAGAAAATTAACGTCAACGTCATTGCGTTGGTTGAGAAAATCGTTATGGAAGACTATCGGGTGTGTGTCCGCAATATTAGTGAACGCCTTGGACTTAGTCACGGGACAGTGCTTAACATACTAAAATCCGGACTTGGAATGAACAATGGGTGTGCTCTCTGGGTCCCTAAATTTCTCTTAACAATTAACACGGAGGCATCTATTATGAAAAGTTATAAGTGAAATTGTGACGTTAACGTCAATGTGACGTTGCGACGTGCGCCGCATATCCTACAGTGGCCATTGTGAATCTTGCATTTTTTTGTTACTGTTTCATGTAACTGCCCAGTTTTTTGAATAACGTATCATAAATGGCTTGTGGTTAAAGAGATATACATGTATTTATCTTTTTGTTATCGAACTTTTTGGACACACCTCGTATGTACCCTTTAACCTGCTTAAGTGCCTTGTGTTTTGTGGATTGTTGTTTTCATGGAGGTCTGCGTGGGGAGGCATTGTCTTATGTATGTGGCTTTTCCTGTAGCTACGTATTCTCTCTCTTTAATACATGGTAGTTTTAACAGTATTTACTGTGTCTAACCTCAAGGGGTCTATACAACCAGTAAAAGGTCTAATCATGGTTGTTTTATCATTATTTACAGTTATGGCCCTTTGATTATGCCACATATAGTATATATGGTACCATTCTTGTCCGGACTACTTCTCAGAAACTACTTGCTGGAATTCAACAAAATTTCATGAGATGCTTCACTACCAAGAGAAGATGCGCATACTATCACACGGTTTTGGTTCAACTATTTTTCACGGAGTTATAGCCCTTTGATTATGCCACATATACTACATATGGTACAATTCTTGTCCGGACTAATTCTCAGAATCCAATGACTGGAATTCAACGAAACTTCGTGGGAAGCTTCACTACCAAGAGGAAATGCGAATATTATCACTTGGTTTTGGTTGGAATATTTTTCCATGGAGTTATGGCCCTTTGATTATGAAACATAGTACATATTGTACCATTCTTGTCCGGACTACTTCTCAGAAACTACTGACTGGAATTCAACAAAACTTCATGGGAAGCTTCATTACCAAGAGGAGATGCGCATATTATCACACGGTATTGGTTGGACTATTTTTCCACGGAGTTATGGCCCTTTGATTATGCCACATATAGTATATATGGTATCATTCTTGTCTGGACTAATTCTTAGAAACCACTGACTGGAATTCAACAAAACTTCATTGGAAGCTTCATTACCAAGAGAAGATGCAAAACTTCATTGGAAGCTTCATTACCAAGAGAAGATGCGCATTTAATCACACTGTTTTGGTTGGACTATTTTTCACCGAGTTATGGCCCTTCTATTATGCCACATTTAGTATATATGGTATCATTCTTGTCCAGACTAGTTCTCAGAAACCACTGACTGGAATTCAACAAAACTTAATGGGAAGCTTCAGTATTAAGAAGAGATGCTCATATTATCACACGGTTTTGGTCAGACTATTTTTCACAGAGTTATGGCCCTTTGATTATGCAACATAGTACATATATGGTACCATTCTTGTTCGGACTAATTCACAGAAACTTTTGACAGGAATTCAACAAAACTTTATGGGAAGCTGTATTACAAAGAGGAGAAGCGCATATTATCAGGAGTTATGATGGGTCTGTTTTTCATATAGTTATGGCCCTTTGATTATGCGACATATAGATTAAATATTATCAGCTATGCAAGATAATCAAAATTATATTCTTTTAATTTTTCAAGTAAGTTTTTTGATGTAGGTAAATGTTTGTCTACGTAATGTTTATAATATATACATGTATATATTTGATTTCAAATATATTTTCTTGTTTTTATGGCACCTTTCAAGATAACCTTATGTCAGACCTCAAACAATAAGCTTTGGTTTTGTTGTTTTAAATTATGATAAAAACTATTGAACAAAAAGGACATTCACACACTGGTACATCTGTCAACACCATACTTATTTGATCATCAGCTGATATGGATTTGTATCAATCTACAGTCTTTGTTGTAAAGGTACGCATTGCATTGACATGGGCACTTGAATTGTGAATAAAGGCTTCTTATATCTGTAGCAAGATTCCTTTTTTCAGGTTTGTTTTCAGTTAGCAGGATTATCCTAGCCCAGCATGTAATTAAATTGTTCACTATCTCAATTTCATTGTACATTTTTGTATACCTATCCAGGACATTTCCAGTGCTGCATATAACATTCAGATTGTAACCATCAACAAAGTGAGATTTTCCAATTAGAGTCTTGTTCGAAGTTATAACCATACTTCGGGGAGCATCCATCGGTTCCACCGATATCCTTGTCCTGTCTATTCAATGCACACTCGCATAAGCTTTATTACACATGTTTACTGTCCTACATTTGGGACATTACTAATGTCATTAGCGAGTTGTTGTAAGCTAAATGGCTGTGAACGCATGTCGACCCGCCTGAAAATATCAGCTGCGCGGGAGTTATAAAGCAGAGGGTGAACATGAAGGTATCGGAATAAGCGCCCGATGCTAAAGGAGAGTTCTCAGTTTCTAGCCAGGTGCCCCAGGGATACCAAAGCCCAGTGCTATACTAGCCTGGTGAGGCCCATCATTGAGTATGCCTCCTCTACCTGGGACCCTCACACCAGTAAGAACATCAAACAACTGGAAGCGGTCGAGTGCTGAGCAGCCAGGTTCGCCATGGGTGACTACAAAACCAACAGCAGCACCAGCCAAATGATATTTTATCTTGACTGGGACCCACTACAGCAGAGACGGTCAGACAGCAGGCTGGTGATGATATACAGGATTACCCATGGCCTCATTGAGTGATTGACATCCAGGTTGACACCCAGCCACACCACGCAATACATGCTGCCTTTCTGCAGGACAGACAAGTATCACCGCTCATTCTTTCCAGCTAAGGTCTTCGTCTGTGGAACCAGCTGCAAGAGATTGTCGCTACAGCCCCAACTTTAGAAGCCTTCAATGATGGGCTGGTAGGCTGCCACCAGATCTTGTAATGCACAACGTCTTTTTTTTGCTATTAATCTGATTTTGTCTTTTATCCTTTCACTGTGCACTTCACAACGACCTTGTACATAATTTCATATGCGACAATGCTCCAGAGAGAGCCCTGCATATTACTTGGAAGAAGAAGAAGTGACCCAAGTCATCACATTCACGGACATACGTACAGTGGTACAGAGGTGACATGTGTATGTTTTTTATTTATCTTTATATTAATACATTGATCGTTAATATTTAAGTTAAATGTAAGTTGAAAACATTACTGAATATTCTCAGTGCATTGAAGATTCGCGGTAAAGTGGAAATTTCCCCGTGAAATGTATATTGGTATCTGTTATAATAAAGTAGACCATATGATTTTTTTAAATATTTATTTCATAATATTGGTATAAATTACAAACAATACATAAATCCCAGATAAAGCACAATACATAAATAATGAATACAGATAATGCATTGATAACAAATGACGAACAAACAATTAGACAACAAATGAAATAAAATACATGTAACATTAATCATTTATCTTAATGAATGATAATTAATGATACTGAACACAACACATGTATAAATATTGACACATAAACGAAAGAAATAGCTAATTTGAGCTATACTGAATTGGATTACCACTGAATTGTGTACTCATTTTATATCATTCCCGATATTTGCAATGATCTTTGTATTGATACTTAAATAAATTTGAACATAATTTAAACGAAAAATAACATCAACAAGACATTCATTTATATACATTTTGTATTTATAATAATATTTATTCTTTCTGCTATGTCTGTCATACAAAGTTAAAGTTGCACGTTGGTCTACACTTGTATGTAAAACATTGAACTCGTAATCTTTATTGTTACAATGTTTTGAAGGATGTTTATAAAAGAAAATGAATATTACATCGTATATCAATGCAAAAAAAAATATTCTATACATTAAATTATGACTTACCAGTGCCACAGGTACGGTGCTTTTTACTCAACGTAATTGTATGTTGCACCTTCTCTTTTAATTACATTATTAATTAACTGTATCTTTTTCATTCATATAGTACATCAAAGTTCATTGAGGTTTATAAGGGTTTCAATTCAACAGGTATGACCCCCAATTAACGACTCAACCACCTTCGGTGTGAATATCTTCGCCTTTTCATTGCTATTAAAAAGACGTGGAGTTGAGTTTATTTACCCTCGCCACCGGGATATCCCATATGGGCGAGCATTCACTATTTTAGTATACTATATGTGTACATACTATATTAGCATTCCTTTTTTTAAATTAAAACTATAGTAAAAAGACGACTTCTATCACATTCTTTAATATGCCGAATTGCACTTCAAAAGTGGGCCGAGTCGGACCGGAATGTGGGTCGACCTTCTTTAGTAGCCATGAAAGTAACATAGCCATCGTAGCTACGAAAGTTTAATGAGGTGGGCGGAGTTTGGTGTAGGCACGAAGACGCTAAATCAGTATCCATAAACTCAAGTGACCTGAGTTTATGGATACTAATTTAGCGTCTTCGTGCCTACAGTGAAGGAAGGGGGAGGGGGATTAATGGATGGAAAATATCACTGGACAAGTCAATACGCTTGACGAAGTTCGTTGACGTTAGCATGTGGGTTAAGACGTTTTTTTTTTTTTAATTGAAGCGTTTTCGTTCACTTAACAACAATATCAGTAAGACAAGTAAAACAAATTGACCGAATACCACACGGGACATGTTGAACAATTCATGCACGTGCAATCGAGTTTCACGTTGTGGACGATTAACAGTGCAAACATAATTCCTAAAATTCATGAATTCTGATAACACACACCAAGGCTAATTTTACCTATCTACTTTCTTTACACAATGAGTTCTTTAACACAACAAACACTATGTGTACAAATCGGAAGTTTCTTTTTTTGTTCAGTATATATATTACGCTCATATTGCATTTATATTTGTCTGTCCGAGTGTGCATCTACCTGTTGATCCTCGGTTACATGTGTAGTTTGTAGGTGCAATATTAATTGTGTATGATATATGCCATTGTATGCCATTATTCATGTTTTAATTATCTTTGAAGATTATTGTATAGTCTCTTATAACTCAATTTGAGTGGTGATATACATGTTATAAGTTATAACTGTTGCAGTTGGTAATATGTACAATGTTTATTGACAAAACTGAATTACATACTATTAAAAGTTACCTATATACATCAGTTCTCCCGCGATATTATCGAAACTTTTATAGAATTATGTAATACATGTATAAACAAATCCAGAACAAAGCTATGACATAAAATACCCCAAATGACCCTGCCGTAGGGATAGAGTATAACTACGCGGGTAGTAATTAACAAATATCGTAAATGAGATTCAAGAGAAGAGACAACGTGGATTGATATGGTGCTGATACCCATTGGTTATCATTTTCAGTACTGAAACTAGTCGCCTCACATTAAAATGAAACGAATGAACAACTCGCACTCCAATGTTAGCAACACCACGAAAACAAACAAAGTTATTTATGCATGTACACTGAACACATTTTCTAAACGTCCATGTAATAAAATACAAATTAAATAAAACGGTTTTACATGCCAAGTTGAAATTTGGCATTCTAGTATTATAAATGGTACTTTGTCGAATTCGATAAAGAAAATACCTATTTATCTTCATGGTTGTCCACGCGTGACAGTGAGTACGATTTTCAACTTTTGGCACGTGGATCACATAAATTATATAGTTAGCGGTTAATTTCATTTCAATGCACTCCACGTTGTATGTCCAAAACGAAAAACAGAAAAGATGCCAACAAAGACCATTGAAGAACGCTCCAGGGCCGTCGGTATGATTGATAATGGTACTCTGATATGACAGGTATGACTAACTTTATAAATTAATTAATCAATTCAAATAGCATTTGGAAAATAATTATAAAAATGTATAGTTTTTGAATTATTGACCACTTTTTATAAATACATAAATAAGTATATTTTAGGTTGCCCGTCTGTTCAATAGGAGTAAATTTGCACATTTTTTCTGTTCTTATATTTTGACGAATTAACAAGTCGATTTTTAGAAAAAAAATTCAGTTTGTGCTTAGGAGAAGTGGGTAATCAAACTTAGTCCTCATACCCCAGAAACGGTGCTGTTGATGTGAATCGACTAAGTTGTTCAGAAAACATGTGGATCCGAAAAGTCTCGTGGTCAAATACCACAGGAAGGTTGTTAGCCACCATAGTTCTGATTTTCCCTCCGATAAGGATAACTTTTCTATGGCTGTGACACCAATGACATACCGCCGTTGCATACTTGGCAAACTAACTACCGGGACATAAGGAAGCAGTTTTGCATAACATAAGGCCCCGTTTCATAGCCGATCTTAAGACGAAGACTGTATCTTATCATAAACCCTATCTTACGTTAACGTAGCTACGAAAATGTGTTGCATGAACATTAGCTGAACTTAACTAAGTTCATCGTAGAATTTGTCGTAACTTTACGAATACATTAGAACACTCTTAGTACGTTCACACTATCGTTAAGTGTCATGGGCGCCCCCATACGAATCCACGATGTACATGGACTTTTTCATAAAAGTTACTTGTTTTTGTGACCGTAACATGATATAATTTTATGTAATTATAAATACGCCAAAATGTCGTACAAATGTTTGATTTTATTACCGAAACGACATGGTATACTATATGTCTCTACTAGGTTAGGGTTACCTGTATATTGTACCCGAGTATCAGAGACAGTTACAATATAATAATAGGCGTGGTTAAACTCATGATATTAAACAATTAAAGAATAAGCTATATCACAACACAACACTTTGAATATTTCCAACATTTCTATAAGCCTTTAATGTAATGTAAATTGTGTAAACTGTTTTCTGTGGAAATTCAGACAATTATTTGGACAAGTTAATAAAACAGAATATGAGTTGAGCCAATTGGCTAGGGACGAGTTGGCCTAACACCGCGTTGTGTGGTTAAACATGCACATGGTTAGCTCATTCGGATGAGAACCGTGCTAGTCTTGAGGGTGTTGACACTGTATCATATAGTATGTATTTTATCCTAATGTAGGGGAGATAACTGCTATGGTCTTGTGTATGTCTGTTTATAACAGTTATGTTACTTTGGTTTAGAGGTTAGTTTTGGAATAAAAGAGCAATGGAACCTTCATTTCTAAGATCTTACCGTTTCAGCTACAAGCTGGGACATCATTACGCATATCTTATTTCGTATTCTGATGTATATAATTTATTTATTGAGAGCAAGGTCAGTATATGGCTGCTTATGTCTTCGTCCTGGATTATATATAGTAGCGTAAGGTGGGCCATGTATGGGACAAAGCGCATTTTTGATAAGGTGCAACAATCTCTAAACATTATATAGATATAACTTCTTGTAAAATGTAGTACAATTTCGCGATCCTGTAAGCACTGCCTAAATACCGTCAAACAAACGCACGAATGGCAAAATCGAGAATACAAGGTGTACGAGGCAATACTAAAATACCAACTAATCAGCGTTAACACAAAATAGTGTAAAATGACTAAAATGAGAATTAAAAAGTTATCTTTGAAGATATTAAAATTGTTCGCGGTATTAACATCTGCGTAAGACGTCACAAAAAGAATATCACGCGCACAGCAAATCTAACGATGTCAGAATTTTTACGAGTAGGCCTTTTACATCGTATGGGCATTTTGCCCCACCTAACTATACATGTGTTATTATATACTTAATAGTTTTTAACGCGCTTATTCAATTTGTGTTTATAGCTGTATGATAAGCTCGTCTTATTGCCATGAATTACATTGACGACCATACACGTCTGTAAAGTAATCAATCAATGAAGAAGGATATAAATGATATGATCATTTTCCATTAACTAACATTATGAAAAAGTATATTGTATTGGTTGACTGACGAGTTCTTGTTTCTCCTCGTAGACGAATATTAAGAAATATTATAAGTAAGGAATGTTTCAGTTTAATTTGGATGTAATATTAGTATTTTAACTTCGTTATATTTCTACAGACTAAATAATATCAAGTGAAGAGTTATTTCTTATAAAGAATTAAAGTTTTAAATGTTTTCACAATGTGAAACGTCCTGATACATCCGAGGATGTTCCTTAAAAAAGGCCGAGGTGTTCAGATTGGCTTGCGCGGTAGCATGCCACGCGACAACCAAGGTTTCACGTGCCATTTTTCGCCAAAAGAACCTTTGTTCAACTAGACGACATTTATTGCTTGCTTCCGCATTGAGTCTTACAATGACGTAGCGGGATTCCGTTTACTAATAAAGATCCTCATCATAGAAGGTTTAGGCATTATCTTTGATATTGCGTGTGCCTTGTACTCTAATATTTAAATTAGCTCTGCCATGCTTTCCACAGAGACTACATACATTCATTTTGGCAGCCATATCGGAACTACTTTCCCGCCACGTTTCTTCCGAAGTATATGTATATTAATAATAGCCGAAATGATCCGATTGTAATATCTTCAGTTTGATTAGCAGTAGCGTTGTTCGACTGCACTTGGACCACGTTATCAGCCTGATTAAATGACAGCAATAGCTTCGTAATAGTTAATTGAACTAGATGCAATTTCCGACATTTTTCTGACCAAAACATGTATATATAGCAAGTGAATTTTAACTGATCCAGACGGAGTTTTCGTGTGACACGGGCAGACAGACGGACACACAGTTCATAACTTGGTTCCAGTGTGACGATATTGCAATTCTACATTTTAAAAAGCAGGCGAGAAATGTATATTGAAAGTGGCATATGTATCGTTTTTTACCGCATAATAAGAATATGAAATTTTGACAACGTTACTCGGTCACTCACAATGTAGTCGGTTGCCCAAGTGCTACCCATAAATCACAAATTAGACAGTAATTTGAAATTTATGTTGTTTTATGTCTTGTGTATCGGAGGTGATCGAGTTGAAAGGGAAACTTACTATATATAGCAAAAAGATAACAGTGATGGGTGTTGGATATTTTAAAATATGGGCGTAGTATGTGTAGAAGCCGTGTAGTACACGGCTGAAACCACCCCTAATATTCTCGTAAACATCGAGGGTAGGTATCATGGGTGAAAGATTTAATGATGGTACAACACAACGTGCCAAAGATTATATGTATCGCGTAATTGTACACACAGTATAACGGAGACCTTTTCAGGCGGTCAGTTTAAAGAATTAACCCCTCGGGCGTGTTTTCATACCGTGAAACGGAAATGCACGAGAAGCTCGGTGTGTAGACAGTATGTATAATAATTATCTTTGTCGAATACTAGCGGAAAAACTCGAACACTTTTCGTAACGTCCGATTCTAGGGTCATCATAATATGTGACCTTTAAATCACGGATTTTTGTTGCTGACTGTTATGTGTTGTGGAAATATGTGCGCCATTTCATGGCGGATGGAAATTTAGCATGTGTTTACGATGTTTACGACTGGATTAAATGGACGAAATTGTACATACTTTGGATGGAATTATGTTTTATGTAGGATATATGTGTTTTATGTGCTCATTCGCTGTGTTATATCCTGGATGTTAATGGTCCCAGATAGGACAGTGTCCATTTTCTGTGACCGAGTCAAGAAATTTGGTGGTCTGCATATGTTGAATAGGTATAAACATAATTATATTCTTGTGCGAATTCGTCAGCAAAGATATTGCCTTATGTTGTAACACTTTAGACATAGAATATGAATATCATTTTATTTGTATTTGGTGCTGTTGTAGTGGTGTGGGGTAGCGTACTAGTGTTACGGGGTCGTGGGTTCTAGCCCCACATTAGGCACACTTTTCCCCCTTGATTTACTTCTATGGTGGCAGTGGTGTTTGACGGCCCTTGGTGGTTGAGCCTCAACTGCCGGAAGGTGGAGGAGTGTAGTGGTGTGGGCTTAGACAGCCGCCCGGTTAGCTCAGTCGGTAGAGCACCTTACTAGTGTAAGGGGGTCGTGGGTTCGAGCCCCACATTGGGCACACTTTTCCCCTTGCTTGACTTCAATGGTGGCAGTGGTGTTTGACGGCTCACGGTGGTTGAGCCTCAAATGCCGGAAGGGGGAGGTTGAGTGTAGTGGTGTGGGCTTAGACGGCTGCCCCTTTAGCTCAGTGGGTAGAGGGCCATACTAGTGTTAGGGGTTAAGAATCCAAGTCCCACATTGGGTGCACTTTTACCCCTTGATTTACTTCACTGTTATGGAAAAACTCAGGGGAAAAACTAGCAGGCCCCTCAGTGGGATTGAACAGCACAATTTAATCTAGCAGAAAGAAAAATGAACATTCAATTTTTTTTGATTGGCGTTATTTATTTAAGAACTTATGATCTATAATGTGGGTATTTCACGTTCCTTCTTTACAGTAAATTACCAGTTATTGAGAGTTTTATGTATTTCATATATTTATGTAACCGAACCGAAAGAAACTGAACGAAACTGAGAGACAACCAGCACGTAGCTTGGCTTACGCATGTATGCACGTGCATAAAATAATTTTAGACAGGTCGAAAAAATAAAAATGAAATAATTGCGAAAAACGCAATAAAAATGTACACTGGGAGTTAAGGGGGGTCAAATAGTACCACATTCTATGTTGTAAAATATACTTGAAAAGACACCATAGACCATAGAACATGCCCCCGGACCCCCCTAGCAGAGTGGGTAAAGTCAATTTGGGCTCAGCTACGCGCCTGACAACAGGTCTGCATCATTGCAGCCCTACTACACTGGCGTTGATAATATACAGTTAACTCTCATTACAATAGAATATTTGTTTAACAAAACAAATCCAGGCCGTGGGATCAAATATGCACATTGCTTCATTGGTCAAATTCAATATAATGACGTATTCAATACATTATAATACTGCAAATAAAAATCCAGTATTTTCAATAATTAAAGGCTCACATATAGTATTCTATATACGCAACGCTGACAGGGTATATGACGTGCCAACTAATTTCCCCTTCATGCACCTCATGGCCATTTTTGTTGATGGCTTGGCTTGGCTTGAAAACTTTTATTGCTTGATGTCCGCAAGTAACTAGAAATTGACAATTGATCTTCATACAGGAGTCAATAAATATTGCAAAGATTAAATGCGTTCTTGTATTTATATTCAAAACGATAGATTGTTTAAGGTTTGAGCTAAATTCAGCTTGATAAAGTCCATGTGATCAGACGCTTGAAATGTGAATTTCAGAATCAAGCGCACGCTTAACCATGTGTATTGAGGTACCTTATGGGGTATACAATACAGGCAATATATGTGCGAGTGAAATAAAAGAAATTTGATCTGCAGCAAGTAATTCCAGCTTTTAAAAGGAAAACGTTTTAATTACTTATATTATACATAACTAAAACACTCTAAACAATTTTTTGAATCAAAAACAGCAAAAATACACATACAGTATCTAAATATTAGATCTAGAGAGCTAGGCATCGCAACATTGCTTGTTTAACTAAATTTGTATGAAAACATGGATTTGCAGTATTATAAATTCGTTATACAGGTTGTTGACAGGGTTTATGGGGGATTATAACCTGTCAACAACCTGTATAACTAATAATATAACTAGAGTTGACTGTTTTATATCATCTACTTGTATGTTTGTTTTTATTCTAGAATCTGTTAAATTGATGTTAATTTCTTGCCTTATAGATGACAGTGATTGAATCCAGTACCATGGAAGTAATCTTGCACCATTGGAGCTGTAATTATGGTAGAAGTCATCAGAACATGGAAAAGACATTACAGAATAGAACAGAATCACACAGATAAGTGACTCTATTCACTTCATTTTTCTAAAATTTGTCTGCATAATTGTTTGTGCCTGTTAATATCATTAGTTAACAAAAAACATCAAAATCATCATCATCATCTAGAAGTGGAAAGAGTGATTGACTGGAGTATAATAGCAATAAAAATGTAAGTTGTATTCTCTACTACAATATTGTTTATTCATTTATTTATTTTATCATCATTTGAAGTTTTCATTTATCATCATTTCATTCATTATACCCCTGGCAAACAAAGTTTGTATACAGGAGTCACTCTGTTGGTTGGTCGGTTGGTCTGTTAACAAAAACTTGTGGAGCGAACTACATCTACAGCTTTTGGAGGATTTTCATGAAACTTCACATGGACAATCTCCATGATGAGTTGTAGTGTGTCACATAATCATCAAGGACTGTATATAAGCTTGATATACAGCTCTTTTTTCTGACAAAGTGGTACTGCTGGGGTATTACTCACTTCCAGTCTGCTGGGGTATTACTCACTTTCAGTGATAGTTTTAGTATCCTTGGTTGGTGTTTGTGGTGTAAGAGAGATGTTGGTTGAGTAACATGTTGAATGGTCCGGGGAAGGTGATTTAGTCCCATTAATTGGTCAGTTTATAGATGTGGTTTTGTTGTTGCATTGACTGGTTTCTGTGGTAGGTAATGCATGGAAGACAGTGTAACTTACAGAAAGCAATATCAAGGTGCTTTAATTCATTTCAACTTTTGTGTATATACCAGTGCATTAAAATGAAAGTGTTTCAAGTAATAGACATTTGCACTATGCTTTGACAAAACAGCCTAAGTCTGATTGGATGAATTTTAGAAATGTCAGAAATTTTGTGAGAGAATTATATTTGGTGAGAATAGGTATTTTTCTGTCTTGCTTTCTTCCATCAAACTGTAGAAACATACATGAATAGAAGAGTTATTTTTCAATGGAATTATATAAGATATGCTATATAATGAAATATTTATATTGAGATTGGTTTCCTAATCAGCAAGTATAGGCTTATGCATGTAGTTTTGTGATTCCGTATATTGAGTAAAGACCATTTCTGTAGGCGGACTGTCTGACAGAGTGCATTGACCAAAGTCTGTTGCAGTAAAGGTTACAAGTCAACATGTCATTCAGATTATGTCAATTGTGTGAATATGGTTAGAATTTTCCATATTTTTCAGTTAGCAGAGTTAGATACTTAAATTATTTTGACTCACCTGAGCTAGTTTTTATGGCTTGTTTGAAATACTGTCCTGTGCTCTACATGATATTAGCTACAAAAGAATATTAGTTGAGATAAGCAGGGGCATTGCCAGCGATATTAAAGTTAAAAATTGAAAAAACGTTTATGACCAAAAGTGGACCCCTCCATAGAAAGTCTGAAAAATGGCCCAGCTACACCCCTGATAGGTGATATAGGTGATTAATAATTTGAAATAATGTATAAACCGAAGATAATGCTGTTATATTGCCAGTTTATTTATACCTGGTACAGTTTAGTTACAGTTTATTATGTATATACTCACAATACTTAATACTCTTACATGTCTTCCCACCGACAAGTGACCATGATGCAGTAGTTGTCTTACTCGTTGTCCGTAAAACATTCTGGTTCATAGTCCTATTATCCATCCTGTTGGGTCATTCATCCCTCTCTGAAGGCCCTGGTGGTATTGCTTGACTTTTGTTGTCATAGCTGGTGTGGATGTATAAAGTATTGAGAAAAATGTTTCCAAAATGAGATTGTGATGATCGTAATGACATACATAACTGTGCGACAGCAAGTATATTCGGTACAGACTGTTAAATGTCTTGTCTTACTACAGATCTGTCTATATGTTGCATGCACATATGAATGAATTTTACTTGATAAGAAAGAATCATTTTGGATTATGATAATATTAATCTTTGTACTACAAAGTGGTCCCTTAACACAGATTAATTGGAAGGCAGGGAATGGTCATTCAGTGTGTTGTTTGATATGAGTCCATAAATAGAAGAGTCTTTCCGTATCAGGAAGAATGTCCTGGTCATGACACTGGTTGTTATTTAACTGATAAGAGAGATAACCACTGTGGGGAGCTTGGTTGATGTATGTTGTATGCACATGATTAGAAAAGGTATTGAAGTTTGATATTAAAACTTGTTTTGGGTCATTGTAACAGAGATCTTCTTTTTTTATTCATGCATGGTTCATTACTACAGGTATTATGATATCTGCATATGAACTCATTTTAAAGATAAGGGCAGTGGTCCTGAAATGCTGATATATAATCAAAGTGCTGTAAGGACTGTAGGCATGGGCTGCTGAAAGTTGGATTGAGGGTTTGCTTGCTTGTTATAGATGTAGTGATTTGTTTGCACACAAATTATCACATAATGTATTATTTCGGGAAAATGGGACATCATCTTATATTCAAAATTGTATGACAATTTGCTTAAAATTTTGTGTTTATCAGATTTTTTGTGTCTTAATTAGTCTATGTTATACTTGCTTGTTGTATGCACTTATCAAATTGTACTATTTATGGTGAGCTTTTTGGATCCTTGGATGTCCGTTGTCATGCATTGTGAATCGTGCGTCGTGCATCAACATTTTCTTGAAACAACAACTCTACCTATACATGTACCACTAAATGGATTTTGTCCAAATTTTACAGGAATGATCCTTGGTTAGGCCTCTTTCAAAGTTGCATAAGTCATTTCGGTCCGCTGCATAATTAGGTCACAGGAGCAAAAAAAGTGTAAAATTTGAAATTGTTCTTGTCCAAAACCCTAAGGTCTAGAGCTTTGATATTTGGTGTGTAGCATTGTCTAGTGGTCCTCTTACAAGATTGCATAAATTATTAAGTTCCGTCAAAAAACATGGCTGCCAGGGGGCGGGGATTGTTCCCTTATGTATATAGTGGAAACTATAAACATCATCTCCTCCTAAACCACTCTATGGATTTTGACCAAACTTCACAGGAATGATCCTTAGGTGGTCCTCCTTCGAAGTTATATGAATGGTTCTGGTCTGTTGCATAAGTAGGTCACAGGAGCTAAAAATAGATTTTAAAAGTAAACTTTGAAAATCTTCTTGTCCCAAACCACAAGGTCTAGAGCTTGGTGTGAAGCATTGTCTAGTTGTCCTCTTACAAGACTCATACATTATTAAATTCTGTCATGTTCCCCATATGTATATATTGGAAACTATAATTTTTGGATTGTATGATTTATAATAATTTTGTATAATGGTATTAAGAAATCGGGAAATATAAAACACAGTGATAACAACTATTTAGAAGATTATTTATCGGAAACCTAATCTGACATTTTATATAAATTGGGCAGAGATGTAGTAAGTATGTTTGCGGTGACAGTTTTCTCTTGAAGATTACCCCATCCATTAGTTTGAACATCTCTTTGTTTATCCAGTAGTATTTTGCCTCTGGACTTGACAATAACAGGGCCCTTTCCTCCGGTTCGCATTGGTTGTGCAGAAATGGGTGAAAAACTTGCAAGTTGACATCCTTCGCTTGGGAAATATATTCTTACATAATGATCCTTTTTACACGCTATATTTGCACAAGTTTAACATATTTACAAGAATATCACATAACCTTTTTTAGTTTCACATATTTTTAACATTTCTTGCGCGCTAAATGACCAAAGCTGTCGATGCGCCATAAAACAACATAATAATAATAATCCTTCGCTTGGGACTGGTTGAGCTCTTGGGCTGTAAAACCCCAGCTACATGGGTTTCTGGGGGATGTTACTTCCGGTAGTCTCACACTGCCATTGACCATCACCAACAATTTGTTTATGGATATATCCATCGACACCTCTTGTCTATGGGTGTGACAAAACCCTTCCTTGTTTTGGACGTTTTGCTCAAGCTGTATAGTAAGTGAATCTTGTGCAGCCATTATATCCCCTTGGTTGTAGCCTTCACTGGACTCTTGGGAACAAACTGCTCCCACTGTTGTGTTATCGCTTGGCACTGTCATTAACTGCAAACTTCCACTATTAGCATAGTTCACTGCATTGTCTGCCTCCTCAATGAAACTTCTCCACTGTGCATGAGCCCGACAGCAATAATTGCATCCTCCACATGGGAAACCCTTTGGCTGTATCCCTGTCAAGTACGAGGAACAATGGGTTAATCTGTCCAGTAGTCTTGATAAGGCGTCAGTGCTCCCATGCTTGTATCCTAGTCGGTTCTTAACAACCATGTGGTATTGTGCTAGTTCTTCCATCCACAGGGCAAGCTGTCCTTGGCGGTCCCTGAACCTCAACAACCAGGTCAGACTTTAGTGATCGGTCCTTACACCGTAAACACTTTCCCCAATAAGTAATACCTGAATTGCCTTGTAAACCTTTAAATGCTCAGCAGCTCTTTACAAGTAGACAATATCTTTTTTGTTCCGGAGTGAGGGAAAAGCTGCCATAAGCGACCACTCTCTCCCTGCCATTGTGGACTTGACTAAGGATGCCTCCAATGGCCCAGTTAGAGGCATCAACATCCAGTATGAAAGGGTCTGAGGGATTTGGGATTGCTAACACCTGAGGTTCCACCACGGACCTCCGCAACTTTTCAAATGCTGTTTGTTGTTCCTCCTCCCATATAAACTTCTGTTTCCCTGTGATGGCATACAGAGGTTGCGCTAGTTTAGCGAAATCTTTAATGAAGGCCCTGTGATCATTTACAAAACATAGGACAGTTCGGGACTGCCCAGTTGGTAACTGATTGTATATTTTTCTCAGTCACGGACAACTATTCCCCATTGACCATTCTTTCCAAGAATTCCACCTCAGTCTGGAAAAATCAGCATTTCTGGGGTTTCAGCTTCAATCCATGTTCCCTGAAGCCCTTAAATGCCTCTTCTAAGTTTTCCAGGTGTTCTCTAAAGGTCTTGCCCATCACCAGGATATCATCCAGAAATGCCAAGACGGTCTTCCAGGTCAGTTCTCGGAGAACCAGGTTGACCACGCGAGTAAGTGGCTGGTGCATTTGTTAGACCAAACCCCATCAGTACATGTTCAAATAGACCGTACCTGGTGATGAATGCTGTCTTTTTCCTATCCTCTGGTTTAATGCCCACCTGCTAATATGCCGCATTGGCGTCCAGTTTAGAAAACCATATGTTCCCCGTAAGTGAATCTCATTAAATGCTGTTCATGTCTGTATAAAGGTTGAAATGCTTATATTCACATATCATGTAACTGTAAAAGGCAGTAGCCTATTATTGAGTGTCCAATTTTAAAACATTGTAAGGCATAGGGTTACTTTTCTTGCTTGGCATTATTGTTTTAAGAATACATTCAGAAAATGTAAATGAATATAAGCACTCCATTAGTGAAGGAATTCAATCCATTATAAAAATGTTACAAATGAATAATGAATCTTTCTTGGGATGGTTAGATAGTCAACAGGGTAAATCACAAAGTATAATTCTTTTGCATACTAATTGTTCTAATAGAGCAAGCACTTGTCCATTAGTTAGAAAGTATAAGCTTTAACAGAACAGAACAGAACTAATTAATGCAAAATCAGACATTGGTTATCACATGGCAAAATCCCTTCATACAATCATGATACAATTCTGAGAAAATGGAATACTGGCATACTGAATACAATCTCAGGTTTAATACATTTATGAGCAGGTTGTCAACATATTTCTGATTTATGTTTTCTTAGATCAGTGGCTTATGAGCCATTTGTCACTTATCAATACAAGAACATAAGGGTATACTTAGATGAACAACTCAACTCTTACATAATTAAAGCAACCACTGTTTGATGAATAAATCTCTAATGTCTAAAGCAGTACATAGTTACATCTTGGTAAAAATGCACAGTGATATTCATTGACTTTACATGTACAATTCAATCAACAAACTTATAATGATTAAAAATACATAATTGCTTATATAATTTATGAAACATTTTTACTTTGAGATCTTTTTACAAAGATATTTAATAGGTGTTTTAATACTTGACATTCTCAGTTATAACACTTGTTGAAGACCAAATTATTTGATGTATTGCAATAGTCTAGGAAATGTTAATGGCTAATTTTACTTTATTTCTTTAAATACCAGTGCATTTTAAGATCCTGTAATTTTCCTCATATTTTTTTATTGGATAAATTGTCATGAAGTATATGACTTCTAGAAAATTAGTAATTAATTATATATACACAATGCTTTGTAAAGATTGGTAATGTTGATTTGAGATCTCACCTTTTACAAAGAAAAGTAATACATATGGTACTATCAGACTTTAAAGTACCTTATTAATAGAAAGTGATTTAAAGGCATTCTGGTGTTAATATGTCAGCTGGTTTTGGATTGTTTAAGGGTGATTCTTGGTTGTCTTGTTGTTGCATAAATAGTTAAAATCTTGTAAATGAGAGGAATTTTTTCAGGAGTATAAATGTTAAAGCAAAAGTTGATGTAGGATTAGATCACCAAGATATTTAAGGTGTATCAGAGATTTGTCATACTCCTGATTATTTACTATGCATTAGGTGGATTGTGTCAGGTTTCATTGTGATTGCCACATTATAGATGATAATGACAAACAACTCTGCAATTGTACAAATGGTGTTTACTTAGACTGTTGTTTATTAAATGGGAGCTGAAATCAGATTGAATACACAATGTACATTGACAATGAGATCAATTTATTTTGAGCTGCCTGTCAGGATGTGAGGCAATGCTGTAATGTGGCTGAACATCTATTCGAACCTAATTTCTCTGTTTGGATAGGTGAGTCCTTAATAGTATTTGTTCTTTCTATTCGAATAGGCAGCGTCTTGTTCTTGACTGGGGACTTTCAAATTTTGGCCTTTGTGTAAAATAAATTTACACCTCTCTATAGAATGTCACAAAACTGTCCTTCTCAGGACAAAAACTGTCCTTTTTAGGACAACATCTCAGTGACAAAAAAACTGTCCTTTTTAGGACAACTTCTCGATTGACAAAAAAACTGTCCTTTTTAGGACAACTTCTCGATTGACAAAAAAATTGTCCTTTTTAGGACAACTTCTCGATTGACAAAAAAACTGTCCTTTAGGACAACTTCTCAATTGACAAAAAAACTGTCCTTTTTAGGACAACTTCTCGATTGACAAAAAAACTGTCCTTTAGGACAACTTCTCAATTGACAAAAAAACTGTCCTTTTTAGGACAACTTCTCGATTGACAAAAAAACTGTCCAAATGGTGTTTACTTAGACTGTTGTTTATTAAATGGGAGCTGAAATCAGATTGAATACACAATGTACATTGACAATGAGATCAATTTATTTTGAGCTGCCTGTCAGGATGGGAGGCAATGCTGTAATGTGGCTGAACATCTATTCGAACCTAATTTCTCTGTTTGGATAGGTGAGTCCTTTATAGTATTTGTTCTTTCTATTTGAATAGGCAGCGTCTTGTTCTTGACTGGGGACTTTCAAATTTTGGCCTTTGGGTAAAATAAATTTACACCCCTCTATAGAATGTCACAAAACTGTCCTTCTCAGGACAAAAACTGTCCTTTTAAGGACAACTTCTCAATTGACAAAAAGCTGTCCTTTTTAGGACAACTTCTCGATTGACAAAAAAACTGTCCAAATGGTGTTTACTTAGACTGTTGTTTATTAAATGGGAGCTGAAATCAGATTGAATACACAATGTACATTGACAATGAGATCAATTTATTTTGAGCTGCCTGTCAGGATGGGAGGCAATGCTGTAATGTGGCTGAACATCTATTCGAACCTAATTTCTCTGTTTGGATAGGTGAGTCCTTTATAGTATTTGTTCTTTCTATTTGAATAGGCAGCGTCTTGTTCTTGACTGGGGACTTTCAAATTTTGGCCTTTGTGTAAAATAAATTTACACCTCTCTATAGAATGTCACAAAACTGTCCTTCTCAGGACAAAAACTGTCCTTTTAAGGACAACTTCTCGATTGGTAAAAAGCTGTCCTTTTTAGGACAACTTCTCGATTGACAAAAAAACTGTCCAAATGGTGTTTACTTAGACTGTTGTTTATTAAATGGGAGCTGAAATCAGATTGAATACACAATGTACATTGACAATGAGATCAATTTATTTTGAGCTGCCTGTCAGGATGGGAGGCAATGCTGTAATGTGGCTGAACATCTATTCGAACCTAATTTCTCTGTTTGGATAGGTGAGTCCTTTATAGTATTTGTTCTTTCTATTCGAATAGGCAGCGTCTTGTTCTTGACTGGGGACTTTCAAATTTTGGCCTTTGTGTAAAATAAATTTACACCTCTCTATAGAATGTCACAAAACTGTCCTTCTCAGGACAAAAACTGTCCTTAAGGACACTACTCAATTGTCACAAAACTGTCCTTTTAAGGACACAACTTCATTGTCGACCAACTGTCCTTTTCAGGACAACCTCTATAGATTGGCTACATTACAAATTAATATAAACTACAACCATTTTTGATCTCATTGATCTCGGTTTGTAGCTATCGTTGGGTTCAAAATTAGTCTAAATAATAATCATTTGTTACGAGAGCTGAGTTTTTGTTGATATCATTTTTAATAACAAACCTATCACTCTGAAATGCTTCCACATTCAGTCAATGTATAGTAAATGTATGTTCCTCAAAATAATCTTTAATATGAAAGAAGAAACAACACAAGCTCCTTGCATTGTTCTTTACAGTCACAAAATTAGCTGATTTGTCATCAACTGAATGTATAACTTCGGCTGGGGGAGAGGCAAATCTTTACATGAGACTCAATAGAGGAGTGCCTGATAGGCAAAGAGTATAAGAATATGAAGGGTTTAGAAATAAAAGGTTTAAAAAGATAGAAAAGTTATAAACAGATTTTTGTAAAAACATACAAAAATGAGTTTTTTTTCTTGAAAGATGAAAACATGAAGCTAAGTTACTACAACTCAAAAAACTGTGTTAAAAATATATATGTAAGGAACATGAACATAGAATTTTACCATTGTATAAAAGCTTTCCAGACTATAAGCTTATTTTTTTATTCAAAATTATTTTATGCTGGAAATTGTTTGGGTTGTAAATGTAATCTGTAATTACTTTCCAGCTTTCTTTTAACCATATTTTTGCGTTAAGTTTGAAAATAGTGTTTTCATTGCATAACTTAATATCACTTGGTAGCAGAGCTTTTTTTCAAGATGTGAAATAGTGCTGTTTTATGGGAGATGATTGCTTTATAAATCATTTATGTTAGTGCAAACTGAGTTTTGATTCTATGTATGGGGAAGTCATCAAGTAAAAAACTTGCTCCCCAAATTCTTTAATCAGAACAACACAAAAATGTACACCATTAAACTTCAAGCCATGTGATCACTGACAAACAGTACAGGTGAAAAGCTTTTGAAAATATTGACACTGACACACTGATAAAGCTCTCATTGGCTAATGTAGTCATACAATATTGGAACAATTATAGAGTTAAACTTTATAATTACATGCAAGGTTATCAGGAAATGGGTACATACTCAATGTACCTGGAAGAGTTGTTAAAGCTCTTTGCTGGTAAATCCATATAACACAAAAGCTTTATGATTACATAATGAACAGTGTTTCTTTGCTCTATCAGTGCAAGACTGGGGTTTACATGTTTTAAAAACATAGCTATATTTGTGAAAATTGATTACTCATCAGATTACATGTATGTTTGAAATATGTTGTGTTTAATAGAAACAGGATAATTATGACTTACATGGGTATGTATGGTTAGGGGGTGGAAAACTATTGCTTGAACAACTTCAATCTTAGATATGGTTTGCTTTTTATAACTTTACATTTAACTGACATGTTGGCGGCGTCCACATGGTTTCCGCTCTCTAAGTCAAAGAGTTTTCATCCGATCTTTACCAAACTTTGTGAAAATGTTTGTGGGCATAATATCTCGGCCAAGTTCGATAACCAGCCACATCCCTCAGGCACTTCTGAATTATGGCCCTTGAATTATCAAAATTCGTCAAATTAACCGTGTCCGCTCTCTAAGTCACAGAGTTTTCATCCGATCTTTACCAAACTTTGTGAAAATGTTTGTGGACATAATATCTCGGCCATGTTCGATAACCAGCCACACCGCCCTAGGTACTTCGAAATCATGGCCCTTGAATTATCCAAAATTGGCCAAATTAGCTGTGTCCGCTCTCTAAGTCAAAGAGTTTTCATCCGATCTTCACCTAACTTGGTGAAAATGTTTGTGGGCATAATATCTCGGCCAAGTTCGATAACCAGCCACATTGCCCCAGGCACTTCTGAACTATGGCCCTTGAATTATCCAAAATTGGCAAAATTAGCCTTGACCGCTCTCTAAGTCAAACAGTTTTCATCAGATCTTTACCAAACTTTGTGAAAATGTTTGTGGACATAATATCTTGGCCATGTTCGATAACCAGCCACACCGCCCAAGGTACTTCGAAATTATGGCCCTTGAATTATCCAAAATTTGCCAAATTAGCCTTGTCCGCTCTCTAAGTCAAAGAGTTTTCATCCTATTTTCACCTAACTTGGTGAAAATGTTTGTGGGCATAATATCTCGGCCAAGTTCGATAACCAGCCACATTGCCCCAGGCACTTCTGAATTATGGCCCTTGAATGATCCAAAATTGGCCAAATTAGCCTTGACCGCTCTCTAAGTCAAAGAGTTTTCATCCTATTTTCACCTAACTTGGTGAAAATGTTTGTGGGCATAATATCTCGGCCAAGTTCGATAACCAGCCACATTGCCTCAGGCACTTCTGAATTATGGCCCTTGAATGATCCAAAATTGGCAAAATTAGCCTTGACCGCTCTCTAAGTCAAACAGTTTTCATCCGATCTTTACCAAACTTTGTGAAAATGTTTGTGGGCATAATATCTCGGCCAAGTTCGATAACCAGCCACGCCGTCCAAGGTACTTCGAAATTATGGCCCTTGAATTATCCAAAATTGGCCAAATTAGCCTTGTCCGCTCTCTAAGTCAAACAGTTTTCATCTGATCTTCACCTAACTAGGTGAAAATGTTTGTGGGCATAATATCTCGGCCAAGTTCGATAACCAGTCATATCGCTCATGTCACCCAGGAGTTACCACCCTTTGATTTTAGAAATTTCCTAAAATTCGTCTTGTTTTAACTCTGAGCTGTGTCTTATGACGGGCGTATTTTGTGACAGTTTGGCACTCTTGTTCTTACAACAGATTGACCTCATATTATCAAACTGATGTCACTGTCACAACTTGTAATAACATTACAATTGGAGAAAGAGAAGTACAAAGAATGTAACATTAATTCACAAAACAAAACTTGAAAGTTCAAACACAGTGCATTCTTTCCAGTCTGTCTTGTATAATCACAAATTGAATATCCATGAACTATTCCTTCCTAATGTTCACTGCTTTAGAGAAAACCCAAAGTGAGTCAAATTTAATGAAACCCATCAGTGTATAATGTCAGTCATGTTGGTTGATGGAATAGGTCTTACAACTTGTATGGAGGATATGGAGTTTCTATATTTTATATTGCACATACAGCATACCAGGCTGTGTAAAATTTTGAAAATTGCTCTATTCCTTAGAATGGTCATGTAAATATTGTGTGATAGAATGGATAAAATATCCTACTATTTAAATTGGTACAGTAAGATAATAATTGATATTGTGCATACAACAAGGCCAAATTCTTGAGTATAACATGACAGAAATTGACATGGACATAGTGTATATAATATTGTTAGCATGGTCAAGGTCAAATTGGTTTAGACATACAATAATCCTCATACAGTTGGGCGCATTGATAAACAAAACACAAAAATGTATCAGATATTATGTCTGATTTTTAGAACATTGTATTTTTGTAGATAAAATAGTTCTTTGTAAGTATTGCTTTGGCTCAGAGGGAAAAATTAAATTTGAATTGGGAAAGTTCTTTGCAAGTATTGCTTTGGCTCAGAGGGAAAAATTAAATTTGAATTGGGAAAGTTCTTTGCAAGTATTGCTTTGGCTCAGAGGGAAAAATTAAATTTGAATTGGGAAAATATACTATTTTGGTGGGGGAATCAGGGGCTGATATTTGGCTCCAATAATGGAGAATAGAAGGTTCTCGTTAGTGCTATCATATAGAGCACTAAAGAATTATGTGGTGAAAGCTTTTTTCCTTCACTGTCAAAATGTTAATTGTGTTAACAGTTTGGTTTTTCAGAATCTTATTTATTTCTATAGGAATATTAAAATTAAAAGTTGATATCGGGCATACAACATACTTGACCAAGTATTATGTTTTCTGGGTCATACAAATATGGACATTGTATCAATGGCAATGGCTAAGTATTGGTTTTGATAAGCCCTTAAGTACATTATGGCAATTTAATCATTTGTCTTAATTTTAGGTAAAACGTTCCAGTAAAAGGTATATGGTAATTCATATGTGGAATATTTTTACCTTTGTGCCTTTAATATTACATAATGGGAACAGAATATAAGTGAAGATTTGATGTGCATGCAACATATCAGTGCAAGTGTTATGGATGTCATACTCAAGTAATCTCATTTACTGAAATTTCTCTATTCGTTATTCATAACAATATCTTGAGTAACTGTTTGAGTGGTTAAAATATACTGTTGTGTAGTATCTTGTACTTGGCATTCATTTATGAGGTCAAATGTTTGAGTCCAGAAACATGCTTAGTGGTTATCACAACTTAAATGTCACATTTAATGCTTTAACTGCAACAATGGGACCTTGTCCATACAGTATGCACAGCAATTATTGATTGGTACTGTCAGATGACATTAAGAACATAAAACAGCAGGTTCTAACATTGGTCATAACTGTTTTAAAAATGAACAACCCTATTAATTTTGCATAACATGCATTTATATGCAATTGTATAATGATGAAAAATGATACATTATAATCATTATATTCCTGTTTGGTAGGGTAAGTTGGTAGAGCACAGGACTGAGCATTCAAGTCTCAGGATAAGGGTATATTTTTCATTTTCACCTAAAATGAATCCTGTAAGCTAGTATTGATCTAGAATTATGACCCCTGTGTCAATATCAATCAGCTAACATTAATTTTACTTCCATGTCCTGTATGCAAGGGCAGATCTGGGATTCGGATTTGGGGAGCATAAATTTTTGGTCATTTTTGGTTTTGTTCAAGCCTTATAAAATGACAATGACTGTTTCTTTGTTTATAAACATCATCATATTGCTTCAATAAATCAAAATTGCTTATTTGAAAATTGCTTATTTAAAGATCTCTGTATATTTTCGTATTTATACTCATAGTTATTTGTAAGGTTGGGGAATTTTAGGGGGATGTCGGATGTGCCCCCTGGATCTGCTAGTGGTTAATGCACATCAGCATAAATGAATTACTGTTAGGAATTATTGCTATTCTGTAGGTCACATTGATTTCTATGTCAGTTTGTCCTTTGAAAACAGGAATCTGTTAAAGTAACAACACATTATTGCATCCTCCTTCCCTGACCATTTATCATGTTGCCACTGGCATAACTCTCTGTTGACCACATTCACCAATCATGTCATCCATGTTCATGTCTTCATCATCATTCAGCTTCATTGACAAGATATGTTTGCAGCTCTATTTTTATGTTTATTAGTTCTTATAACTCTCGAACATTTGTTATTTGTTTATGTACCTTAAAATTACACTGTTTATATTTTCAGAATGAGGAAGACAGCTGTGATCCCTCTAGAATGGGTTCAACCGAGTCTAACAGTACTAATACTTCATGTCCTTGTCTGTTCTCATTTGATTTAGTATTTTGGTCCTGTGTTTGAGGTCATTAATACTATACCTCTAATACATGCTGGGAAGTTAGTGGTTCCTTGCAGAAGAACGACTGTGGTTAGTACTGGTAGGCAACCCAGAATTTGTATGGTCAACTGACTGCTGTATTATTGAATACTGTAATAACATGTTCTTTATTACCTAAATGCAACAGTCTTCCTTGCATTGTTACTTCTTTTGTTGGAATTATTTAGAATTTGGTGTGTATATATTTTCAGGTTTTGTGTGAATGAGTAGTTTTGATGTTCAATTGCTTTCATCCAATCAGAATGAAGCTGGCTGTGAAATGTAATTTTCCTGGAACTCGTGAGTTTGAAGTTATTTCATTTTATTTAGAAATAATGATAAAAATGCAATTGAAAAATATAATATTACAATTACCATGAATAGTACTACAATTGAAACTGTTAGTTTATTTTACCTGGTATAACCAATATGCAAGGCCAAGGCAGTTCTTCAATTTTGGCACAATGAAATTTTATGATATTATTATAGTACCAGTATGCTTTCTAAAACACATTGAGAAGAATCTGAAAAGGGATTTGCGCCCCTTGCCTCCTGAGCAATAATTTGAGGGGATGAAAGCGAAATCAATCTTGTATCTTACAATACAGAAAGACTGGTTTCGCTTTCACCCCTCAACATTTAGAGCTAGTATATCTGTAGATAAATGTAGTGTACGAATTGTGTACTATTTGTATTGAGTTTAAGAACTATTGATTTGTTTATGGTTTAGTTCTGTGGTATATTCTTGATTTCTTTGTGCATACTTTGTTGCCATTTTAATGATTCTGAATGCTTTTCAACTGAATTCTGTGTCAGTTTGGTAACCTATGGTCAATGTATTGGTTTGTGTTGGTCATTGTCCCCTTTCTTGTCTACATTTAACATTGATCTTTGATCATTGATGTATGCTCAGTTCTTGTTCTTTGTCGAGATGTAATTCACTGATCTGTCTCCAAGCCTATCTCACCATACATATAAAGCCAGAGTCTTAAATAGGATGATCTTTTAATATCTAGACTTTTCTTCTTTATTGCCCAGCTGAATTACATGATTTACGATAATTTTATGCAGGAATATCGTTTTAGTATCTATGCAAATTGTGCGAAATGATGGAAAAATGGGGAAATGTTACACACAGGGAGAATAAGTAATTACAAGCTTATTTATCAGAAAACAAACTGTTTATGTAACATTTGGCAGATATGTAGAAAGTATGTTCATGGTTTCAGTTTCCTCTTGACTGTTTAATCGATTTATTTAAATATTTTTAATTTAAATTTATTTGAGAATTTTTGAATTTGCTTAAAAGTAGCTACACAGCTTTGAGTTAGGTTTTATGTAATATTGATTATTTTTCTTGTGTAATTGTTTTGTTTATGATTATTTTTCTTGTGTAATTGTTTTGTTTAGGTGTCATTTAAGGGTATTCTGGACTTGCATCATATGGCAACAACTTTCGGCCAGACCCTATTCCAAATTTCATGCTAAGTTGGTTAAATGAAGACATATTGAACATGGTAATGAGGTTTATGGACCTTTCAGAACTCGGCACTTAATGCTTCAAAATTTCAAGCAGCAAATAACCTCACTTAGGATTTCAATAATCTTATAACTATTTCATTAACTTATTGTTGTATTAAAAATGTCAGCTATTAGGGTTAAGATAGGTTTAGGGAACTTTTTGGAACCTAATTTTACTCAAAATTGCATATTAGGGTTCATTTTTTGAATGAATGAATGTGTTTAATATAATTATTGTGTTTCAATTTATGTTGTTTTCTGTTAGAAGGCCATGTTTTATTTAAGAATTGTACAATTGTTTTTGTATACCTCTTTACATGTCACCCTCTGTAAATAAAGATATTATTATTATTATTTAAGGAAACATGTGGAACTTATTTCGCATCAAAATTTCAATTTAAGTGCATAGTAGGTTTAGTGGATAATTTTGAAAATATTTAATACTAAACTTTCATATTGAGGTTTAGGTTAAGGTACTTTTCGGAACTTTTTTGGCATCAAAATTTCATTAAAATTATTCCAAATACTTTATCTGCATATATCTTATTCTTGCATAAAGGAGCAGTTATGGTCTGAAGCTCATAGCGGCCATAATTTATCCTTTCAACTATTCAATTTAAATAAGGACATGTTCAATGCAAACTCTGTTTCCCTTAGGAATATTGAGGGGTGGAAGCGAAACTCCTCTATCTGCTTGTTTATAAATAGGCAGTTAGACAATTTCAATTTTACACCTTGATATTAACCTCAGATTAGCTATCAACTATCCACGACTCTTCAACTTTTCATTTACTTTTCTTAAATTATTTAAGGTTCAGGGTCTTAATGTTTTAGGGATTTAGGTTTACTTTAAGGTTGTGATTAAGGGTCATATGGTCATTTCCAGTATACAAGGTTAGGCAGAGAAGTCGTTAGTCCTCTAGCCTCATTTAGGAGTTTGTATTAATATTGCATTTTTGCTGCTTATTGATATCATGAACATACTTATATAATTCTGATGAATGATCAGATTACAAATTTACTGATTATCTTTCTTGTGTGAATCTATCATACAAAGGTCAGTACATACCCCCTTCCCTGTATGTGTGTATCTTTCTTGAGAGGAGATTTTTCTGTTGGCCTCTGTGTTATTTGTGAATGACATGTTTTTGTTTATTGACACAAGTTCTGTCCCATTATCCCTTCCAGAGTGCTCTCCCTTTATCCCTTCTCCATTGTGTGTTTGTATATAAAATACAGATTTCACATATCCTTGCTGTAGGAACATCTTTCTTTTTTGATGTGTTCGTCTATTCAACTCGTGCACATGATTCACTTGTTTATGCTGATTCAGTTTCCTCCTGTGATAATGTATAAACATGGTTGTAACCCAATGGTCCACTCGATGTATCTTTTGACAATGACCAATACATCCCTTCTGAAAACTCTTTGTCTATAAGTTCTCTTACCAAGATGGTTCCATGTGGCTGTCAGTGTTTTGGGTTTGGTTATGAAGCTTGTAGTGTAGATATCAATATGTTAAGTTATCAATAGTGTAGATATCAGAAATTTTGTATATATAACTAATATATTAATCATTTAGATAAGAATGTCATAAATATTACACCCATATATTATTATATTATTTTTATTTATGTTATTCCTTCTTTAGTTTACGGAATGAAGCAGACACTGGCACAGTCTCTTGGTTTATATGTATTGCTTAAAACATGTTTTGGTTTATTTTCTCCATGTACTACAACCACAATGTGGGATGTTTGGTGTGGAATGATGGACAAATGGTATAGTTGGGAATCAGAGACCTAAGATAGCAGGTAAATTACTTTTTATCATATTTTCTACACTTACTTTAACTGTTGTACAATAATACTTGAAGTTGCCAGAAAGGATCAGAACCTTAAACAAATTGCAACATGGCAGTTTTCTTGCTGTTTTACAGCACAAAGTGCTCAATGATGAGCTATTTGGATCTTTAGCTGTCAGTCCATCTGTCATCTGCTATTTAATTGTTTACACTCTAGAATCAACATTTCTTGAGCAATCATAATCAAACATGGAATAATGTCTATATGGCCATCAGTTCTTGGCCAGTTTCAATTATGGGCCAAATCATTCTACTAGATCCAGAGTTATGGCCCTTGTATTGAACAAACAGGAATAAAATCAATTAATTGATGATAATATATCACAAAATCTATTGACAGTATGTAGTTGTCATACATTATAAACTTTGAAGATCATATGAAAGTTATGGTCTCCTTAAAAAACTTTTTTTTTTAACCAACATGACATTTTATGTCGCTCAATATATATTTTAGAGAAAATTATTTTTAATTAAATTTTGTGCACATCACCCGAAATGAAAGTATCAGAACTTTGTTAAACATAGTAGTTGGTCATGCCACTCGATATAAGTTCGATCCAATAAAATAATAAGTCTGGTAAAGTCCGGGCATATAATAACATGATTTTAAGCAATTCCAAGTATGGATAACAGGATTTGATACACTACTGTGCGGTTGTTGCTGTTCTTGCCTTGAATTGACAATCTGTCCATTTATCACACCAGGCAAATGTCACAAAATAAAAAGGATGCAATGATCTGGGCATATACTAGCTGCATATTGTTAAAAGACTGTTACTGACCTAAGGAAGTGATAAATATCAGCTTATGGTAAAATCATAAACAAAATTCTGAGCAAAAATGATCCGAGTGAAAATATAGTCATGACATAAATAAATCACTGTGCAGTGTACTCAATCTATTAAGAGACCACTTTATTAAGTGACCACTTTTTGGCTGTCCCTTGGGTGGTCTCTTACTACAATGTCTACTGTACTAAGAATATAAGGCAAAAATATGAATTATGATAGCTAAAACACCTCAAGCTCCTTGTCTCTGTGATTTTCTAAATTTACTGCCGGATATAGGCTGTTTCCCCCTATCAAAAAGTGTCCATTTTCCCCAAAAATCTTCATTTTTTCCCAATTCTTTGTTCATTTGTCCCCCCTCTGACTGAATTTCTGTCTTTGTGTATTTAACGTTTTATAAAAGAATCTTTGCTCTTACATCACCTTATATGTATAACAAACACCAGCCACAGCTGAAAAGTTATTTTTATAAGCAAAACAACCATAACCTGATTTTCCCAAATTTGGTATTTATCGCGGCTCTTTTACCAATTAAAAAGGCACAGGCAGTAAAATTATTTAAAAAAAATCACTGGCAGTTGTACAAATGTGTCCACTCCTGTACATTGCAAATCTCTGTGTTGGCTGAACACTGCGATTGAACATGCTAGGCCACCATATTAAAATGAAAATGCTGGCCATTATACCTGTTAATTGGCGGACATGCTGCCCCAAAATGACAATGGTGAGTGTTCCTTGGCAAAAACCTCAATGAGCATACTGTACAGTGATATAGATCTCAATACTTGCTTCACATGAAATATTGTGACAAAACTTGGTACATAGATGGAGACTACATTTTGATTACTTGGGTCAAAGTCAGTGCTTCTAACACTGTATGCAGACCATTTCCTGATTGCCTAACCAGGTGAAAAGTTCTTGCAATAAGCATAGAGATTTGCTCAGGACAATGACATTTGTTATAACTGACGGTACCTCATTGGTTAGAGCACTATAGGCTGTTACCTGGGAAGCCCGGGTTCCATTCCAGCAGACTGGACAGGTCATGTTTTTCTCGGACATTTGGCTACTGTCATTTGTTCTCCACCTCTGATTCATGTGGGGAAGTTGTCAGCTGCTTGCCTAAGGGCAAGTTAGTATTTGTTGTTAATTAATTCCATGGAAACTGCATGGAAACTGCATGGAAACTCACCACCATATACCAAAAAGTTGTTGATTAATTGGCAAAACCTGATTAAAACATACAAATCATCTATATACATATGAAATTGCACAAATACTTAACCCATCAGCACTATGAACTATTTTTGAAGTTATAAAACATTTAGATTGATCCTTTGACTGTGATATAATGTTCTCCAGTTAATTGTTATAAGGATATGACAATATTTATACAATTTTCTATCTGCTAGGTTATTAATCTGCTTGTTCCAGCAATGTTTGGTCAAGGTCACGCTTGAGGGTCATATTATAAGTGCGTAATTGTTTCTTCTCGGCTCCTTACCCATGTGCGGCTTTCTTGGATAAATATCAAGAATAATCTTCGTTGATAAGTGGTTTTGTTAATGCCATTTCCTCTAAATGAGATTGTCTCCCATCTACCTGAAAATGATAACTGTCAAATATGGTAGATAATAAATAATTGATATTGGCTCCATACTATTACTGATGTAATATATTCTTGAAGTTAACGTCTCCTGATCATTATTGTTAGGGCCTAACCATCCCAGCTTCGTTGAAAACATGACATAAAGAAGTAATAATTCTACACTAATTCACTAACACAATTTCCTGAACTTATTCAATCATGAAATATGAATTATTGGTCCATAGTTTCAATACTTTTTTAACAATATTTTAATCATCGGTAACAGTTGGTAGCTTTTAACACCATGTACAAAATGAAGCCATATTAAAACAATTGCATTTTTAATGGTGTTAAGTATATATTCTTGAGGGTTATTGAACAACAATGACTTTACTATGGAATTAACAGAAATAAATAATTTGTTAATTTTCTAACATTAATGGCAACAATAAAAAGTTCAATGTAAGATAAATGATATATTTTTTGTAATTATGTATGCATGTTGATAATATGTGAAAATGAATATACTGCTATTATCACACTCGATTTAAAAGTAAATTTATAAGATCAGAAAACTAGTCTATAAGAACAGCTAGTAACTGTCGTAGTTGACATAAAACATGCAAAGTTCTAAATCGGCCCCTTAACGTTTGGAAAATGACAATTTTTCCTACATGGTCTATGTGATTAAAGGTGAAACTCGAAGTAAGAACATTTTTAGTTTGAATAAATATTTTTACACTAAATAAAAGAGAGGAAATTGTAGAATACTCGTAAAACTGTTAAAATATTCTAGTAATAAGATAAAGCTGTATAATCTACATTGATAAAAACTGGTAGAGCTGGAAACTTGATATTGATTTATGAGTCATTTTCAAGGGAGACAATCCACTTCAATAAGCCAGCTAAAAGGCAGTGAAAACTGGGTATGCCTAAATTGGTTGATGAGGTATACCAATCCATTAAATGTGTTTGTTCTTTTATAGAATTTTCTTAAAACTTTTTTTATAGAATAGTTTCTAAATTACTGTATGTCATCAATGGGAATAAACAAATGATATTTGTATAATAAACTGTAAATGAATTAATTCATGTTTAAATCATGTAAAATACAGTCAAATCTGCTTTAGTGACCGCCTGCCCTAAATGATCACATTGTTATCTGCCCTTTTCATGTTCCTTTATTCCAGCCCACATGATACAAGTTTAAATAATTATATCACATATTGTATTCGAAGACAATAATTTCCAATGAAAGAAAATGTCATACTTAGTACAGAACGCATATTTAACAATATCAACATCATTGAGTGCACCTTTGTCTCGATTGTTTTGTTGTGATGTCACGCACATGAGTTGTTATTTCACAAGTGAGTTATCAAAATTATTACCACTCTTCTTTGTATGTTATGTTATAAATGTGAGATATAGAATTACATGATGTAATTGGACAAATTCTGTTGGAGTCGTCTGCATGCCGAAATTGAGCTGGAAGGATTTCTTTGTTAACTATTTAATGAAAATTGTGTAACAAATTTACTTCTTTAATTTCAGGTCTACATTCATTATTTGTTGGTGTATCTGCTGGTCATTGTTGAGAAACATGCCTTGTGCGGAGATCCTGGGATACATTTCATGGTGAGTTAAATAAAACTGTCACAGAATTCTACATATGAACAACAAATACTGATGAAAGAGCTAACCCACCAGCATTGATACTTATGCCTCATATTGGTTAGCTCTGTTAGTCAATATTTTATTGTGGTGATTCTGCTGATTGAGGGATGAAAGCAATACTCTGTCTATAACATTCTATATTCATATAGACTTTTTCACTTTCACCCCTCAAAATATTCAATTGAATAAGCAAAGCACTAGGCTATTGGCAACACCGAACATTAACTAAACTTAAGGACTATATCTTAGGTTAAAATTCTATTTTAAATGGACAGCATATATCATTATTTTGCTTGTATCCAATTTTCACTATATTAGCAAATCAAAATAAGTCGTTAAATTGTAACCGTGAAAATTTAGTAAAATATGTAAACTTTGAAAATCTTCTTGTCCAAAACCTTAATGTCTAGAGCTCTGATATTTTGTGTGTAGCATTGTCTACAGTGATCATCGTACAAGATTGCATAAATTATTAAGTTCCGTCAAAAAAACATGGCTGCCAGGGGCGGGACCATGTTCCCTAAATGTATATAGTGGAAACTATAAACAACATCTCCTAAACTACTCAATGGATTTTGACCAAACTTCACAGGAATGATCCTATATGTATATAGTGGAAACTATAAACGTCATCTCCTCTTAAACCCTTGAATGGATTTTGATCAAACTTTACAGTAATGATCCTTAGGTGGTCCTCTTCCGTTACATAAATAATTTTGGTCTGTTCATAAATAGGTCAAAATTGTACATTTGAAATATAATATTTAAGTTCTTGGACGTTCAAGTTCATCAAGCTCATGGATAAATTTACACAATGTTTATGCACAGTTCATGAACTATTCATGAATGCATTTCAATGGGTTTAAATCTGGCGTGGTCAGTAGCAAGCTAGACTACCAGCCTGAAGGACCCGGTTCAATCCTGGGTCCGTCCAGCTACGGTCACTGTCGTGATTTGATCTAAGAATCTTTCTGAGGTCATTCACCTCCCACTGCTGATTCAAGTGGGGAAGCTTTCAGTCGCTTGCAGTGAAACCAAGGACTGCACTGACTATGGAGCTGTTAAATGAAGACAGCTGTTAGTAGGGGGTTATTTAAACAAATTCAATTGAAAAGATACTGAGGAAACAATATACAGAATGGTCAGTCAGCTCTTATCAGCTGTTTGTGGAATGTGAATTCCATCGTCACTATTACAGAATGTTAATAGTCTAAGCCGTAAATGGTTGCTTATAGCAATAACACAAAATGTATCAATTAAAATGAAGACTGTTCCATTAATAAACAACCACTGTAAGTAAACCTTTACATCAAAAGCTTAAATACGAGGGGCATTTGATAAGTAATGGCAACAGCGGCGGGTTATTCAAACCCCTATCATTAACCCATAAATGACTATTTGAGACCTTCAAAGTACTCTCCCTGCGACTGTACACACTTTTCAAGTCGAATTAGCCACTCAGAAAATGCACCTTTAAAGCGTTCTTTGGGTATACTGTTTATACACTGATATAACGCGCTGCCTACGGCGCTGCGCGTTTCAAAGAGGCGCCCTCACAAGCATGATTTAATATATGGGTTCAACCAAAAGTCACAGGGAGAGAGATCTGGGCTATATGGAGGGTGTGATAAAACATGAATATGATGCTCCTTCAGATCATCTTGTACTACAGCTGAACGATGTGCTGGTGCATTGTCATGTAGCAACTTGATGCCGCGGACCCCTGTCCGTGGGCGCTTTGTTGTGTAATAGTTAACAACAGCCGGTAGTATATTTTCTTTGTATAATATACCAGTAACACTTCTGCGTTCAGGGACTGGGATTTGGGCCACAATTCCATCGGAATCGAAAAACAGGGCATACATAACGCGTCTGACACTTCTACTGCGCCGTGCAATTACAGGCCGTTGATTATTTTCACCTATCCACATTTTGTTATTTTCTTTAGTGGCAGGCTCAAAAAAGTACAGCCATGTTTCATCACCTGTTACATTTTCTTTGAGGCACCTGGGGTCTTTATTTCTAAACATAGTGAGAAGAGCCGAAGCTTTCTCTACCCGCTCCCTCTTCTGCTCAGGGGTGAGCAAGTGCGGTATCCAGTGCGCACAAACCTTGTGTATGTTTAACTTTTCCTTTAAAATCAAGAAAACCCATGACGAATTGAGACCCGATATCTCCCCGATCTGTTCAACAGTACATCTGGCATCTGTTTCTATTATATCTTTTACAGTGCAGATGTCTTTGTCAGACACTGCAGATTCTGGGCGCCCTGGACGGGCCTCATCTTTAATGTTAGATCTGCCATCTTTAAAGAGAGAAACCCACCGGGCAACTGTGCGATATGGAAGAGCACTTTCTCCATATACCTTGACTAAATCAGATTGAATATCTAAAGCGCTCAAGCCAAGCAATCCACGTATTTAGCAATACGCCCTTTGCTCCTCGCGAAAATCGCTATTAGCTTCAGCCATTTTTATAGCCACTATAATGTACCACGCTATTTCAAACTTCATTTTAAAGTTCATTTGCACGTGATTCGCGTGTAATTTTTTGCCAGGTGAACGGAAAAATCAATACTCTTTCCATCGGTATGCTACACTAGTGGATGCACGTGAAAATCGATAAAATATTGGATCGTTGCCACTAATTATAAAATGCCCCTCGTACTGTAGTCAATCACTGAGTACATAAAATAACTGTGTTTTTGAGAAATTATCATGTTAAGTGGTTAAACAATTCATCAAAATTAATGAACTTTGGTTCATGAACTAGTTTTAATGCTAGAAATTAATTAATGACATTGGGTACATGAATTTGTTTTAATGGATGTTTGGTGGACAGTGAAGGACAGTTCATGACTATTCATTAACATTTCATGAATGTTCATAAAGAGTTCATCAGTTCATGAGCGGATTCTGGTATGATCTAACTGATGGAGCCAAATTAATGTACTATAATGCATATATTCTTCCCATTCTTGATTACTGTCATTGGGTATGGGTTTAATACATGAAATGCTATATCAATAAAGTGCAGTAAAACCTCTATAATAATACCACCTTGGGACCCTTGAAAACGGGTCTTCTTTTTGAGTTGGTCTTAATATTGAGGTTGAATAAAGAGCAAAATGGTGACAATGGACTTGAAAGTTGTATGCTTAATTTTGAGGTGGTTTTGTTATTGAGGTGGTCTTTAAGTGAGGTTTTACTGTTCAAGTATTTTAATTAAGAGCTGCCAAGATTATTCTGAACCAGGCAATACAATCTTCTTCACAATTGTTCATAGATCTAAAATGGCTAGAATAAAGAAATGGGTTAAATATCAAATGGCAGTGATAATTTTTAGCAAATTAACCAGTTTTTAACAGCATACTAAAGCCCTAATATCATAATTACAATATTACCATAACAATCTTCATAATTTATGTTTAAAACAAGTATTATAATTTAGTGTAGGTAAATATGTCATATAAGTGTTCTGTATAAGTATAATTATGTATTGACTAGATTGAAAATGATATTACATTTCTGTAATTAGTCATTGGTGTCTTCTGCTGGCTTTGAAAGTACAAATATGTCCAAATTAGCTGAAGTTCTGCACTGTGGGATTATAAGTGATTCTCATGTTATGTTTAAATAAATGCTGTGGTACTGCTTTGGTGTATGATAGTACACTGCAACTCCATTACAACGCGATGAGAGGGGTCCACGACTCGCGATCGCATTAGACTGCATTAAACTTTCCCACCCACCCAATATATAGCATTGTGCATACTTTGTGTTTTCATAATATATAATAAATATAGATCTCAAGACCCCATTGCATGGTCTGTATTAGGTAGCAGTGGTAGAGGAAAGGATATATGAATACTGGTAACCTAGAAATGTTTGCAACAATATTTCTGTTTTTTTTTATTTATAGACATTTTTGCGACTGTAAAATGTTCACATTTTTACAAGAATCATGATTAAATAGTGGATATTTGTGTGTTTCCATGTAAGATCGAAAGTTATTTCACTGAGTGAGCAGCAGAGAGAATATTATCGAAAGTGACATAACCGCAAGTGAAAATTTAAGTCAGATACTCATGAGGTGAAATGACTCGATCTCACACCGAAACATACAGATGTTCTATTTATTTCATGCATCATTTTCGTCCTTTTTATTTTTTACACTTATTAATTACTTCAAATTTCCGTTCAATACCTCAATTTTTTACATGACGCCGTTTATATGTTGTCATTATCTTTTTGATAATTTCACAGACAAACATTTCAGATGTAAGTAAGGAATTGCGTAATTTATTCGAAGAAAGTGTGCAAGGGGAAGGGGTCTGCCCTGCAACATTGAGCTGTGAGGATTTTAATGAAATTGATGGCTGTAGATATGTAACAAAATTCCTCCTTTACTTTCAGGTCTCCATTCAATGATATGTTTGTGTATATGATAGTCATTGTTGAGAGCGGTTTCTGGTGCTGAGATGCTGACACACATCACATGGTAAGTTAGACTGTCACATAATCCATCATATAAACAGGAAATATTAACCAAAAGAGCTAATCCACCAGAATAAATGCTATTATCTTAAAGATTTGTAAAAATTAAAATGATATTCTGAGTATTTCCTACTAAATTATGCTCAAGGAAGAAATGGCAAGGGAGGTAACAATCACTATACAATTTGCTACCACTCCCTGTGTGTCAGTAATGAGGTAAACCTGCACTATGGTATAATATAAAATGTAAAAAATGTAAATACAAAATGGTGGGTTAGCTCTGTTAGTTAATATTTGTTGTCAAAATTCTGGTGATAATCAAATTGAGTTAAGGTAGTCTTTAAGACTCTATCAATCTCATTGAAATCAGCCCCTAACTTTAGCTCCATTACTTTCTGCTGTTAGGATCTAAAATAGATATGCATGATCTACGCTCAAATAGAATTTACGGAGCTCGTCTGAGATCAACGAATATTCATAACTCTAAACCACAGCAATTTGCAGTCGACGATTTGATTGGCTACTCAAAGGTCACAAGAATGTGACCTGTATTGTGCAGTCATCAGATCCAGTTAGCATATAGTATAGGAGTGTGCGACTGGAGCTGATTTTAATGAGATTGAGACTCTATATGCATATACTGTGAAACCTAAATTAGACCACCATTGGTTCTCAAGAAAATTGGTCTTATCAATAAGGAGGTCTGATTTTTATTTAGTTAAAATGTTGATGAAAAATTGAAAACTGGTCCCTGAAAATATGGTCTCAATAATGAGGCGGTCTTACTATTGAGGTGGTCTTTTTGTGAGGTTTTACTGTAGATCAAGCAGCATAATTATGAGCACTGCTGTATGAATTTCAACCTCTTCTTTAAGTGAGGTCATTTACATAAAACATCACATGTGACATCACCATGTACTGACAGTAAGCAATCTTTGTCCCATATTGCAATGGAAACGAAGTGACCCTAGAGAGTAAACATTGTATCTTGTTTGCAAATATTGACATGACATGTTGCGTTTTCTTGAAATGACATCACTTACAGAAGAGGTTGTAAATCCCATAGCAGCGCTCTCGTATAGACTTTTCATTTTCATCCCTCCAAATTGTGTCAAGAATTCAATTGATCTTTAAAATTTCGATCGTGGCTTATAGAAATATCTCATTGCCTTAAAAAGGTGCTTGTTGTTGGCAACACCAAACATCAACTTAACTTAAGGTATGTTCATTTTAAATGATAATACACAAATTCCTGGAAATCTTGGCATTAAATTTATTATAAAAATTACAATTACATGTACTAGGTTAGAATAATATATCACTTGATAACTAGTAAATTAATATATATTTACAGTTACTGTCAAATATACTGGTGATCGATAATACATTCTTCAAAGAAAACTAAATACAGCTTAGAACATATTCAATAAATATTTGCTCAAGCATATATTGAACAAAAATATGTTTCAAAACATTCTATTTGAATATGATAATTGATGTATTAGTTAATTATTAAAACAGAAACATTTATAGACATAATACAACAAGATTATACATATACATTGTAGTTGTAAATCTCTGACAAAGCTGTATTGATGCCGGGCACATACCTTTAAACATATGTATATAATTTCACACTAATAAATAGAGAATATTTGTATGTTTTGGTGTAAGATCAAAAGTTATTTCAACAAGTAAGCAACCCATGCAATATTTTCACGAGTGGCGTAGGTGAAATACTTTCCATCTTGCACCGAAACATACAACAATTCTGTTTATTTCATGCTTCATTTGGGTTTCTTGTGAATTAAACTTGTTAATTACATTTCATTACCCCATGCCTCAATATTTGATTTGACTTCATTTGCCAAAGCCTGCACCTTGGCCATCAAGTAGTTCTTTTTCAATACAAATGTGAACTCCTTACTTAATTTAATTGTGCTATACTTCATAAACTCTTCTATTGGTCTTAATCATTCTAAACTTCATAAACTCTGCTATAGGTCATAATCATTCTAAACTTCATAAACTCTTCTATAGGTCTTAATCATTCTAAACTTCATAAACTCTTCTATAGGTCTTAATCATTCTAAACTTCATAAACTCTGCTATAGGTCTTAACCATTCTAAACTTCATAAACTCTTCTATAGGTCTTATCCATTCTAAACTTCATAAACTCTTCTATAGGTCTTAGCCATTCTAAACTTCATAAACTCTTCTATAGGTCTTAACCATTCTAAACTTCATAAACTCTTATAGATCTTAACTATGCTATCCAGCATAAGCTCTGCTATATGTCGAAATGCTGACAAACATTTTAAACTCTGCTGTAAGTCTTACGGCTGCTAAACATCATAAACTCTGCTAAAGGTCTTACCCATGTTAAACATCATAAACTCTACTATAGCTCATAACGCTGCTAAACATCTAAACTCTGCTACAGGTCTTACCCATGTTAAACATCATAAACTCTACTATAGCTCATAACGCTGCTAAACATCTAAACTCTGCTATAGGTCTTACCCATGTTAAACATCATACACTCTACTATAGCTCATAACGCTGCTAAACATCATACACTCTACTATAGCTCATAACGCTACTAAACGTCATAAACTCTACTATAGGTCTTAAAGCTGCTAAACATCATAAACTCTACTATAGCTCATAAAGCTGCTAAACATCATAAACTCTGCTATAGGTCTTACCCATGTTAAACATCATAAACTCTACTATAGCTCATAACGCTACTAAACGTCATAAACTCTACTATAGGTCTTAAAGCTGCTAAACATCATAAACTCTACTATAGCTCATAACGCTACTAAACGTCATAAACTCTACTATAGGTCTTACCCATGTTAAACATCATAAACTCTACTATAGCTCATAACGCTACTAAACGTCATAAACTCTACTATAGGTCTTAAAGCTGCTAAACATCATAAACTCTACTATAGCTCATAAAGCTGCTAAACATCATAAACTCAGCTAATAGTCATAACTATGCTAGACATTATAAACTCTGCTATATGTCACAACACTGATAAAGATAATAAACTCTGCTATACTCCTAACCATGCTAAACATCATTAACTCTGCTATGGGTCTCAATCATGCTAAACAGCATAAACTCTACTATTGTTCTCAATCATGCTAAACAGCATACACTCTACTATTGGTCTCAATCATGCTAAACATCATTAACTCTACTATTGTTCTCAATCATGCTAAACAGCATACACTCTACTATTGGTCTCAATCATGCTAAACAGCATTAACTCTACTATTGGTCTCAAGCATGCTAAACAGCATAAACTCTGCTATTGGTCTCAATCATGCTAAACAGCATTAACTCTACTATTGGTCTCAGTCATGCTTAACATCATAAACTCTACTATTGGTCTCAACCGTGCTCAACATCATAAACTCTACTATTGGTCTGAATCATGCTTAACATCATAAACACTGGTGTATTTCTTAACTTTTCTAAACTGCATAAACTCTACTATTGGTCTCAACCGTGCTAAACATCATAAACTCTACTATGGGTATAACCATGCTTAACATCATAAACTCTGGTATAGTTTTTAACTTTGCTAAACAGCATCAACTCTGCTATAGTTCGTGACCATGCTAGACATTATATACTCCGCTGCAGGTCTAACCATGCTAAGAGCTCTCCTGGGATTGCTTTAGGGGGTCTGTGCGGTCCAAGATCAGAATGAATTAATTCAGAACAAAGAGTACGAAATGGGTAATTAAAAGTCAGACATCCAAATAAAATGAATGACAAGTTGGTGACGACAAAAACAAGTTAAATATGTACCGTCATGTATTCCTTTGCCATACGTAATACATTGTGATATACATGAATGTATGTAAAAACCATGACGGTTTTGGTTGAATTATTTTCTTCATGGATTTCATAATATCTGGGTAGGAATTATCAATCAGTGAATAAATTTGTATAATATTAATATCAAATGATACTTTTTGAGTATAAATGTACATGTCTGAGAACTAAAGCATACTATGTCATATTATGTAAAATTCCATTAAAGAACAAGAAAGAATATTGTCGTCTGCATTTCTAAGCAGATTTGTAATTTCTAATGGCGCAGGAAAGATCTGGCATTGTCGGCATTGTAACACCTTCAGTCGAATAAGGTTTTTTGAATAATGATAACATAATACCACTAATCAATGGACTAGGTTTCCAGATTTAACAAACAACCAACTCTATTTGATGGTATAGTGGATTTTTAATGTATGATATTATAACTGATATATTCACAAGTATTGTTACATCAAAAACAGGCATCCGAAATTAATTTCATTCTTCATGTCTGCATTGTGTTTTAACTCGGCTTTAACTGAAAATCAAAAACTTATACATGTACATACTTAATTAAGGCCTATCTACTAATGCCGTATCTTGCCTTAGTCTATTCAAGCTTGATGCATACTGACTAAAAATAACTATGAGGATTTTTTATTAGAAAAGTAATATTGTTTTTACAGCTGTTGCCGAAAACTATCCAACAAAGCTTCAGTTAACTAAGTCTCCACTGCGTTTCAAGTTTTAAAAATGTTGTAATACAAATTAGGTTCCAACAATTCTGGTCTAGTCGATAAAATTGCATAATGTTCAAAAAAGTGAGGTTATTGAAATAATATATTGTGGTACATATTGCAATGCACTGCTAAAGTATTGCAATATATCATGGTACACTATAGACATAAGATGACACCCCTATAAAAAGTTTTATATGAAGTGGTTCAGTAAAGTTTCAAACTTTTATTTTAGTTGACACAAATTTATTTATCTGTGATTTCTTTTTCAGGATCAAAAGACAATGATGATCCATGTAGTGTTACATAAAGCCATGTATGTGTTCTTGGTTGTGTTGTTGCTGCATGTTGATTTACTGAATAAGGTAATATAAAATATTGAACAAAATGTCAAATAATTGATTAAAGGGAGACAACTTGCATTCAGTTCAAGATCATTCAAGAACATTTTCCAACATTAGACATCACTTCAAAGAAAACAGGCTTTCTAAGGTCAAATACTTAGATCTATACTTTTTTTACCAAAAACGAATATTTTATTACGAGTTGGAAGTTAAATGGCTAGTTTATTGCAAATTATGACAATTTCAGCAAAATAAAACATATTTTCATTGACAAGAATATCATTCCATACTAAATTCCTGACAAAAGTTATGTTAAATACATTAATTTACATACAATATGTAATGCCACTTTAATAATATCACAGTATGTTAAATTAACTTCATGATGTTGTCAGAATAAAACATTGGCAGTAGAATATACCAAATACTAAGCAAATTTAATGCCTTATGAAATGTAGAGCAAACTATTCCTTTTGAATCATTAATACTTACTGGTATACTTTCCATAGTCAGTCAGTGGGTCAGTCGGTCAATAAAACTTCAGAACATTGAATAACTGTGAAGTGAATTAATAAATGAAAGAATTGTATTCTGAACATCAAAAGTTTGAAATACTTTGGTTGGTACTTAAGTCTGCCAGTATTTCACAAAAATGTGGAATTATAACTGGTTTTGGTTTTTGTAACCGAATGAAGACATACCATCAAAGTTTAAATATCATTTTTTGCTTTCATTTGATGCATTCAGGTGAAAGCTATCACACCTCACTAATTAAGCACATTTTAATCTGAAGAAATCTGAACATTGACAATTGATTTTCTGTTCATATAGGCCAGTGAAAATAAAAAAAATGGGGATAAAAATAGTAGAAAATGTTATAGAACAAAATGTGGATTTCTGTTGCAGATGTATGTAGAGTTTCAATTGAATAATTTAATAAAATAAAATGCACATTGTTACAAAAATATAATATCATGGCATTGTGATAAAATTAACTGTTCATACAAAAATATTGATGATTACAATTATTAGTAAATTATTAAATTTCCTGATATTTTAAACTTCGTATTTTAGTATATTCGAGTATATTCGAGAAATCAGGGCTAGGAGTATCAAATTTGTGACAAATAATAGTGAAATATTTCAAATGAACACCTTTGTCTGAGGTTATAAAACTTGAGATTGATTTCAAATCTTGTTTTGTGTGTTTTCTAAGATTAATTCTGTTGTTTTATAATTGATCATACAGTAATTGCCATATAACATAAATAATTAACCTAAAAAGTTACTGAAACATTTAACAAAATATCTATTTGACAAAATAAGTTGTGACTGAAAAAAAGCTTTGAGTACAACAACTGATCTCAAGTTTATAATCTCTGGCCATGGGCATTGATGAATTGCAGATTCACACTAAAATTAAAGCAAAAGCTAAAAATACAGAAATAAGTTTATTATCAGATTTTTTTCATGTACAAAATGATGGGGAAAAATAATAATAGAGAAAATTAAAACAAAATTTGATAAATTCTTTGCCACTGAGATTACAGTAAAAAATAACTGGGGCTTGTTGATTAATTAACCAAAATATTGACTGACTTACTTTAAAAAGTAAATACATGTAGTAGAATAATTAGGGATGGGAATAATCAGTTATTTTGTAAACTAGTTAACCGGAAAATCTTCCGAACGGTTTATCGAACGAGAATACAAACATTTATTGCATTAGTAGATTAACACACAGTTGGTACATATACTGACATTTGCAATTACATGTATATTGATGATTTGCCATCACTTTTATAACTTGAATTATTAACATACAGAAATGTATTCTCTATAAAATAGTTTTGTAAAAAAGTAGCTGAAAATTATCTCAAGATGTCACACACACCGTATATACCATGTACTGAACTAACGACAACCATATCAGCGTCATTTGAATAACCGTTTTTGAGGTTTCTTCGTTGGCATAGTGGGTATGGTTGCAGTTTCTTCAGTGCTAGGTGCTGATGTCATAGGGGTCATAGGTTTGAACCCCTTTGGGTTCACTAATGAATTTCAAAAATTTATTTGAAAGATATTCATTAAAGTCAAGTCTGTCAGTTAAACATTTAAGTAGCTAAATATTATCACCCAACTATAGTTGTTTTGATGAAAAATGTTGGATTTTGTCTTGAATGATAATTGTACTAGGTTGTTTTTTTGCATTTTAATAAGCAGACATATTTTCCCATCATGCCTTAGCATCTGCAATGACTTGGCTCATTTTGCTTTTCTCATGATACTTATACACTTAGCAATTAAATACAGCTATAGTAATTTACAGTCGGACCTCATTCGTTCAAATTCATCGGGTTCAAAATTTTAAGTAATACTTGGTTTCAAATAGCCCATTTCAATTTGACGCGCATAAGAAGATACATTAGGACCTGATATTTATTTCCGATTATACCTAGTATTTGGACAGAAGGTTGTCAAATAAACAAGGTCCTAACCCACTTTGTTATTTGAGGATATTTTCGATATAGCTGTGTTAATTGTGACAAAATTGAGACATGAAAGTGGACTAATTTTGATAAAAAAGTTTTAAGAACATACTTTTTTATATTTCAGGTATGGAATGAATCTCATCAAACAACTTCATCAAATTGGTGCATTTGTCCCGTCAATGAATGGTTGTCCAGAATGAATGGTTGTCCAGAATGAATGGTTTATTTTTGAACGTTATTAAATAACAAAAAGTGACATATTAGACATGAATGATATGTTTCAACATGGACCAGAAGACTTTTGTGTTAGAAAATAGACAATTTATGTACTTTCCATTGTGAAATCTTGTTTATTATGTTTGTTTTGTCCATAAAGGACCATGGTCCGTAGAAGTGACCAGATATAATTTGTTGCATCTTGTTGGTCTTACTTATTGCTATCTACTTACTATAACCACCCACTGACATCCATGACTGATCTATTCTCTTAACTGCTCCACCATCTTTGGGTTTTAGTTCACAGTTTTGATAGATCAAATACAAACCATTAATTGGTTTCTTCATCATAAGATGAAGAGTTTTTCCCGATCACATGGCTTATTCTATGATTGAAAGTATTGACCCACATGTGATGACAGCGGTTAAGTATGATAGTCAGTTGCAAGTTACAAAAGACTACCAAGGCCTGCCATTGATTAAATGAAGCAGCCATTGGATAATAGATGGATTGTCAAGTATTGGTGGCCAAGTAGGGCTAGACTTATGTGTCCCCAGTTGGCAAAGGGGCTAACTCGCCTATGAAGTTCTGCCACATCTTAAGCAGGGTAGAAGGGAGGCTACTCTTGTTTAGAATGGTCGCCCAAGCAAGGTAGAGTTATGCATCCTGCTTAAAAATGGTCGCTATTATGAATAAGAGTAATGTCCCTTTATTACAAAATGGATGCAATTTTAGACATGATTTATGTCCCCTGATGTCAAAATGGCTGCCATTTTCGCGGAATATCAACCATTTTGAAATCAGGGGAAGTAACCCATGCTGAAAATTTCCGCCATTTTGAAAGAAGGGAGGCTACTCTTGTTTCGAATGGTCGCCTAAAAGGTACAGTTATGCCCCCTGATTAAAATGGCCGCTATAATGAATGAGAGTAATGTCCCTTTATTACAAAATGGATGCAATGTCAAAATGGCTGCCATTTTCGCTGCATATCAACCATTTTGAAATCAGGGGAAGTAATCCATGCTGTAAATTTCCGCCATTTTGAAATAAGGGAGGATACTCTTGTTTCGAATGGTCGCCAAGCAAGGTAGAGTTATGCATCCTGCTTAAAAATGGCCGCTATAATGAAAAAGAGTAATGTCCCTTTATTACAAAATGGATGCAATTTTAGACATGATTTATGTCCCTTGATGTCAAAATGGCTGCCATTTTCGCGGAATATCAAACATTTTGACATCAGGGGAAGTAATCCGTTCTGTTAATTTCGACCATTTTGAAAGAAGGGAGGCTACTCTTGTTTTGAATGGTCGCCAAGCAAGGTAGAGTTATGCATCCTGCTTAAAAATGGTCGCTATTATGAATGAGAGTAAAGTCCCTTTATTACAAAATGGATGCAATTTTAGACATGATTTATGTCCCCTGATGTCAAAATGGCTGCCATTTTCGCGGAATATCAATCATTTTGAAATCAGGGGAAGTAACCCATGCTGTAAATTTCCGCCATTTTGAAAGAAGGGAGGCTACTCTTGTTTCGAATGGTCGCCTAAAAGGTTCAGTTATTGCCCCTGCTTAAAATGGCCACTATAATGAATGAGAGTAATGTCCCTTTATTACAAAATGGATGCAATTTTAGACATGATTTATGTCCCCTGATGTCAAAATGGCTGCCATTTTCGCGGAATATCAATCATTTTGAAATCAGGGGAAGTAACCCATGCTGTAAATTTCCGCCATTTTGAAAGAAGGGAGGCTACTCTTGTTTCGAATGGTCGCCTAAAAGGTTCAGTTATTCCCCCTGCTTAAAATGGCCACTATAATGAATGAGAGTAATGTCCCTTTATTACAAAATGGATGCAATTTTAGACATGATTTATGTCCCCTGATGTCAAAATGGCTGCCATTTTCGCGGAATATCAACCATTTTGAAATCGGGGGAAGTAATCCGTGCTTTTAATTTCCACCATTTTGAAAGAAGGGAGGCTACTCTTGTTTTAATGGTCGCCAAGCAAGGTAGAGTTATGCATCCTGCTTAAAAATGGTCGCTATTATGAATGAGAGTAATGTCCCTTTATTACAAAATGGATGCAATTTTAGACATGATTTATGTCCCCTGATGTCAAAATGGCTGCCATTTTCGCGGAATATCAATCATTTTGAAATCAGGGGAAGTAACCCATGCTGTAAATTTCCGCCATTTTGAAAGAAGGGAGGCTACTCTTGTTTCGAATGGTCGCCTAAAAGGTTCAGTTATGCCCCCTGCTTAAAATGGCCACTATAATGAATGAGAGTAATGTCCCTTTATTACAAAATGGATGCAATTTTAGACATGATTTATGTCCCCTGATGTCAAAATGGCTGCCATTTTCGCGGAATATCAACCATTTTGAAATCAAAGGAAGTAATCCATGCTTTTAATTTCCACCATTTTGAAAGAAGGGAGGCTACTCTTGTTTTAATGGTCGCCAAGCAAGGTAGAGTTATGCATCCTGCTTAAAAATGGTCGCAATTGTGAATGAGAGTAATGTCCCTTTATTACAAAATGGATGCAATTTTACTGATGTCAAAATGGCTGCCATTTTCGCGGAATATCAATCATTTTGAAATCAGGGGAAGTAATCCATGCTGTAAATTTCCGCCATTTTGAAATAAGGGAGGATACTCTTGTTTCGAATGGTCGCCTCAAAGGTACAGTTATGCCCCCTGCTTAAAATGGCCGCTATAATGAAAAAGAGTAATGTCCCTTTATTACAAAATGGATGCAATTTTAGACATGATTTATGTCCCTTGATGTCAAAATGGCTGCCATTTTCGCGGAATATCAAACATTTTGACATCAGGGGAAGTAATCCGTTCTGTTAATTTCGACCATTTTGAAAGAAGGGAGGCTACTCTTGTTTTGAATGGTCGCCAAGCAAGGTAGAGTTATGCATCCTGCTTAAAAATGGTCGCTATTATGAATGAGAGTAATGTCCCTTTATTACAAAATGGATGCAAATTTAGACATGATTTATGTCCCTTGATGTCAAAATGGCTGCCATTTTCGCGGAATATCAACCATTTTGAAATCATGGGATGTAATCCGTGCTGTTAATTTCGACCATTTTGAAAGAAGGGAGGCTACTCTTGTTTTGAATGGTCGCCAAGAAAGGTAGAGTTATGCATCCTGCTTAAAAAAGGTCGCTATTATGAATGAGAGTAATGTCCCTTTATTACAAAATGGATGCAATTTTAGACATGATTTATGTCCCCTGATGTCAAAATGGCTGCCATTTTCGCGGAATATCAATCATTTTGAAATCAGGGGAAGTAACCCATGCTGTAAATTTCCGCCATTTTGAAAGAAGGGAGGCTACTCTTGTTTCGAATGGTCGCCTAAAAGGTTCAGTTATGCCCCCTGCTTAAAATGGCCGCTATAATGAATGAGAGTAATGTCCCTTTATTACAAAATGGATGCAAATTTAGACATGATTTATGTCCCTTGATGTCAAAATGGCTGCCATTTTCGCGGAATATCAACCATTTTGACATCAGGGGAAGTAATCCGTTCTGTTAATTTCGACCATTTTGAAAGAAGGGAGGCTACTCTTGTTTTGAATGGTCGCCAAGCAAGGTAGAGTTATGCATCCTGCTTAAAAATGGTCGCTATTATGAATGAGAGTAATGTCCCTTTATTACAAAATGGATGCAAATTTAGACATGATTTATGTCCCCTGATGTCAAAATGGCTGCCATTTTCACGGAATATCAATGATTTTGAAATCAGGGGAAGTAACCCATGCTGTAAATTTCCGCCATTTTGAAAGAAGGGTACTACCATATTATATACATGTGACTTTCGTGGCTACTGCCATATTATAGACATGTGACTTTCGTGGCTACTACCATATTATAGACAAGATACTTTCGTGGCTACTACCATATTATAGACATGTGACTTTCGTGGCTACTGCCATATTATAGACATGTGACTTTCGTGGCTACTACCATATTATAGACAAGATACTTTCGTGGCTACTACCATATTATAGACATGTGACTTTCGTGGCTACTGCCATATTATAGACATGTGACTTTCGTGGCTACTACCATATTATAGACATGTGACTTTCGTGGCTACTACAATATTAAAGACATGTGACTTTCGTGGCTACTACCATATTTTAGACATATTATAGACATGTGACTTTCGTGGCTACTACCATATTATAGACAAGATACTTTCGTGGCTACTACCATATTATAGACATGTGATTTTCGTGGCTACTACCATATTATAGACATGTGACTTTCGTGGCTACTGCAATATTTTAGACATATTATAGACATGTGACTTTCGTGGCTACTACCATATTTTAGACATATTATATACATGTGACTTTCGTGGGTACTACCATATTTTAGACATATTATATACATGTGACTTTCGTGGCTACTACCATATGATAGACATGTGACTTTCGTGGCTACTACCATATTATAGACAAGATACTTTCATGGCTACTACCATATTATAGACATGTGATTTTCGTGGCTACTACCATATTATAGACATGTGACTTTCGTGGCTACTGCCATATTTTAGACATATTATAGACATGTGACTTTCGTGGCTACTACCATATTTTAGACATATTATATACATGTGACTTTCGTGGCTATTACCATATTTTAGACATATTATATACATGTACATGTGACTTTCGTGACTACTACCATATTTTAGACATATTATATACGTGTGACTTTCGTGGCTACTACCATATGATAGACATGTGACTTTCGTGGCTACTACCATATTTTAGACATATTATATACATGTGACTTTCGTGGCTATTACCATATTTTAGACATATTATATACATGTACATGTGACTTTCGTGACTACTACCATATTTTAGACATATTATATACGTGTGACTTTCGTGGCTACTACCATATGATAGACATGTGACTTTCGTGGCTATTACCATATTATAGACAAGATACTTTCGTGGCTACTACCATATTATAGACATACGACTTTCGTGGCTACTGCCATATCATAGACATGTGACTTTCGTGGCTACTACCATATTATAGACAAGATACTTTCGTGGCTACTGCCATATCATAGACATGTGACTTTCGTGGCTACTACCATATTTTAGACATATTATATACATGTGACTTTCGTGGCTACTACCATATTATAGACAAGATACTTTCGTGGCTACTACCATATTATATACATGTGACTTTCGTGGCTACTACCATATTATAGACATGTGACTTTCGTGGCTACTACCATATTATAGACAAGATACTTTCGTGGCTACTACCATATTTTAGACATATTATATACATGTGACTTTCGTGGCTACTACCATATGATAGATATGTGACTTTCGTGGCTACTACCATATTATAGACAAGATACTTTCGTGGCTACTACCATATTATAGACATACGACTTTCGTGGCTACTGCCATATCATAGACATGTGACTTTCGTGGCTACTACCATATTTTATACATATTATATACATGTGACTTTCGTGGCTACTACCATATTATTGACAAGATACTTTCGTGGCTACTACCATATTATATACATGTGACTTTCGTGGCTACTACCATATTATAGACATGTGACCTTCGTGGCTACTGCCATATTATAGACATGTGAATTTCGTGGCTACTACCATATTATAAACAAGATACTTTCGTGGCTACTACCATATTATAGACATGTGACTTTCGTGGCTACTACCATATTATAGACAAGATACTTTCGTGGCTTCTACCATATTATAGACATGTGACTTTCGTGGCTACTACCATTTTATAGGCATGGTACTTTCGTGGCTCTGATTGTAACCAAACAATTGTATTTTTTATATAACTCATCATGAAAAATATTCATTTTGGACATTTATGAAGTTAATATAGTATATACAAATGTAAGGGAGCTGCGTACTTCAACGAAATTATACACAAAATAGAAATTGACAATTGGACCAAAAATAATACTTCTTTGGTTTTAGAACTACAATATGATGTTTTTTTTCAGAAATGTGACATGTTTGATTGGATAAGCTAAAAGAACTTTAATTGATTGAGCGCAAAAATTTTCAAAATGAAATTTTACAATAACCGGACAGTAAATGTTTCTGTAATTTGAAAATTAATAATCATCTTAGAAAAATCTGATGACCCATTGATACTAAGGGTACAAGCATTTTATGTATTCATAGACATAGGTACGTACGGTCCTTAATGTTGTTAATTTAAGTAATATTGTAGATTACGTTTAGCAATTATAGCATATAATACATTCATAACTATAAATCATATTACAACAATACTAAAACATTCTAGGGTTCAAATTAACCCGCATTAAAATACATAAATATCACTCTTGAACCATATTTCTGTTTTTGAGACAATAAAATCCGTTTCAAATATATCTGGTAATTCTTATTGAGACTTTTCTCCGGCACGTTACGGTCTTTAAATTTTTACGAAGCCGTTCTTCCCGGCTTATTACGGTAGGTGCCGTAAAGAAAGCCATGTTGTGAAAATTACTCATCATGAATATTCATTTTAACTCCGCCTTGTACAGTGCATATCTGTATTCTCGCGGTACTTAATGAATAATGAAGAATAAATAAGAAATAGTTAACTTACCATCAAAAATCTGCACACTATCATGAATTGCAATCATATCCAAACACCAAACAGCAAAATATTATTGTTAAAATGTCACAAATTCGTAAAAAATGTTAAAAATGTACATGGGGTCATCGCCATATTTAATGGCTGACGTCATCACTATTCTCGCGGTATTTCAATAATGTTCTAAAAATAGATGAAGTATAGGCGTCAGATTACTAAATTTATCTGTATTCTGCACAACTGTCGTTTACAATGTAAATCAAATGTAAATATAAACTTTAAACAATTTAAGTGATAAACTTGAACACATTTTGTTAAACACTGTCAATATATTATTATTCTGGACAGTGGACACATCTGAATACACTACCCCTCCTCAACACATTGACGTTAGAGCAGTGTGTTAAGTGGACCCAATGTTCACAAAAATCACATTGACCCCATTTTACAATGGTCACTGACATGCATCCTCTAAGTTGGGGAGGAAAGTTTTTGTTGCAAACACAACAGGGGTCATTATCTTCATCAATATCACTGTCAGAATCATCCAAATCTAGAGGGGCACCACTTTTTTTGATAGACCCGATGTTGATGGCTTTGGATATGCTTTGGCTGTTTGGTATGTTTTACCGATTTTTATATGTTGACATGAATTGCATTCTCCTTTCTTTATGCCAACAGACTGTCTTTTTTGTTCCATTTCGGTTATAGTTTCTATGTTGTTTTGAGCAAGTAAGTTACCAATAATTTTTTTAGGTGGGACAAATTTTTTCCGTGGTCTCTGGACAACTTGGGTTATTTTAATACTGTCTAAGAAATTTGTTTGATCTTTTTGTATTTCTACGTCAGTTTGACTTTCCATTGTCTTGTTTTCGGCCGGTTCATCATAAGTATTTGTGCTTTGCTGGGCATGATATATAGAAGCGGGAAGCGTTTGTGTTACAGATATCATCTCACTATCAAAAGGATAAATTCCTGCTTTTTTAAATGCAGATATTACATTATCTGGAGAGAATGCTCTGGCATATGGTTTGGCAGTAAGTCTTGCCACCTCATATCTGGTTATGGCTATTCCTGGGTTGCTGTGCATATATGATTTACACTCCATGTAAAAGTACCTTTTCATAGGCCCAAACACGCCCACATCTAATGGCTGAGTTAGATGACTAGAATGTGGGGGGAGTACAAATAGTATGATGTTGTGCTCTTTTGCCCAGGTGGTCAGTGTAAGGGAAATATGCGATTTATGTCCATCATATAGAATGAGGGTTGCAGGTCTATTTGAATCTTTGACAATGCCTGCATATTTTCCAAAATGTGAAGTAACATAATTTTCAAATAGTCCACGATTTATCCATCCACTCTCGGACATTCGGCCAACTGAACCTGCTGCAGCTCCATCTAGTAGGTTGTCGGACCATCGCTTCCCAGGAAATATATAAAAAGGAGGAATATGATTTCCTATGGCATTAGCCCCACCGACCACTGTAACATTCTTTGTTCTTGGAGATGTTACAGCCTGGGGATTTGTGTTTTTATCACATATAATTTTTGGAGGCAAATGCTCTGTAGAAAAACCTGACTCATCGATATTGTATATTCTTTTAGGTGCATTTATTAAGTCATTGGTTTCCATTATTAATTTAAGTTCTGCAAAATATGCAGTAATAACTTCATGTGAAGTACATTTGGCACGAGCCATTCCTAGCTTCTGTGGGGTAACTACCTTTAGTTGCTCCCAGCGATCGACAAATGCGTAAAACCAACCTTGACTCAGTCCATCTTTAGCTTTAACATCCTTCCCTAAAGATCTGGCATAGTCCGCTGCCATGTATTGAATATCACATATGGAATACCCATAACCTATATTTGCCATATAAACAATATGCTCCACAAGATTCTTTTCCTCATCATTGGAAAATAACCTTGAAGGACCAGACCTACAATCAATAGTGACATTTTGCCTTGTCCTGTCTCTCAGTGTAGACTCAGGGACACCATATAATCTAGATGCCCTGTAAACAGATATGCCAGACAAGGTTGCATCATAGGCTCTTTTTAATTTGTCTTTATCATAGGGCCTTTTCTCCCTGTGAGTCACATGTTTCTACAAAATGGAAATGCTTGATTAGTGTAAGATCGAAGATGACACAAAAATAGATTTTTTTTATTAGTGTGAGGTCGAAAATTACCAAAAAAAACAGTAACAAGGGACGATAACATATGAACATGGTCGCATTTGAGAAATAATTTAGTGGTCTGAAGCCTATAATTGGTGGGGGGGGGGAGAAAAGCAGACGAACATGAAACTTAAGGTATTTTTTTATTTAATACACATTATTTATTGGGGATTTCATACTGTTTGGGTAGAAAATCATTTTTATAAGGATTTTATAGCAAATACTCACCAAAAGACGATTCATACTGATACGACTGTTTTTTATTTGCGATAAAAAGTAGGTCACCCGCTTTTGTTGATAAACACCGATGGGCGGAGTTACGCAATTACCGCGAGAATAGTGATACCGCGAGAATAGTGATGGCGACTATACTTTCGTGGCTACGGACTTTCATAGCTACGAAAGAAGGTTCATCCGGAATGTGTGAACAACTTTGCCTATTCATTGCACTTCAAAAGTGGGCCGAGTCGGACCGGGACGAGTCGGACCGGGCCGAGACTGTAAGTGGGCCGAGATGACCCTTTACCGCACAAGATACTAAGTCGTGCGCACAAGATACTAAGTCGTGCGCACAAGATACTATGTCGTGCGCACGACTTACTATGTCGTGCGCACGACTTACTATGTCGTGCGCACGAGATAATTAAGTCGTGCGCACGACTTAGTATGTCGTGCGCAGGAGATAAATAAAAACATACACATGTCACCTCTGTGCCACCGTACATATGCCACAATAAACACTGTAAATGGTAATTTCTTTGCAATCATAAAGCCGATGTCAAGACAGAATTAGCATGAATATTCTGGTTCCTCTCAAAACATGGGAATGCCAAATGCACAGGTTTCCGTCTGTGTCATTGCAAAGGGGGTCGGCACGTTAAGGAAATGACCTAAAACAGACATCCAAGTCAAAATCAATCATACCATGTAATATCATTAAATGGTATTATTATTTTGACTTGGATGTCTGTTTGAGGTCATTTCCTTAACGTGCCGACCCCCTTTGTGTCATTGTATGTAAACTAAAGAGGCAAAAAATCCAAGAACGATACTAGAATTCTTGACGATACGGAAATAATTTACCGAAAATAGATTTTTATTATCCTTGCAATCTACAGTAGTCTGTAAGTTACACGTACATGAGCACTTCTAATTTCATACGCCAAACGCACTGAAAACTTAAATGCCAACAACTAAGCATGCCTGTTTCCATCAACACCGGGTCAAAGGGGAGGGGCTTAAAAAGTAGGCGTCACAGCGTAACCTATAGTCAATATAGTACTTAGTGGGAGGGGCTTAACAAGTAGGCGTTTCGGCCTGATCAATTGGGATATTATCGGCCTCAACGGTTGAGATTTAGACTTTTTGCAGGCAAATGGTCCTGAAAGTGATGTTGAAGTTGCAAGAAATTTTATACTCTGATACCTAAAATTAAAGAAACAGCAATGAATTATCTGCCAGGAACTGCTAGCTTGATTGAAGAAATTGACAGTAAGACTTTTGTCTAATATGTAAACTATGTGGTCGTTCAAGTACGTTATTTTCGGACAGAGACAAATTCGGATATCTGTCAACTTTTTCAATTTTAAGCATATTTAACTGTCGTTTGCCCATCTACACATATATAATGTAATGTTTAAAAATGTTTTGGTTAAAAGTGATATGAATATATTGCCACATTTATGATAACTTTCACTAATACTCAACAGCATGAGAAGTGGCGAGGAAAGTGTGATAGCTACCAGTGTGAATTGTGATAGGCTAATCACAGAGGCACTACTAGTCTACAACTTATCTCATGTGATTTACTTCTGAGATAAAATTAACCTGCTGTCACCTTTCACTACCGTAGTTTTGTTTTCCTATTTCTAATCATATAAATATTTATACAAACAGTAATGAGAGAAATATGTAAAATATGTTATTTAGAAAAAATAGCTGAAATAACAATTAATAACATAGTAACTAATTTGGAATAGTGTTATTTGACAACATAATCATTTGCATCTTATATAAGTAAACACACTTGACAAACTTGTGACATCATTCATTTAATAGTCAGTAGTATTGAGTAAAATGCTAAGTCACACAATGAGCGTGGTCATGACTCATGATATTTATGAAATTATGGGGCTGAAACCCAAGCCTCCACCAACACCTGTCTGAAGCTCTACCCTCTTAAATATTCATTTACATGGTCTAACAGATGTCTGACATCTGACATTTCATACTTTATCCAATCTCTCAATATACCTGCAACACCATGTATGTATGGATCTTCGACACTTCTTACTTGGGTCCCAAAGGTGGCTATGTTCCATTACTAAGACTGCCTCTTTGTTTTCAATATTTAGTCTGGTAATACTTACAAGAACCTCAAATGAATGAGTTCTTAAAAAAACTACTTCAGTACCTCTCTATTTTATTGTGTTTATTTTACAGAAAAGTTGTTAGTGGTCTTGAGAGATGGAAGAACTTTGATAGGCATTTTACGAAGCATTGACCAGTTTGGTAGGCGTTTACTAACTTTATTGAACGACAACACGCTAGTTATTTAAGGCTGATGTGATGGTCATAATTGATCTTTCATCTCTTACTTCTGTATTGCTACTATAAAATAGCAAGTTGTAATGTGTTATCTTACATTGCATGTGCATGTATATAAAGCTAATATAAACTTTGATGACAATTTTTTTTAAATGGTATTAGAGTATATTCACCTATTATCTATACATCTTAGGTCTTTGAATTACAGGACCATCATTGTAAGTAAGCTTTTTGAGTCGTGTATGTGACATTGTGTCATCCTCTACTAGTATACGGAGCATGTACATATACAGGGGTGTCAATAAGAGCTGGTAAAATTACCCAGTAACTTAAGCATCATCACACGGCTACTTTTCTTGTATGAATGATCATAATTAATGGATTATCCCCAGAGGCCCCTGCCTACTATTGGTGATTTCCTCCTACTGTAAGAGTAAGTGGCACCTCTGCATATATATAATAAATCACTGAAAATTATTTATTTATGAGTAGTATATGAAACTATTCTTATAAATGTTTATCTATATATAATAGAAAAATATATTTCAAATACTTTTAGGACAACGATTAACTTGTTTAAATGATTTTTTCAGCCAATTTAGTGTTACATAGAACAATAGAAAGGATTCATGTAGGCAAGAAGTATGGAGATATTCCTCGTGGTATTTTTATTGTCCGAGGTGAAAATGTGGTTCTTCTAGGGGAAGTGGTAAGCATTGATTTGTTTATAGTATCTGTGAGTGTTCTTGCACGTGACACATCACCTTTACATGCCAAACGCATGTGCAAATTTATTTTAAAATCTCTCAGTACTTGACAAAGTTGCAGCCCGGACACAACCACTTATGAGCATGGGTCTTGCACATGTCATGTTGCCTTTATGTGCTGAACACATGTTCCAAGTTATTTTACATTGCCTCTGTACATATAAGATACAGCCTGTACAGGACCATCTGTACTCTATAAACATATATGCAGCATTCCATAATGATCAATCTCTAAGTGTGACCTTGACTTTTGAGGTAAGGACGTGGGCACTGCACTCAACGCTTCAGCTTTATGTGCCGAACACATTTGCCAAGTTCTTTTAAAGTCCCTTAGTACACTACACTCTTACAGCCAGGACACGACCTGCAATACTCTATGAGCATATATGCAGCTTTTCATCATGATCAAACCCGAAGTATGACCTTGACCTTTGAGGTAGGGACATTTGTCTTGCAAGTGACATGTCACCTTAATGTGCCGAACACATGCGGCAAAGTTATTTTAAAATCTGTCGGTGCATGACAAAGTTACAGCCCAGACACAACCACTTATACTCCATGTGCATATATGTCTCATGCAAGACCCATGTCCCTACCTCAAATGTCAAGCCACATTTAATTATCAGTTCCTTCACTAAATTATTGATCTTTCCATCATTCTTCGGGGGCATTTGTCATTTACAGTGACAGCTCTTGTTTCTTTTACTTTTAGTCTCCAGCTTGCACAGTTACTTTGAATAAATGATAACTTTTACATGACCCTGTGTTAATTGGCTCGGTTTATTTATGTGCTATGTCCTACTGCCAATGAATGTAATTTGTTTAATACACTAATTGTTCTGCAGTGCAATTGTTTTTTTCCCATAAGTTCTGAGTTAGTTTGCTGAGATGCTAGTAGCATATCTTAAAACATCTGATGTTTCTATTTTTATGGAATTTAATACATGTGCTTGTACATAATGATCGGTGCAAATAATTTGAATAAATGCTGCCTCATTCTGCTAGATATTGATTCAATTTCTCTTTTTATATCATTTCAAGAAAGGCGTTTTTGCGGTTCCTTAATTTCAAATTTATGATTAGTGCCACAGACTGATCTAGCAAGTTCTTGTCAGAATTCAAATGAAAAAATAGTTTATACTTGGAGAGTTGGCAGATTTTCTTGGTCATTTTTTCAGGAATATTTAATTTAGCCTGCATATAATATTGCAGGATCTGGAGAATGAAGGTAATATTCCTTTAGAGGAAGTCCCTATTGATGAAATACTAGAAATGCAGCGTGAGGAACAAATACAGAAACAAGTGGAAGAAGACAGAAAGAAGAAAGCATTGTTAGACAGAGGAATGCAGCCATCCTCTGAATATGCTGATGATATGTACTGATGTATTGTCGTGTTGTACGGTTCACTGGTAAATTATAGACGGTTGTTTGGTGAATTGGCTGGCCCCATTGTGTATCCTCTTACTGATTGACAAGTTGACTTGAGTCATCAGTATGACCTCTGATTGAGGTAATGATATACTGTGTTCATGTCTCAGTCAAATATTGTCAGAAGTTTATGGTTGGTATGCAGACTTATATGAGGGTATATTGTAATTCATGAATGTTAAACACAGATTTGAGATCTTGTTACATGAATATTTCTGACAAAGGTTTAAAAACGTTGTTATTCTTAGCTGATATAAATAGGTTTCATTAGTCATTTTGCTGAGCATCCAAAATATGCTGTCCGGGAATTTTTGTTACATCCTGAAAATCTTGAAAAGTTGAAGTGTCCTTGTTACATCTTAATGAAATTAAATCGCTTTTTCCATTCCAGATCTGGTTATTTTTTTTTATCTCGCCTTCATTGTAACAAATACATTTTACGCTTTTTCCACTCCAGATCTGGTTATTTTTTTTATCTCGCCTTCATTATAACAAATACATTTTATGATAATATGTAATTACCAATATTGAACATCGGCATTTAAAGAACATAAAAACCTTGGACACCAAGATTTTCAAGATGTAACCAAAATTCCTGGACAGCATATTTTGGATCTGATATAAATAGGTTTCTATCCATTATTTTGTTGATATCTATTTGTGTCAATCCATTTTGTTGTTTTTATGCATCAGATTTAATATGTTATGTGAATATGATTTCCATCATCAAGTGCTATGCTGTTTTTTTTTTCATCATGTTGCTATGCTTTCACTGTTTTTCAATGGTGCCAAGAATGTTAAAACTTCTGCTTCATATTTTCCATGTATTCTAATGCGCAGTAAGATTATAAAATCTGAAAACTTCATTTTCAATAAATGTTTTGTATAAAAGTTTTGCTTCCAAAAACATGTGTCTGTTATCAATTTCATGAAATAAAACTACAAATACAAATATTGTGTTTTATTAATTTTAGTATTCACCGATTAACGGTTTCAAAAGGCCCTACATTTCCCCCATTTTATCGACTTTTGGCTAGTTAGTGTTACTGGCTGCTTATCACTTTATCTCGAAAATTCCCAATATGTGCAGAACTGTAGTAATGACCAGGGCTCTAGAAATCCACTAGCCCACCCGGACTCGCTGCATTCAAGCCAACTTGCGATGTGTACAACTAGGGTTCATATAACGACCACACCAGTGAAGTTTCACTTAAATTTAGCCAGGGGTTATGGAGATGAAAAGTGGATGAAAATATATGTATACTATATGTATAAAATATGAAAAGAACTGTTCATCCGAGTCAAACATGCAGGCGATGCGCACAACTAGGCTTTATACCAATTACTCCTAAGAAGTTTCGTTAAAATCTAGCAATGGCTTTTGAAGGTGAGCAGCCAAGTCAATATATATACATGTATTATATACTACATGTATGGAAAAAAGAGAGCAATAACTGCATTTGTTCATAGGAGTGGAGCATGCAGATGATATGCACAAATAGGCTTCATTATCTTAACAATCACTCCAGTGAAGTTTAATCCAAATCTTGCAGGAGGTTTTGGAGAGAAAGTGTTGACAACATTGTCCAGGACAGACCGTGCAATTACTAGATGCCTCTCTTTGGGATAATAACTAAGATATTAATTAATCCCAGTCTTTAAATTAACAAAGTAATCACTTTGCCAAGAAGTAAATTATTTCAATCATTTTTTATCACTTCCCCTGTTGACAATTTCCATTGGGTAATGAAACAAATTCAAGACCCTCACTGAGTTGATATAGTGATACCATTTATTGATGAGATATATTGCAGTGTACATGTTTTTCTATTTAAACTTTTGTGCATGACTGTGTTATATTAACATCATCTGTAACATGGTTCAAGCTGGATTTCAATTATACATTTGAAGATTTCTAGGTCCGGGTTGGCGACATTCTTTTCAATTGAACACAAATACATCAATGATGTTTACATTTTACGTAACTTTAACAGCTCAGCTTGCTGTTCCTATTTTGTTAAACATCATGGTTTATTATTTCTTTTTGTGTTTTAAATGTATGTTGTATGTCCCTTTTCCCTGTGCAGTTCTTTCACTGTATATAGTGTTGATGTTATTTTCTGCCCAGTTTTGGTCTATTGTTGCCAGCTGTCTTGACTTGTCCCGTGATCTTTTCCATCCATTAATTCCCCCCACTGTGTGTCCTCTTTTATTCTCCTAGTTATTCCTTATGATCGGCCTTGCCATTCCTTGCGCCTCAGTTCCCTTACGTATGTACCCTTGAGCCTCCTCAAGTGCCTCATGTTTTATGGATTATTGTTTTCCCGGAGGTCTACGTGGGGAGGCACTGTCTTACGTAATGCGTCGTTCCCTGTAGCAACTTATTCTCTCTCTTTCACCTACCTATTAATGAGTTCCTAAACTCAATTCCTAATGGTAAAATATGACCAATAACTTTGAAATATGAATGTTCTGATTCACCCTGGAAATACGAAACTTGAACACAAACACTGTGTACAGAATGCCGATGCTTTATTTCTGTCTTTGTATGATAACATATATTGCACAGAGATTCACATCAATAAAAGAAAAACAAGCATACATTTCTATATAGAAATAATATGTACATAGGCCAAAATAAGGTTGTTCAAAACTTGCTCTAGATAAATATCGTAATTTACAACAGTGTGTTTTTCTAATTGGTTTAGTAATGATTTCAATTAACATACAAATCTGGACAGCATGCCCTCATACACCCCACACACTTCTTCCTTTACTGTGCAAACATTAGTGATAATAACCTCAGAATAATAACATAAGAGCTGTATGTAAGATGGCATGCTCCACTATTCAACCACTTTGTCAGTAAACAGTATGTTTAACACCAAACCAGTGTTTTTGATAAAAATATTATAGATATAAAAGTGGGACGACTCTTATATAAATAAGGGGAATAACTCTGTAAAAATGATGGTCAGTGTTGATACTTGATTCACTGACTTTGGCATACAACCCCAAATGCTAGCCCAAAGCTGCGTGTGACTGTCTACCTTAGTTGCAGATATATCAAACCAAATGAAAAACTTCCAACCTTTAATTACAAAAGGAGGGATAATTGTCAAAATGGGGGGTCACAGTTATGAGACATGACCCTGAGTATTTCTGAATATTTTTCACTTAACATAAAACGAAGGTGCGGACGCCAGGGCAAGTCAACTTTAACTAGTCCCCATATTTTTCATATAGTCGAGCTAAAAATTTGTTAACTTTCAAGACACACAAACATAAGTTACTTGACTCCACCTGATGCAAACTTCACACTCACTTATCCTGTTGCACTTCTGTATAATAATGTCATAAAGAACAATTATGTAAGAAAGACAAGTCCAAGACAATGCAATGTAAAATCAATGTAAGTTCTAGAAAATAAAACAACATACAAACTTAAATGTATGGTACAATGTGTATTATGTAAATCAGTACTGAAAAAGAAATATTTTCCAGCATCTTGATTGGCATGTGTTTGGCATAGCGTTCAGCATATTGTGGGAATTTATATCAATAATTCCATTACATGCATACAGTTAACATTTGGAAATTAGTGGAACCCATGCTCTTATAAATACTACCAATATCAAAAGGTGTTTTTTTACACAAAGGCAATGTGCAAAGCAGAAACACATCAGTCACTGATATGATGATAATAATAATTATGAATTAAGCATTATAATAATGGTGATTAGTACTGATTACGACTTATATCATACTACATGTATATACTGGTTTTATGTTACTTGAAAACATTATTCTACTGCTGACATTCACATAAATTTGTTAAGGATTGGTTATCTATACCCAATACGTTATCTACCCATAAATAAAATGGTGTTTCTTTCAGTGATAGAAAACAAAACACTTCTATGAACTTCCATGTTCATTATAGCCTGTTTCAACAATAAGATAATATACTCAAGCACATTTACACAGAAAGAAGTAAAGCTCAAACAAGTTGCAATTAATTTAAAGCTCTATCGTTGGGTTACCAAGCCCATCTTGATATGGGCCCCATACTCATTTACAAAGGAATTATAACTTACTATTCAACACTGAATAAAAGTTTTTAGAACGCAAAGCACAATACTCCTGCATGTCCTCAAAGTAACACTTTAAGAGCTGATGAAAAATTCATTGAAATGTAAAGTAAAGTATGCCAATAAATTTGTATCAAAGAATAGAAGAAAAACCTAGCACAAAACATGCAGGTTTGGTGCATCAAGATGGTAAATCAATATGAGTAAAGAAGCAGGTACAATAGTGTCATGCCAAACCTTCAATAGAACTGTTGTCAAAAGAGCTTTTCTGCTTTTTCTGTTTTTATATCATTCCTAATAAGCTACAATAAACTTAATAATATTCTAATGTAATGAATAATAACTACATTTATATTTATACATTTGTACCGGTATTTAACAATGAATTGAACTGTTGAGACAATTTAAAAACCATTCACAATCCCATTTTGTGTTGCAATTCCAATATTAACCACTTGGCAGTCACTATGATCAATCCCCCCATAAATCACATAAATTTGGTAATAATACTGATCTGCTATTCTGCAATATGAAAATTTATTTGGTCCCAATGTGTTAACTACAGTTATTAATCAGAATTAATCAATCTGTGACTGATCATGCATCTAAGGGTATTAAGTTCACAAATTATGAATTATTTGGTAACAGAAGTAAAAACAGCACAGCAACAGCACAGTTTCTTTTCTCTGATCATGACCTCTAAATACAACTCTAAACTTAGCTTATACAAATTTTGGGAATTGAAATGTTAATTTTCCATTTACTGGTCATTTTTGTATGGCTTCCGTTTTTCAAGAAGGTTTACATAGAAAAAGGGTAATAACTTTTTTGATAGGGTAAACATTAAGAAATTTTCAATTTAGAATAGATTGAATCATTTGCCTTTGGAGATATGTCCATTATGGATGGAATATGTTAAAATAACTTCTACATTATTGGTAATCATCATTATACATGTATGCAAGAACAGGAACACTCGACTTCAGTGCAACAATTCATCATAATTCAGCCAATGGCAGTGGAAAAAATTTAAACAAGTGGCTAAAGACTCCCTCAATCAGTCAACCGTATAACCATTTCAGTGTCCAATTCAAACTTAATGCCCAAATGCAAAACATACCCAGAAGTCTTAACAAAGGACGTAAATACTTTTTTAAAAATCTGTATTACTAAGTAATAATTTACTTAGAATACTACTACCACATCTACATAATAAACCCTATATTTAGTTATTTACATACTGATGATGTTGTATAAAATTTCTGAAGACTCAACCTCATTGCAAAAAGCAGTAATTTCTTATCTTGGTGGTTAGAACCATAAACCCAGTTTCTTGTGTGTTGGTTTATACAAGTTGTCCGCTGATGTTTTCAACGGATGTCTTTCATCAGCGTTTTTACAAAGGCGAAAACAGAAATTACTCATATTCATCAACCATTAAGTTTAAAACTGTTATTACATGTATAAAAGTACACATCACAATTTTTGCAGTTTAAATGGTGAAAAATGTCTCTTATCAGAGCGTTCAGATAGTTGTAGTCTCTGCCTATATTCTAACAAAAAGTAGTAATTTCTTCAGAAATGTGTTTGCAAAATTATTTAGCTGACAGCTACTGTGAGTAATTAATTACCATCAATTAACAATTCAATAAATGCTCACAAAAAACTGCCATGAAGGCATACACAGACTGTCAGTGATATTTTCCCATTTACTCATATGGATAAAAAAGAAATAAAGACAGGGTTTGTGAGAACAAAAACAGTTGTAAAAATAGACACATAATTTATACAATAACCTCAATAATAAGACCACACTTTGGACTCTTGAAAAACCAGTCTTAATATCAAGGCTGAACAAACAGCAAAGCAGAAAAAATAATTTTAAAATTGTGTTCTAAATTTTGATGTTGTCTTATTATTGAGGTGGTCTGTAAGTGAGGTTTTGCTGTATATATATCAATATGCCAATTTCAACCCTTATGGTTCATAAAAATACCGGAAAACCAGCTGAAATCAACAGCATGTACAAGATTCATTAAAAAAGAGTAAGGACAGTACATTTCTACTTCAAGCAAAAATCATTATCAATAAATACAGTGAATGAGCAAAATGCAATGTTTTTAATTCATTCGAAATATTACTACATGCACAAAGATGGAATGGTGATTGTTCAGTAAATAAACTTTGAATGAGTGAGTACACTTGTTTTTAATATTACATCTAATATCATATGGAAAAAGTCTAGCAGCCCATAACAAACCTAACAAGTTTTCGAATTTTCTCGCATGACAACTGACCGATCGTTTTGAATCAATCTTTGACTTGAAACTTAACCTACAGCATAAAATGCCAAGAGCAAGGACATCCCATCAAAACCTAGGTGAAATAATCGATGCATGATATCAAACTGGAAATTTTACCTTTACCCAAACTTAAGGTATCAACTCCCATATACAGGTGATATAACACACTAAAATTTTGTGAAATCACACTGAAGTGCAATACTAATTTAACTAAATAGCTTATAAATTGGATTAATTATGCTAATATACAACCTTAGATACAGTAGAAAACTGCCTAATAGTATGTAGTGAATTTGTAATATATAAAAGTCAAAACAAATTATGAAATCAAAGTAAGCATTTAACAGTAATTATGCACAATTGTGCTAAAATAACAACATTGTATTTAGAAAACCCCATGACATAAACTCATTCATCACTAATAACAATAAATACTGGCAAACATTTCTAGTTTCAGACCAGTATTCAGCAAATATACATGTATAGTTCACCTTACAAAAATCTCAGAACAAATTCATTGTGCATACATAATGAAATCCTCAAAGCATGGTTATGAACATGAATAACATGTACAGAAATTATCTTGCAATGAAATATAGGGAAAAAAAGATCACAAGGTACTAGATATGACTCCATTTTTTCAGCTGATTTCTTCAGTCTCTGACGGTGTCACAATAACTTGAATCACATTGCCTTTTGGAATTTTCACATCTTCAATCTTAAGTTTATCATTAAGCATTTTTCCTGCATAGAAAAATCGCTGCCTAGAAGGCTCGACTTTTTCTGCTTCAAACAGCTTTTTCTTTATTTTAAGCATAGAATCAGTAGTCCGCACTTTCAATTTCAAGTCTTTGTTTGTCGATGATAGCCGGAATTTTATCACAGTTTCAATACCAGGCAGGTTATTAGAATCGGCTTCCTGTCCAGCTTCACTTTCACTTGTTTCTTCTATAAGATTAGTTGGTGATCCCAAAACATACACTGGTAATTGGTAACGATTTCCTAACTCATCATAACAATCCATTAGTGTCCCTGTAAACACAATTGAAAACATCATATGTCTAACTAATATTGAAAGTATTGTAAGAACCATTCTGTACAACGAAAGTACATGTATAATGAATCTTCGATGTAAGAGCATAGAAATTACAGTTAACCTCCACAGTTTAGAAATATACCATGTATTGATGTAATGTGTCAAATATTCACTTGATTACATTTTCACTTTCTGATAAATTTAAATTAGCAGCCCTCAAATATGCCTGATTTGAAGTTTACTGAAGAGACTTTGCACAGGGTAATTGCCCTACCCTCTAACTAAAGCCCCCCTACCACCTTCATGATCTCCTCCCCGACCGACCTGATGCGTCTTTGAATGATCGGGGAGGTGATCTGGCTTGATCCCCATTAAGACAAAAATAATATTAATCTGAATTCAGAATTAGAATTTTAATTTCTCGTAAAAATATGCAGCAGGGAGGCAATACGGACCATATGGTATGGATTTTATCGTACAATAGACCTGAAATCGAAAGTCATCACAAGGCACATGGTTATTCTTATAAAAATTGTGGTTTAAATGCATTTATACGTGTTGCAATGCTCAAGTAGATAAGTCAAGAATAAAACATGGATTTCGCAAATAGTGACAGTATTAAACAGCAGCTCTGATGTCTCCTCAAAATTCCAGTCAATGTGACATGGGAATGAAACCCAGAAAGCTAGATTAAGACAACATAACAATCTGAAATTACATATTTTAAATATTTCATACCGTGAGGCAATGTAATGTTAGCGCCATCTATAATGGCCTGAGCAAGTGCATGGTCCCCAGTTTCTAAAGCGTAAGCAGCAGCCTTTAGTGCATCCCAAATTTCTTTTCTACCCTCAAAAGCCGGGGCAGTATCCCAAAACTCATCACGTTTGCTTCGCAACTGTCCCTCCGTTAATGGCACATCACTTTTCCATTTTGGTTTTTCAGGACGAAGAGGCTGGTTTCTTCCAATGGAGACTGCAAAAATTAACGTGTTTTAACTGTTAAGAATAACATTTCATAAAATGTATATACATTTGAAGATATGTTTGTTTAGCTTGCTTAGTTAGAAAATTTTATGAACTGCACATTATATATACATGTTAATTGTTATCACATTATCTATTACGATAAAGCATTACAATAAATTTTAATTACTCTTGAATACATGTGCATTCTGGTTAAATTAGTAAGAACGGTATCTTGTGATCAGGTCAGTAGAGACATAACACATGACCTTCAGCATTGCATTATCACTATTTTACCAACTCAATAACTACTCCACTTAAACATAACAATAAACTCTTATTTTCAACATAAATTTCAGAAGCATATCAAGTGAAACAAACAGTTAACTAACATGAAATAGAATTGTGGGTAAAGTCGATGTGCAACACTTATAATTAACAGAAATGCTGTTTTTAAAACTGTCTAACTAACATGGTTTTTGTTCGATTTTCTAGAAAAATTATACCATTGGAAAGTTTACAATCTAATTTTTCCAAACCCATACAATTGAGTATACTTGATGTAACCACAAACATTGAATCGATTGTTAGACCTGACCCCATATTGGGAATTTTCAATACAAGTTATTTGAAGAGACAAGAAGTCCATAATATTTACTTGCTAAAAATCGATAAAAATGGGGAAATGTAGGGCCTTTTGAAACTGTTAATCAGTGAAACACGGCTGGGTTTGATGACTGCGGGACAACTCATCCCCTAACTAACTAGCGCCCTACCAACTCAACCCCTAAGACATCTTGACAACTTATTTTGCTAAGTCAATTTGACCCCTCTTTTTATTTTCAATGTATGTATGGAGGATCGTGTAAAATATGCGTAAAAAAATGTTTGTTCATTTTACTAAGTCTTATTAAGTATTCTTGGTGTAACAATGTTTAAATTGATAAAATTTTATGTAACACTAGTAATTGCTTTTCTCTGACCCTTTTGGGTTTACCATTCTTTGGTCCATTGGCCACTTTTTTTTTCTTTTTTTTTAATTATCATAGACCATGAAGGTGTTAATTTATTAGTTTATAAAACAACAAAATGCTATAAGCATGTATACACCGAAAATAACGCCTATGCAGTGTTTATACCTTTATTTCCAATTATATTTATTTTATTTCAGTCGTTTATACCATACACATCTATAGAACAACATTACACTTCATAATCGGCGTTTATTAAACTTTCTTAAATAAAAGTTCATTATAATGTACAAACAATAAAACTACAATATTGTAAACAATACTTCTAAGATGTTCTTACATCTTCATTTATTACAACTTCAACGTATGAATAACAATATTAGACATAATAATAGTAGTAGAAAAAAGAGGGGTCGAGTTGACTTGTATAAAAATCGGAAAATAGGGGATCAAGTTGGTCAGGGGTCAAGTTGGTCAGTGTAAATAGTAGGAGTCCAGTTGGTTAGGGGTCGAGTTGTCCCAATACCGATTTGATACCTTCATCACACATAAAAATACATAAATTAGAAAAATGGAACACAACAATTTAAAGTGGCAAGTTTTAGAGTTGCAGATTTTCATCAGTGTAGTAATTTTTTAATAATGATTCCTTGTTACAATTATGAAAGAGATCCAATCTGAAACAATGTTTAACATTTCAGATTCCTATGATTTAGTTAATGACTGAATCTTTATTCAATTAAACAACTCTTTATATCTAAAGCTTGTTTATGACAGGATTCTACCAGATAACTGATCATTATGTAATATCTAATTAACATACAGCAAATAAAATACAATACGGTTCATTGACTCTGTCTGTCTTTCATGACAATCACACGCATTATGGTAAAATTGCACAAAGAGAAACAAGAATCCATCAAATCTGATGTTTACAAACAGTCAGTAGATCAATAGTAAGTGGTGTTTATGGCTGAATAAGCTTACTTCCTGCCACATCTGACGATTCCCTTGATGACTGATCACGGCGTCTTCTTCCTAAACACCCTCCCATGATGGTAAGAGGGGTTAGGATAACTACAAATTATTCTGACAGTTCTCTTCCTAATCCTAAGCTTTCCAACATGACGTCATTTCAGGGCCGTTCAACTTCTAATATTACAAACCATTGGATAAAAATATTTTTTTGAAAATAAAATAAATATGTATGCAATTAAAAATATCAGGAGCGAAATCTTAATGCAGATTAATGAATTATGCACTCGATTTTTTAATACAAATAAATTTCTAATTTATTTATTTGCTGCATAGAGGAAGAGTATAAATTCCAGTATCCCGGTACAAGGTGTACAAAATGGCAGCGCCCTGTGACACTCTTATCGAAAGTTACATGCAAAGCGATGACATTTCTGTCCCGAAGAAACTGTCTCAAGGTAACTAGAATTGATATCCGAAAGAAATCATGATATAAATAGATATATGTTCATTTTTGTGATATGACAGTTTGAGATGCACGATGGTCAACTTGACTGACCATCTTGTCAACTCGTACCCTATTCAATTCGTACCCTCCTGGTTTTGGCCTTCTTAAACCTCGTCATTGGTCAAGTCTTACCCTTCCATTGATTGCCACAATATAACTTAGTAAACTGTGTCCTCGAGTATGTGGCTTAATAAGTAACTCATAATTATAACACGGGTAGTAGTAGTCCAAACAATTAGACAGCCATGCTAGATCCTTCATGTTTACATTCATTTTTTATTTTTCATATTTTACCTTCATTGTCAAGCATGGAGTCTAAAAGCATCTCATCAAAAAGGCGTAGCAAAGTCAGTCTCAGCTGAAATTTAAACACTTGGATTATATTGTTTTACTACATGTTTTTCGGATAGATATATGTAAAATGCTGCCAAAATCTGACTTAGTTGCAATGCACCAATGAAAAACGCAAAAAATGGTAATTATCATGATGTAAACAACTCGCTGTATGTCACCGTCCGCCAGTACATGGAGCTGTTTACTCGACTACCCATCGGATTTAAACTCAATTTGCATTATCAAGGCGAGTGTTTCATTCATAGTTTTTGTTGCATCTGTACAGTTCCACAATTGATTATTTATTAATGTGTCAGAAGTTTTATTGGTGAAATATTTGATTTTATATGCATAAAATTGTGCCGACCAAATTTCGATTGGCCCCTATATAAAAAGTGCTATGGGAAAATGACGATATCCCATATGTCTCCGCATTTGACAGAAAATGTAATATGTAAAATATCATCAAATTGGAGGTAAATCGTGAAGAATATAAATGCTAGGAGTTATATTTGTAGGACTAGGGTAATAGGAGTGTCCCTAATATTTGAACTAGCAGGAAAATCATCAAAAGTTACATTAAAGTAGTCAGGGTCTGGGGATAATTATAATCACTCGTACCAGAAAAGTAATTGTAATCAGTAATTGTAATCAGTTGTAATTATTACATATTTTCCAAGTAATCAGATGTAATGATTACTTTTCTATATTTGATTACAATTACTGTAATGTAAGCATTACTCATGAAAATTTAACCTGTAATCATGATTACTGTCTGATTACATTATGATTACATGTACCTTTTGAACTAGATGATGTGACACATGTATTAAGTCACTCTTGCAGACAAGTGTGTGACATCAATTTTTTTCCCAGAATTGTAAAACAGATTTGTGTCATTAAATTAAAATTTGAGGAAAATAACAATTTGGAGTTACTGGTATTATGGTTAATTTTATGAATAAATTCCTTTACCAATTTCAGCACTAGCAGATAGTAAATTATCACTTACGGATATCATAGAAAATCTTGGGTAAGTTTATCTTTCATGTTCATAGATAGATCATAGATAGAGAAGTTGTTATTTTGATAGCTATCAAAATGTAATTTTTAATTGAAGACCCTTTTAAATAAAATGCTTTCATTGAATTTTATATGTGTCTAAATTAACAAAAAAGAATAACATGGGACTTATGTGTATTTTTCTTAAATTTGTACCGACTTAATGCCACATTACCTTAGGCATTGGATTGAGGTGATTTATGAGACAGCAACTAATGAACTGAAGGTTAATGATTAGTAAGTCTTGGAAACATATGTGTTGTTTTTAGATAGGTTTCTATAGAAATGTAAAAAATATAGTGTATTATTTTTGTACATGTATATATTTTTTGTATATCCCAGTAAATTATCTTGTGTGACGCAGGCAACCACACTGATGTTGTACATTATACTATCATTGGTTTATACTTCTCAAGGCCCATTTCAGAGTTCTCCGAACAGAGCCAGGCTTTACCATACTAATGAAATGAGACCTTCTTAGTTTATTGTAATATTGTCATTGTTTGCATCTGACTGAATAAATGTTAACCCAACATGTCAGGTAGCCAGACTCACTCGGCAATTGCTGCTGTTTAACTCTGAAGTTCGAACTGCAATGCCTGAATTTCACTATGAAAGATACCACAGCCCTTGAATGTCCCAAGAGTGCTTAGGCAAAAGTTTTGTATCTTACATTTACACATCATTGATATGATTAATTTACAGAGGTTATATGACCAATACTGATGTCTCAATCAGAAAGAAAGCGACACAACTGATTGGTGATATTCTACATGAGTTGCCAGTCACTGTCCTCAGCCACAAACAAGGTATGATTTTATTATTTGTACTTTCTCAGAGTGTCTCTCATTGCTGTAAACTTATATTATGTTGACTGTGTAATAACTATTTAGTCTGTATACTTGTGGTTGTTTCTTATTTGTTGTCACTCTCATCTATAATCAGATGTGCATTTTTAGAGGTAGGGGAAGTAAGCGAGAAAAGTGAGCCAATGTAGAAAAAGGTAGCTGTCTAAAAACTGTATTGTTCTCTTGTGAATGTTTTACTATCAAAACATGCCTTGAACTTATATGGGCCATATATTTCAAACTAGAAGTAAGCTGTTAATAGATATCAATTGCTTTTGACATGAAGCAACGATAGTGGCAGGGTTCCCACGCTTCCTGGAAAACTGGAAAAGTCCTTGATTTTAAAAATAAGAGCAAAAAGTCGGGAATTTTGTATTTTCTGGACACTCACAATATTATTGTGTGCTTTAAAAAAACTCACTTTAAACAGATAAAACAGATAAAAACTAGCAGCTTTGCAAGCCTTCGAAAACTCGCGTTGGAGTGAGTTTAAAATTTCCTTGTACATGTATATAAGTTCATAATTTGAAGTTTAATACTTAAAAGTTTTTGTAATAAGTTAATGTTAAATGAATTAAATACCAGTACAAATGCTGTTTTGGTCCTTGAATTTTGTGAAAATACCCTTGAAAAGTCCTTGAATTTTTTTCTGGGAAAAGAGTGGGAACCCTGTAGTGGTATGTTTTGTTTAATTACAGTCAGCCTTTTGTCTACATATCTGTGTGAGAAGCTAAAAGATCATGCCTTTGTACAGCCACCTGCTCTGTATGGACTTGATGCATTGGTAAGTAATGTCAAATAGGAGTTGGTGGAGTTTTTCTCTTCTAGCCTTTTTCCAGGCCATATTCATAAATCAGGGTCTCAAAAATGACATTCAGCCTTTGAAACATCATAGTCATATTTAATCTATTTTTAGCTGAATGGTCTGCATTTATCCTTGTGTTATCTTGGTACAGATTCATTATTTCTGATTTGTTTTAATTTGGAATATAACTCACAACTAACTATATGAACGCTGCTATGGGATTAACAACCTCTTCTGTAAGTGACGTCATTTCAAGAAAACGCAACATGTGATGACACTATTTGAAAGCAGGAAACAACAGTTGCTCCATATGGTCACTTCGTTTTCATATTTTGCTATATGGAGCAAATATTGCTTACTTTCAAAACGTGGTGATGTCACATGTGACGTTTTCTGGAAATGACATCACTACAAGAAGAGGTTGGAAGTCGTACAGCAGCGCTCATATGTGCATGATTTTAACTTATTTTGAATGCAAATCTTTCCATATTGCAAGTGACTGTTTGTTTCAAGATAATCATGTATTCATTTCCCTGTTCATGTGATGCAGGTATTTACTTTCTGCCATCAATCATTTAGTGCACAGAGTTTTATTTAAGGCTGTATAATTATGTTCATTTTGCAATTTAATGTTTTCTTTTAGAGTCAATGTGAAGAAGTATCAGGGGAGATAATTGAAATTATTTGTCGTACAATATTCAAGGAAGTCCATGCACAATCGTTAGCACAGTCTAGTCGGCGGTCAGTGTACAGAATATTTCTGCACTTTTTAACGAAACACCTCAAATGTAAGTGATTAGTTGTCCTGAATTTTGGTAATTGTAGTGTCCTGTGTACTGTTCATATTGAGTTTGTACTTGTTATTGGTCAAAGTAGGGTGTGTACCACATGAAGTTTCTCAGCAATAAATTGAACTTGATCGTAGCTTAAATATGGTTCAAGCCTTATTCAACACAACTCTTGACAGAGATTGGTCTGTTCTTTGCTTGATGCAGAATGATGGCAGGAACAATGAAGATGAAATTTGTGTATTAAAATATGCAGTAAGTTGAACAGTGTTCAGTTAAATGGACACATAAATCAATTCATTATTCAAATTGTGTATTTCAGTACATAATTTTGGAACACCCCTTCTCATACTGTCAATCACCTATATTTTTGTAAGCAAAATTGTGCTTGAACTTTTCAACAATTAGTCCATTTGTGAATTCTTATATTAGAAAAACTAAAACACTTGATGATAATTTCAGATTTATTTAGTTTGAAAGCTGACAAGTCAGTGGCCTGTATTTCAACAGTCTATATTGTGTAGACAAGGTCTATGAAGTCCATGTAGTGTCAGCTGGATAGAGAATATCTTGGCATTTGTATATGGAATATAGACACTTACTATCATGAGTATATCCAATCATGTCTATATCCCATATAGTGCACCGTTAGTTGTCTGTCTTATACATAATAACATGAACATTGTAATGCAGGACAAATGTGATGATGTGTTATTGTATCTATTTACAGATGTTGAGGTGCTTGGTACCGACTTTGTGTATGGTTTTATCCAGTGTATGGACTCGGAACAAGATCCGAGGAATCTTATCCTGGCATTTACATGTGCTCAGATTATTACACAATACTTTCCTCTTGGCGTGTTTGCCGAAGAAATGTTTGAAGTGGTGTCCTGCTATTTTCCCATTGATTTTAGTCCCGTAAGTTTTCAATCCAGTATTTTTTTTTAGAAGTGTGAAATATATGATATTCTATGGAACCCTTAATACATGTAGAACCCTTTTTGTAAAAAATCATGTGATGAAATGGGTGCCCCTTGTTGTTTATATGTGTTAAAGTATACTAACAACATAACTGACTTTGTTGACTGTGTTTAAAACATCTGCTGTGTATAATTCACTTGGTATCTACTGTATTTAAATGAACATATGATCATGTCTTACAATGGCAACACATAATTTCAATCTCGTTATGATGAAGAGTAATAAACAGTCTTTGACGAAACCCGATTGCCCAAAGCCCAGGACATGTAGGCATACATATTTGCTAGCACAAAATTGCAATTTAAGCCACATAAACAGATAATATTTAGCAAAATAATTTGATTTGCCCATATTTGACAACTTGCATTTATTGATATATAAAGCATATATATCCGCTATATTAGATTATCAGAAGTGACATCATATTGTTTTATTACAGCCATCCAATGATCCGAGTGGCATTACACAAGAAGATCTAATTCTGGGTTTACGTAAATGTCTTTCTGCGTCACCAAAGTTTGCAGAGTATTGTCTCCCCTTGTTGATGGAAAAACTCACCTCTGATTTGAAGAGTGCTAAAATTGATGCTTTACTTACATTGGTAAGACTACTGTCTCTGAGATATTCATTGATTTAATGAATATCCTTCCTTACATCTCTTACATATTCAAAAACAGTTATTTGTAAGATATTTAAACATGTATGTAAGTTTTGTCATTTTCAACTAACAAACCCTGTGATTAAAAAGATTCAATAAACATATTCTACCAGCAAGTTATATATCATAGGTTTGACATCAAACTATTGTAAACAAGCATTTTCTATAGCTTTCAACTAACCCCTCATTACATATATGTACTCTGCTGTTATTTATAAAGAAAATGATTATATCATTTGAGTTTGCCAATGTAGGTTCAAAATTCTTTGGATTTGGTAAAAAAATGGAATTTTATACAGAAGGAAATACTTTGTTCATGCTTATGGTATATATACGTAATCAACTGTATGGGACTTTTGCATGAGTTGTTACTGATTTATTGATGTGTGTTATGTAGGCATCGTGTGCAGAAGTTTATGGTGCTGAGAAGATGTACGAGTTTCAATCCTCGTTCTTCAATTGTATAAAGAAGGAGGTAAATATGAACATTTTAAATTGATTAAAAATGTTTTGTTTTATTTTACAATCATTGAATTTAGATGAGATTTTGAAATCAATACTCGTAGATGGTTTTAAATTAGTACTGTGACTGTTTGTTATTTGATACTTACTACCTTCCTTATAGATGTTTTCATGCAGCAAAAAATCTTAGTGATTAAACATTTCACACATTTTATACCCATGTTGGGACATACTGTGGGATCACCTGGCAGGTTTGTGGGTGGAAGGCAACCAACATTGGCCATTGTTTCATGCCCTCTAACTTCAGTAACTCATATTAAACCTTTAGCAAACTTGGTCTCAATATTTATTGGCTTAATATCTCCATCAAGTTCTATAACCTGAGACTGTCACCTCTGTTTTAGAAAGATTTTGTTAATGTTTTAGAAAGCCTTTGTTAACGTTTTAGAAAGATTTTGTTAATGTTTTAGAAAGATTTTGTTAATGTTTTAGAAAGATTTTGTTAATGTTTTAAAAAGCTTTTGTTAATGTTTTAGAAAGCTTTTGTTAATGTTTTAGAAAGCTTTTGTTAATGTTTTAGAAAGCTTTTGTTAATGTTTTAGAAAGCTTTTGTTAATGTTTTAGAAAGCTTTTGTTAATGTTTTAAAAAGCTTTTTTAATGTTTTAAAAAGCTTTTGTTAATGTTTTAGAAAGCTTGTGTTAATGTTTTAAAATGGCTTTGTTAATCATCTCCCATTTTTGTCGCAGTGTTATAAAGCATGATATCACATTATGGAACAGGGCCATGATTGGCTTACTTTGTGATAGGTTGGCTCTATAATGTTAACAAGTTATATTTTATTGACAAAATATTTATTGAGATGAAGACATAAAGCCTATATGCCTACCGGTACATGCTAATGCAATTCTATAATTTATCTTTATTATTTTCAGGTATTCCTGTCAGGGGATTCTGCCATGGAAGAAGCGGCCCTGTCGGCTATCACTGCCCTTATCAAGACTTCATCTACCGGACTAACACAGGTTTGCTCTGATTAAAATATGAGCCGATTGTAATTAACTTTTTTGTTGTCAAACATGCCATTTGATGGTGTGTTTTGCTTCTAAGGGGCATAGGTGTCACATGAACTACCAGGATTATGTAGTGACTTTTCCACCTATGAGACTGGAGTAAGACACCTGAGCCAGGTGGAAAGCTTTTTCATTTAGTGGTGTACCCTAGTTCAATCAAAGTCATGTTGATAGTTAATCAATGCTTGAGATGTCACTGCAACACATTATCTTGTCTCAAAATTATGTGACGAGACGAAAGCGGATTATCATCTTAGCGAATATGTGATGTATGCTGTTGTAAACTGGAACTGGCTGTTGTGTTATTTTGATGGTTAATATATTAATGATTTGAATAGTCTGTAAGTAAGGGGTAACTTGTTAACGTCTCTGCTTTGTCTTATGCTATGACATTTTTCTTGGCATCTGTTTATATGTAAATTTCTGTGTATTTTTAGAGTGACAGAAAAAAAAGCCTTGATGGATTTGTAGAAGAAATTCTGAATGGTGTGTTCTGTTTATACGATATGTTTATAAATATTGTAATCAACCTTTTACATAATACGTCTGTTCCCATGAACACTCACATTTCACATTTAAGGATTTATACACATAATTGACATACCTTCAGATACAATAAAATTTCTTCCACATGTGGAGAAGTTGTATCCACATTATTATAATTATACATGTATATTGAAACAACAATTCAGAAACGGTTGATATAATATTATAGCGATTCAATGCCCTATTATTTTAACATATTAATTAGTGCGTAAATCTCGTATACACGTGAGGTTTTATACGTGATCTTAGGGTTGATTTTGTATCGTTATGTCATTTCTATTGCCCAATGCATTTCCAGACGAAGATCTAGATATAGGCGAGGCTCCTTGTGTAAGGGTAAGTTAGTACTGGTAAGAATTTAGTCCAGGAAAAACTGGTTGGGTGAACCGGCCGCCGTATATAACTGAAATATCGTTGAGAAACGGCGTTAAACCCGATGAAACAATCAGATACAATAAAAAAAATAATTAAATTTTCATGATAATGTGGGTTGGACTCCTAAGTTAAATAAAATTTTACTCTTCAAAAAAGTTTATGATACATTTGCTTAGTATATCCCCTCTTAAAAATCGTAAGAACCACTAAATGGAAATGTATCATTATTTATTTTATTTCTTTGTATTTCTTGAATATCAAAGTGTGTGTGTACAGAAGTGATTGTTTTTATTCTTGTGCCTGTTTCAGCAAAATGTGACAAAATATAATCAAAACATACAATATACTATACCATTTTTACTATAGCAATTACTGATCATATGTTAGGATTTATAAATGTGCAATGTTAAAAGTGTGCACAACGTAAGGTCACACTTTATGTCATAACGTCATCGTATGCTTTGTATCCAATTTGTTTAGTTTGCCTGAAGAAGTATAAAAATTATATGAAACACGTTGCAAGCATTTGAGTTTGTCTTTATTTTTTTCCATATTGGCAAAATATGATAAAATATGTATATGTTTGCAGAGTGTAAGTCGCACCTGTTACAACCCGAGTTAATGCTGATGTTGTCTACTGGACGATTGTTACAGGCCGTTGCTATGGGATCAGATGGTGCATGTTCTCAGGTTGCTAAGGTTGCCATTCCATTGTTGATTGAATCTCACCACAAACAAACTCAGGTAAATCCTGTAGAACACATTTTTATGTTTGTCTTCATTTTGTATTATTATACCTCACATGATTTGTCCATGCAAAATTCGCATATATATACATGCTATAAGCAAATCCGTAATGTTACCCTGTGACATAACGTTTTTACCATGTGACATTAAGTTTTTTCGTGCGGGTCCAAATATAGACAACTGGAAACTCTCATAGTCCAAGTCGATAGGCACTTATTAAAATACTTAACAATCAATTGCTTGTAGTGTTTGCAAACAACATTATCTGTCAGTTTGTACAGATTCAGTTCTTTCACAAAAATGGATCTAATGACTCTGCAAGCACTTTAATGTTTCTGTTTCACATTGACTTTATTGTTTTATATTTTAATTAATATCAAAATATGTGTTTGGTATAATAAAATAGTCATCAGATACCATGGAGGGTGATAGCAAATAATGTTAACCCTCGAAATGTTAATGTCAACCTCAGCATACACATCAGTTATCATTAACTTTCTCGGGTTAGCATTATATACTATCACCCTCCATGTGATCTGATACCTATATAATGTCAGTTGAGAGGTTATCTGCCAGGTGACAGTCAAGCGCTCTACCAACTGAGCCAACTGGATGGGCTATCTAAAAGATGATGTAAATTGTACAAAGTAATGGTTCAAATATTATTTGGAAGTTGATTTGTATTTTAACAAATGTTCATAATTCTGTGGTTTATATGTAATACCTGTATTCATATATTTCCAGCCAACTCCTAAACATAATGTCGTTATTGTCCTGAATCGATTGCTAGAAACCATCGGCAATTTCAAGTTTGGAAGCCAAAGTATGTTATATTCAAATTATTCTGTATAGTAAAATGAAAAAAAACACGATTGCTTGAAATTTTTATTATTCAACTCTGAAGTTTGATTCCTTATTACAGAATTTTCCTAATTTGTACATAAAATACACTATTTGTGCTCTCTACAAGTTCTGAGTTACGTGTATTTTAAACTTACTTATTCTGCCTAAATGGTGAAACAATTTATTACAACTTAAATTAATCATACTCCTTGATTGCTTCCTGGGACTACCCAGTACTTGTGCCAGTTTCTGGGATTTTGAAATTCATTTTTCAACCTTTCCTAAGACAGGATTCGAACCCATGATGTTCATATAAGGTGTCAGGCACCACTTGTTCACCATGCCACCCTAACATATTGAATACATTATTTATAGTCAATGACTTCCAGTAGAAAGGTTGATTCAGTTGTTACAGACTGTACATGTATACATTACATCATGTATTGGTACCTGGTTACATTACAGATCCAATACTTTCAATGAAGGTACCAGTGTTGATGATTTATACTCAATCCTTGGACAGTGATGTTACTTCTATACAGCTGATTGGAATTAAAGGATTTCATTACCTTGTGTCGTTACACAGAGATTGTTTATCGGATTCTGACAGATCAGAAATTGCTATCAAGTTGGTTAAGACAGTAACATCCACTGATTGTGTTTCTGATGTCAGGTAAATACTGTTTTGGAGCATTTTCAAACTTCCGTCTGTAGTTACCTAATGATAAAACTTTGGTTTTACAATATCATTCAAACGTTTGTGATGGCAGAGTTCTCTGTACTTTGAAAAGGGAGGCAACTGCATAGGAAATTTGATTAAAGGAATGGTAACAATGAGTTAACTACCCCTTTCTAGAGATTATGCATGTGCAAACCTGGCCTCATATTGGTCACAAGTTGCCTCATACCCACTATAATTTACTGTGACTTGCTGGATGAACTTGCCAACCTGTTATTTTACAGTTTGCGGGGGCAGAATGTACTAGCAAAGTATATTTTATCGGGGACAATACACAGTTAGTTTTGTCTATGTTTATATTAGGAATCTTCCAGATCATGATAGAATACTTTATAATTACAGACATGAGTGTAACACTGTGTTGTCCTACCTACTGTCCTCATTTCCTGATACCACACAGTCTACAGTATTCCCTGTACTGTTTGCTAAACTTCAAAATGGTAAGTTTTATATCTAGTGAAGTCATTTAATTGGTTAAAACTTATTATGTCTTCCTCTCTCTGAGGGAGGCATATGGTTTTTGCCTTAGGCGTCTGTCCGTCCGTCTGTCTGTCCGTCCACTTTTAGCTTGTCCGCACCGGTTGCATTTCAGCCAAACTTCATAGGATTGATCAACATCAAGTAATTTGAAGTATAGTTGTGCATTTTCGTTTTTTGTTCCTACTCAGAATTTTTTTTACTGAGTTATGGCCCTTTGATGTTTTTACACATATACAGTGCATGGTGAATTGATCAAACACTATCTTTTTTGTTTGCTTGATATTTTATTCTAACATCTTGTATCAGTATTACAATTACTGACAAACTGCCATCTTGGAAACATATATTTTTATTAAAAAACAACCATCTAGTTTATATTACATTGATTGTGAAACAAGTTCTTTCAACCTTCGATGACTGCTTCCTGGCTACCAACCAGTACTTGCGCCAAATTTAGGGATTAAGAAGTTTGTGATTATCGCGGGCTCGAACTCACGACATTTGAATCAGGAGTCGGATGCTCTACCCCTAGACTACTGAGCCTCTCTCAGTCATTTAATAAGAAGTTCTCTGTAGAAAATCTTGTCTTAACAACATTCATTGATTATTTATATTATGTTTTAAGTATTTGTCAATGAATGTAAAATTTTACTTTAAATTTTTTTATCAATAAATGTAATATACAATCTTTAATCTGACAATTTGCATTAAATATATGAATTTGATCATGACATGTTTTGATATATTTCATGTAGCATCGATGGATGTTGATGGACAGAAGGCATGTGATAGAACTACCATACTGAACGTGATATCTGAGATCACATCTGGTGCTGACAATGTCAGACTTGTAACTGATGTTCTCTATAAACTTCTATTGGATAAAGGTATAACCTGATACAAGGAAATATGTACCGTATATGGAATAGTTTATGCAAGCTTTTTACCAGTGAAATTATTGTAATTTTATTTGCAGTATTACAATATATAGAGTATAAAATGGCACATATTCAGCTTGGCATATATTTGTATACAATGCAACTTGTTCAGCTCTCTTGAGCAAGAACCTCACTTAGTAGTGATTTACTACTGATGAAGATTCTTTAGAGCAACAACCTCTCAACAACCAAGTAAAGTTGCATCTCCTAAATGGTTGTTACTCTGCAGAAGTTGCTATTTACAAGTAGTGTTCCTATCACAAGGCAGATCATTTGACCTGCAACTGGATGTTGTCTATATTATGCCTACTTTATAATGTTTTACAAATCCAGTAGTAGATCATTGGATAAAATTGTTTTTAATCTGCTTTTATTAGTAAATAGTGTATATTTATGTATTGATTTATGTGAGCCAACTTCTACCTTGTTACTTATTAAGTCTTAATTTAGCGTTACAACAAATCTGCAAAAAACAACAGAGAACAACAAAATGCCACCTTGAACATAATATTGAGGAGAATTTTTATGAGAATTATTTGCTTAATTTAGTGAAAATTGAATAGCTGAAAATATATAGTGATCTAATACATATCAATTTATTTTTCTTCTAGTTCCAGTGAACATTTATTTTCTAATTACAGATTATATAGAATTGTATTTGCCACTAACAAACTGTTTGGCAACAATATCCTCACACTTAATGGATGATGATTCTGTGTCGATTTTGTGTGAAGGTGTGAAAATTGTCCATCAAGTTATCACAACAACTTGCCGATGTTCAAAATGGTACAATGTACTTACAACAGATACAGTCATGAATAACTTGTCATCATTTCTACGTAATGTTGCTACACGTTGGAGTCACAAGTGAGTATTGTATTATAAGCTGTACAAAGATATGTCATGTCCGCATGAAACATTTGAAGGCTTACCATAAGATTGTCCTTATCCTTATTTTCTTTTCCTTAGTCGAAGATAAGGGAATCCTTAACCTTAAACTGTTCATCTGTGCCATTTAAGGATTTCCTTAGCAAAGGAAAGTCTTAACTTTTAGGAAAAAATTCATTTCATCTAAGCAAAATGGACGCTACCTCATCTTTTAAGGAAAAGAATGCCATCTATAATGAAATTCTTACGATAAGACATTTAGTGAATACCACTTAAATAAATTCTAAATATTTAAGGAAAATCATGTGGATATTAAGGAAAATATTACTTTTAAGGAAAATCTTAACCTGCTGAGCTTTTGACAAAAATAGTTCTAAGCCTTGTGTCTGTAAAGTATATCAATGTTTTTAGCTTGACTATTCGAAAAATAGTGAGAACTATTCTACTCACCCTGGCTTCGGCGTCATACCTTGGTTAACCAACTGTTCTTATCCCCAGGTTGCTAAGTTTAATAATAAGATACTAGTTTTAAGCATTCTGTCACAAAAGTATTGATCAATGTTTTTTAGTTGTAACTAAAACCTTAAATGCTATACAGGATTCCTGTTGGATATTACATAGAAACATCTTAGAAAGAATGTGAGATAATAATCAACACCAGATTTTCTGTAACATGTCTTTACTTACACACCATGTTTTTGGGGTTAGATTGAGCATTCTCATAATAGCAATGATAGCTTGCATACCCTCTATAATGTCTCTAAGAAAATAAAGGCTGTCAAGGTCATGAGATATGGAGGGCAGACCAGAATTAATTGATAATCAAGCATTGGACTGAAAGGTAAAATATTTGTTTTGTGAATCTTGATACGTGGTATATCTTCTGCAGTTGTAAGTTATTGAATATGAGTTCTTTAAACATTTTACAGTGTTGCCATGGAAATACAAAAGTTATATACAGACTCATTTCTGACGACAGTACCGTGTACTAAGTGTGATTGTTGTTCTGGTGAAGTTCTTAGCCAATTTAAATCCTGTCCAGATGGATTCATGCCTCTCAAAGTAAGTACTAGTCATTTTAATGTTGAATCCTGTGTGTTTTTTCTCCAATTATGAAGAGCACTTTGTCAACCCTTTTTTAACAGTATGTTTGATCATGATACATGTTTTACATGTTTTTAGGCGAAGCTGTACTAACACGGTTTTGCTATTTGCATATCAGTGTTATGTAAACCAATCAAATCTTATGTTAACCACCAAGGCAATATCTCTTCAACCGAACAACGTTTGTAACCTTGACATGGATTGGTTAACATTTCAATAAATGGTACGTTACCTTTAATACTGAAATTCTACTGAATTTCGATGAATTTACCGAAATCCGTTTTGGATCTGGAGTGACCAGCAATCGTTACATCTCAGCATATTTTATGTTGTACAACAAATCTTAACCTTCAAATTGCTTGTTAATGTAAAATTATCTTGATATTTATACCATTTATTAATTCATGTTTTATATTTACATCTCTCCTATATAGCCTGGCTGTGATTGTGTATTTGTTAGTCTTCTGTCTGCTGTCATTTGTTGTGGACCAGCAAAGGTATGTAGACTTGAATACTGTATAAATATTGAAATATATGTTGCACTGTAGATAAAATTGATTTTTTTCTTTCATTCTTTTAGTTTAAACTGGTGCTTTCAAACTTAAACTTGATCCAAGATTCAACAGCTCATATACAATTGTCCGACCATGCATGCTTAGTCTGGCTGGTAAACTCAGTTATTGAAACACTTGATTGCTAATCTGGCAGTGTTGAGTTTGATTCTTCATGAAGGCGAATTTAGGGGTGAGAGCGCAACAAGTCTGCATGTTTGTGTATATGTCAATAGGCTTATTTTACTTTCACCTCTCAAAATATTCTCAGTGATTATTTGACTGAAGATACTGTATCTAAAGCCATCTGTTCTCCACCCTCTGGCTTATGTTGGGGGAAGTTTTCAGTTACTTGCAGAAGAACTACAGTTAAAGCTCAATGATATAACCACCCTTGGGATTCTTGAAAACTCTTCTTATTGAGATGGTGTTAATATTGAGGTTGAAAAACGAGCAAAACTGTGAAAAGGACTTGAAAAATATGTTCTTAATTTCACGGTTGTCTTATTATTGAGGTGGTTTTTAAGTAAGGTTTTACTGTAATTAGTACTGGTTGAATCCCTAAAAAATAAAACACCAAACGCACACTGATTTATGCTTGCTCACCTCTGATTTTGGTAGTTACACAAACGATACATTGAGTTATCAAAATGTTAACATTCCATCCAAAAGTATGCATAATATGTCACCGTTTTTGACTCAGAAAGTTAGGAATAGAGTTGAATGTACACCTTTAAAGTGGCAACCTTTACAGCTTTCAGTGTTATTTCAAGTGATAGATTTTGCATACACTTCAAAGTTCCTTGTTTTACATTTGTGCTTATATTATGAGTCAATATTTCTTATGCCAAGCCATTTGAAGAATGATGAAGGGGCAGTTTTTCTGTGCATCAAATTAGTTTCTGATCAATAACTCTTAAAAGGATGGATGGATTCATTTCATATCGGGCTCATAAGCATTGGATAAAAAATGCTATGTGTTCCTTTTGCATGGACACTGTTCGTGTCCAGTGGAGACATCTAGTTTTATTATATACATTGCAGTTACAGAAAGATATTCCCCAAGTTTTTGTGGTACAGAACTGTCTATGTGACTTACTGTTTCAACCAGTGGATGATACAGCATACACATACCTGTGTAAATGTTTGGCTGGATTACTGAACAAACAAGAACAAAGTAAGTGTTTGAAGCATGAAGTATGCACAGTTTGACAAATGTGTCACACCACCTGGTATGTTTGGTATAAATTTGTGGAAATATTTATGATATGTTGAGAAGGAAATTGTAAAGTAACTTCTTCTTTAGTAAGATTAACTATACATAAGACATTGCTTTTGATATTTGATCAGGATTTCTGTGATTCTGTGGAAAATGTTTGCTATGTTGATACAATTCTATCATTACTATTCTTTAATTGATTGCAGATGATATAATCTTGTAGTCATATTTATCTATCTGGCTTGTGTAAAATCTAGTCAGCATATTTGTTGTTTTGAAGTCTAGTTCAAATTATTAACCGAGACCCTATGTTAAAATGTGTATTTGCGTTTATATATCGCCGCCACCAGTTTTCCATATGGGCTAAGCCTCTTGAAGAATGTTAGTCATTTTAAATTTTTGGAGGATACTGTATGATACAGAAGATTCCTCAGTTCCAGAAACACCTCTGGTTCTTTTACGTACAAAAAAGACTGTTAGTACTGTCAGTGTTTGAGCGGGGATCAAACCTCCGAGCACTGGACTACTAATCCAGGGTGTTACCACTGGACCACGGATCCTCTACATCATGTTAAAATGTTTCTCAGGTGAGAGATAAGAGTGTCATTGTGTCCCTCTTGTTTCACCATCTAGTGATAAACTCACAGAATCCCCAACATTTATAAAACCTATGTTCTGTACCTTACACTAAGCTTTCTTCAACTAAGAATTAGTTATTTTTACAGATGAATCTCTGGATACTGCACTGTCAACACTTTACGATAGACTGTCTAGAACTCTCAGTGATGATGGTAACAGTTGTCATGGAAATGAACGTCATACTAATTGTGTTACTGCTATTGCTTGGATCACGAAAGCTTTAATCATGAGAGGTCACAAACAGTCACAGCAGTATACAGATAGGGTTAGCTTAGAACCATTACTTACATCACTTGTACATTTTATCATTATATTATTATCTTTATTTCCAAATCGTTGTTATTCGATGGCTTTAGTCCAATCCATTTTCAGTTGTAAAATCAACAAACTGAGGAAATATAGTAATTCATTGCATGCATGTTTGTACTATTGTGCCACTCTAATTCGAGGAATGTTGATAGTTTAATAGTTTTTAGGTTTATAGTTTCCCAGAATCTGATTCAATTTATCTTTTAATTATGATATTTTCAATGCTGTGCTTATACGCTTCACCTACATTTAGGATTAAATATGAAAATAGGGGTTCCACTAGTGCTGAACATCAAGGGTCATTTTGACATTTTTTGAACGAATATTACCATTTTATACCCAAATTATCTATCAGCCAGAATCCTTGGGGTCAATATGTGGCATTTTTGAAATTCCAGGGTCAAAGGGTATACTCCAGGGTCAAATAGAACCCCAGGAAAACAACGTACCAAATAGAATATGTAATATAGAAATGTTTAGCACTTTTGTAAATGAAGATTGTGGTTAAGATTCTGTGTCATAAAGATTAAACAGTGACATTAAACTTGAGAGAGTTGGAAATAACCATGTTTCAAAGAATGTATTATCACCAGTTGTGAGAAAGTTTTCAAGTAGATAAGATACCTATGGATGCTTTGTATTTATTGACTATTTAAGACTAAAATAATTCTAAGATGCTTGGTGAATAGCCCTTAAGAATTTTTTTATTTTTTTTTAAATTGATATACATGTACATACGTGTAGATATATACTCAGTACATTTAAAAACGCACATTTTTGTATCTGTGATATGTCTTTTTAAGCTCATTTTGATATGAAAATTTAGCGTTCATAATTGCATAAAATGAAATTAATATTATGTAAAGTTTTTATCTTGCAACCCTTGGTAAGTTGCGATTTGAGATTTGAGAAATCTTACATTTTGCGTTTTTAAATGTACAGAGTATATAATGTCTAGCAGATGTGTATCATCAATTCTGTATGTTACAGCTTATGGGACTGTTATCTCACCCTGTGTATGGACACACAGCTGCACACGGGTTCTCCATCATACTGACAGACTATGATGATATACTGAACAAATCCATGCAGGCAAATATACGGATGATGTATAAACAGAGATTCTTCATAGAAAACATCAATAGCATTGTCCATAATTATCAACAAGCAGATTCTGGTAAGTATGAACATATATTGACCTGCTCTCAGATAGGTTTATATCACTTTTTTGGCTTGGAAAGCATCTCAAGGAGAAAAGTATATGTGACAGTCTCTGAGATTTTTGGCCCAAATGCACTGAGCCTCGTTTTTGAGAAAAACCAATAAAGATGACGTCATGTTTTGACATTAGGATGTCATGTTTTGAAATTAGGACGTCATGTTTTCACATTAATTGCAACAGCTAATTAAAACATTTCAGTAAAAGATTTATGATTCAGCTGTGAGCAGAAGCAAAATAATAATCATTGAACATTGAGGCGGCCCCTTTTCTTAAGAATAATAAACACATTTTTTTGTAGTCTTGATGATCATATTAAAAGTGCTGTAATTCCCTGAAAAAGTGTTGTTTTTCAAAAATATCCCTGCATTCAGAAATGTTTATAACTCAATTTTGCCAAGGTTTGGCATTTGGGCCAAAACTCTCAAGAATGACACATATTATTCACAGTATTAGAGTTGTGCATGATGATGGAAATCTCAAAGCTTTGCTATGGATAACCTCATATAGTGATTTTTTCTAGTCTTTTTTTCTAGTCTTAAAATGGAGTTATAAATTCACCTTTTATATTTTTCTTTAACTATGGAGGCTTGCCTTAAATATGATTTATTTTATCATGAACTTGAAACGACTACTGTATTTTTGATCAATGGATGTTTGAATTTTGTGATTTAATTGTTTAACATATTGTTCATTCTGTATTTCATTGATATAGATGTGAAGATGAACTACCTCTCTGCATTGTCTCATCTCCTGAAAAATGTTAACAAGTCTGTGATTCTACCTGAAATCTCGAAGGTAAGGAGAACCCATGGGTCTGCATTGTAATTATACACATTGATTGACCATAACTAGGAAAACATAGCAGCCCATTGTTTTACAAGTTTTTCACAAGATAGTCTTATGTGCTTACAACATTAATGTGAAGTAATGTGTTTTTATTAGGTTCTGACAGACTTGGTTAAAACTACATGTAATGTTTTTACACTTTATTCTGCTAGGATGTTATTGTTCATGTTTACATAAATGGTTTCCATTTATAGTTCATATCTGAGCAAATGTATTATCAAGTACATTTTGCTATAAATTACTTATTGAGACCAATGTTTTGTTCCATCTAGTGAAAAACTGAATGTTTTAATACAAATTACCCTGCTCTTATTCTATTGAGCTACCATACAACAAGAAATAATGGTGTATCAATTTGTATAAACTAGTACTAATTGTGCTGTTCATCTGTGTTTTACTTACATTATGCATTGATCAGTCAGAATTACAGTGATGATTAAACCAATGTAGAAATGTCATAGACATTTTATTCCTAAATACATTGTACTGTATTGAATCGTATTGTAGCTATTGCATTGTATGATATGTTATTTTTGCATTGATTTTTTGAAAACTTACCAAAGATGTTATTTCTATTTTTCAGCTATATCCGCTACTGATTCAATCCTTGCTTAGTAATGACCTTGCCCTTCAGTTGGTTACCATGGATACAATGACTGACCTTATATTTAGTGCGTCAGATGTTATTGAAAGGCAGATTGACTCATTAGTTCCTCAATTATTGAAGATGTGTGGGTACAAACCATCAATGGTAAGTGTCAATTAAAACTTCATGTGTTTATGCATTTATGTACCAAAACTGGCATATTTCATAACACATTGCTAGCATAGTAATTATAAACTTTATAAAATGCCCCATTGATAGATATAGATATTTATACAACATAAGGTGTGACACCCAACAGTTTACTCATGATATACAACAAAATATACAATAAAAATATGTACATGTAGTTCTACTAGTACATGAAAACTGTATATGAATCTAAATGTAATGGCAATATGTTGTATAATACAATGTAATTTGTTTCTTAAACATAAATGACAAACATTCACAAGTACATATGACAGGCAAGAGAATTTCATGAGATTTGACCTCGCAAGGGCTGTTTTTCAGACAATTTAAGCCATCTTGGATGCTTAAAAGCCCGGAGTTTCAGCGGACCCATTGCCGAACTTCCAGCAGATTTAGAAATTTTGCATTCTCATGCCTGATATGATCATATGAAAAACAAAGCTTCAGTGCGAACAATAAGGGATCCATAACAGATATTTACCGGAGCTTATCTTTTGGTACTACCAGTTATACACTTAAGTGTTTAGCAAGGGAGCTACTGGTACCAATTTTAGGTATTAAGTTTCACATGGCCAGGGATTGAACCCTAGACCTCCCATGCTTAATCTGAGCTAATGAGCTGATTTTAGTAGTCAGCAGATAAGTGTAGTAAAGTGCTGTTTTATATTCCCCATGTATATTTTACTGCAATGTTTTTGTTTCATTTTATTATCTTTAATATTTTTGTTTGTATCAGCATATTTTGTGTCAACTAATTATTTTGTATTTTTATTAAAGCCATTCATCCTGTTACAATGATTTTTCTCGTTGGTAACAAATATCCTTCAATTTCTAACTGTAGCGATGGATTGTGGCAGCTTAATGTGCTTCATTTTGTTTGTTTTACAGAAAGTTCGTATCTCGGCATTGAAATGTTTATGCCAGGTGACCAATCTACCCTTACATTTACTGCTGCCATACAGGAACAAAGTTGTACGATCTTTATTATCAGTACTTGATGATAAGAAAAGATTGGTGAGAAATGAAGCAGTTATAGCTAGACAAGCATGGTACGTACCATAGTGAATAGTGAAACATGCGTTTTGAAATTCATATTAAAGCAAGATTGTGTGTTGCTAAATTCTAGTTAAAGCATCAATTCTGAAACAAGCATTTATAATCTGATAATCGCTGCTTCCTAGGTTTCTAATCAGATGTTACACCTAGTTCAGTAATTGGGAAATGCCACTGACGTACAGTTAAACCTCAATCAAATTCGCGATTAGGAACCCAAATTCGAACCCATGACTTTCATAAAATCAGCAACCTTCAGACTACCAAGTCTTCCAAGTTCTTATATGTTACATAGTTTTACAGCACCGTATTACCAGTCTTTTAATGTTCAGTATCATTGAAGCAGTCGTCGTATTTGAATAGCAGTGTGTGTCTCAAGTAGTTTTTATCTGGCTAACTTCCTTTAAAATACATAACTCTTGAATATTTATTAATGATTCCTTACTGAGTTACTCCCCTTGGATAAGATATTGTTTAATTTTCTTCATACCAGTTACGTGATTCCTTAGTCAGACATAAATGTGACTGGAAATCAAGCTAAATACTGGAGTTTCATACTTCTCATTGGAAGTTGTTCTTGAGTTATAGCCCTTGGCAATATGCAAGGAAAATCACATTAAAGTAATTTTCTGGTACAATCCTAGTCAACTTGTGTAATTAATTTTTGAAATGGACAATTTAGTCTTGTATCATTATAGCCAGTGTACAATTTCGCCGAATTTGAAGGCCTATACGAGGACATATTAGTAGTAGCCTTAGGTGACCCTTAGCAAATTTTGAGTAGTATATAAACGCTATCAGTGATTGCCCCAACTTGATTTTATTATGAACAATACCATTTCTTAAGATTTTGAAAATCTCTTTCCCTAACTCTATATGAACTTATGGGTATGCAGTTTATGTATTTTATCATGTGTAATATCATTTCTTAATATTTTGTATATTCTTTACTTTCAGGATACTGATGGATATGGAAGATGAGAAATGATGAACTGATTGATATATGTCTTCTCACATGTTGATAGTCAAATTAAATTACATAAATGTGATAGAAACAGAACAGGGAAGGTAGCATTCACACATTATAGCCTCCCTGGACCCTGTGTAGTGATTGACTATAGTATATAGAGAAGTACTATAAAAGTGGTAAAGAGTGCCAGTTTGAAAAGTTTAAACATTTCGCGAATGCACAAAATTCGCAAACATTTTACACAGTGTAAATTTCCACTTTCACCGCAGTTTCACATCTGGAATCGGTATTTCGCAAATATTTTGACATGCGATATTATGCACTTATACAGTACAATAGATGACTACCGTGTGTACATAGACGGATATGTTTGATACAGTACAATAGATGACTACCGTGTGTACATAGACGGATATGTTTGATACAGTACAATAGATGACTACCGTGTGTACATAGACGGATATGTTTGATACAGTACAATAGATGACTACCGTGTATACATAGACGGATATGTTTGATACAGTACAATAGATGACTACCGTGTATACATAGACGGATATGTTTGATACAGTACAATAGATGACTACCGTGTATACATAGACGGATATGTTTGACACAGTACAATAGATGACTACCGTGTATACATAGACGGATATGTTTGATACAGTACAATAGATGACTACCGTGTATACATAGACGGATATGTTTGATACAGTACAATAGATGACTACCGTGTATACATAGACGGATATGTTTGACACAGTACAATAGATGACTACCGTGTATACATAGACGGATATGTTTGACACAGTACAATAGATGACTACCGTGTATACATAGACGGATATGTTTGACACAGTACAATAGATGACTACCGTGTATACATAGACGGATATGTTTGATACAGTACAATAGATGACTACCGTGTATACATAGACGGATATGTTTGACACAGTACAATAGATGACTACCGTGTATACATAGACGGATATGTTTGACACAGTACAATAGATGACTACCGTGTATACATAGACGGATATGTTTGATACAGTACAATAGATGACTACCGTGTATACATAGACGGATATGTTTGACAAAGTTCATCATACAAAAATAGCAATGAATTGTTTCCAAAATTCTGATACACTTCCTGAAACATTTACTGCAACATTGCTGCAAGCAAGTTGTAGATTTTCTTTTTTGTTGTAATAAACGCAATGATGGGCATTTAAAATATATACTCAGTACATTTAAAAACGCACAGTTAGGCTTTCTCAAGTTTCATGGACTTACTTAGGGTACAAGAAAAAGATATGATATCCTTTCAAGTATACGCTATAGATAGTACACTACAGATCATTACAATCAACAGGTAAAATTACTTTCAAAATGCAATATTATGACGCTTTACAAATATTTCGATGGACTAAAACTGCGTTTTTAAATTCACCGAGTATAGTTTCATATGCTCGAGTATAAGGTGCTACCTATGACTTGTGCATATAGACAATGTTGTATTCTGCTGTACTGGCCTTACATCGGTCTATATGATTTCACAATCACTGACATCACCTGTATATACATAGGTGCTTGAGATTTGAGAAGTTTAGGATAGATTTTTATAGGGTGTTGAACAGACATGCACCTAAGTGTTGTCATTTTCAAACATACAATGATGCCTATGGGCACATAGAGTTGAATTGTTCCTTTTGCTTCGTTTGTTTTTACGGTTGCATGCTAAAAGAGAAATGTCAATTTTATAGCTGTTAGTGGAAATAATAATGGCTGGTCTCATATATACTCCAAGCCATTAATAAGGCAACTAAAAGTGTCTGCATCAGCACGGTGACATTATAAAGAAATATTAATATTTTAATTTTCAAACATAATTTCCTAAACTTAATCAATTATGAAATATGAATACTAGGGCCATAGTTTGATTTCTTTTTGATGAATGATTTACATATTTGCGACAATAAAACTCGTTTAACACTTGGAACAAAATGAAGGCTAAGTGAAATGCTTGCGTTTTTAATGGTGTGAAGTATATGTCAAGAAAACCTACCGACATGAGTTACTAAGGCATGATAAGCACAATAATTGTCTAGCTACATGTATATTTGAAACATTTTTATATTCTGATTATTCTGATATTATTTGATTCATTCTGTACTCAGTACTGTAACTTTGTATTGTTACGTCATGATTCATTCTGTACTCAGTACTGTAACTTTGTATTGTTACGTCATCAACAAGATTGTACTATTATTTATTGATGTATTATGATCAATATGTGTGTTCATGTATGTGTGTGTGTAAGCCAGCTGTGCTTGCTGTGCTTGCTGTTTGCTGATGCTAGTCTTTATTTGATATGTATTATTGTGTGAATATTAAACTGATATACCTAGTATTATTCGTCTTGTTTATTCTGCTGTTTAGAACATATCGTCGCATTATTTCCAGAACCCTTTAACTTCTTTTTCGTTTTTTGAGAAAACAAGTTAAAAGTTTTACCCTCTTGAGATAATTGTTAAATACGGGGTTATGGAATTGCATTTTATTTAAGATATGTGCATTCCAGAACAATATAGGTAGAACAGATAGAAAAAGCTTGGAAAGACGGTTTCAATGATATCAAATACTCGGTACCGGGTTCTGGAAATAAGGAGACGATATATGTAGCTTATGTCCAATAAGGCTACGGTCCTATTTGTCCAGTCTAAGGTGTTTGGCTGTCAAACTGATGGTTGTAAGTTTGAAGTATGGGATAGGTAAAAAGGGTTTAAGTGATCAACCTGAAGTTATTTGTCCTTCACCTTTGATTCATGAGGTATGCTTATTGTTTAGAACAAATTTGTATTGGTTTGAAACATCTTCTCACTGCTATTCATTACTAGAACACTTGTAACAAGAAATATCTTGATAAAAACAATATGGAGATTTTACGATTGCTGGTCACTCAAGACCAAAAATGGGTTTCGGTAAATTCACCGAAATTCGGTAACGCACCCCTTATCGAAATGTCAATCAATCTGCGTGAAGGTTACAAACGTTGTTCGGTTAAAGAGAAGTGTTGGTTTAGTGGTTAATGTAAGATTTGATTGGTTTACACAACACTGATATGCAAATAGCAAAGCGATGTAAGTACGGCTGCGCCGCAAATTGTAACAAGTTTTAAAAACTCACATTGAAAACAAAGACCTATGGTATTTAGGTCTTTGTTGAAAACAAACCTGCCATTTTACTCATCAGGTAAAGTTATTTCATGTCATGACAGGTCACTACAAAATTCAGCTGTTGGCTTTTTGGATATAAGCACACAATCTGAAGCAAGAGAAAATGTAATACACAAAAGCATTAGTATCTTACCTCTAGCACATGTAAATATGTCGAAATATTTTTTTATTTTTGCAGAAAAAAATGGTACCTGTTGGGAACAAGGCAACATTCCATATCACATATATTGGTTTCTTATATGAAATTCTTAAGATAGTGATCAGGGGGTCGTGTATCCCCATGGCGCTTATAACAACGCCGACCTTGCTATCAATTGAGTTATCGTACAACACCAACAACGCTAGAGCAGGTGATCCTGATAATAAGAACGTCGGTGTAATGGTTGATAAAGGTAAATATTGATAACAGCCACGTGCTCGGAATCACTCGGTAATCCTGTATGTGTAAATATGACACTTTTTTTTCATTTTAGCGGTTTTCCGGTATTACACAGTTTTGTGAACAGATGTTATGTTGTTACATAAGTGACGGTTTAAAGTGCAATGGTCATGATGTATACAGGAAAATATTGTGAACAATTGCTATATAGATATCAGTAAAACAAACATAGCAACACGTGGAATACAGCCGCAGTGCTGTGTAGTAAATTGGTGGAGGCAACTTGTTTATATTTTATGGATCAGTGACAACACTCCTCTATTTATTATCCTCCCCGTCAATCAAAATGTCCGATACTTTTGACTCTTTGACTTTTGTATCTCCCCCATGCATGAGACATATTGTTTTTGCTATGTCCGTCCGTCAGTCTGTCCATCACACTTCGGTTTCCGCTAAATAACAAGAATTCCATGTAACCTAGAGGCTTCAAACTTTACAAGATGATTGGTCATTCATGTACATTTCTAAGTTCATAACAAATCAATGACCGGATTGTCATTCATCCTCCCACATTTTTACCAACACGACATGTTTCCCATAAAAAGGACAAGGGCACCGCACACCTCACATTAACGGCTGAAAACATTTTCAGAAGATAAAAAGTCCTCGCTGCGGTGGCCCCCATTCCTGGAAAATGTTAACAAATAATTTCATTGACCATACCCCATTTCAGGTATGAATTTGATAACAAATACATTTCTATATCTATGTATGCCAGTCTCCATGGTCCTTATTGCTCATTGTCACGTGACATATTTGGGTAATGCTATTTTTGGTGTATTTTCTGCTCCCCCAGAGTTAACATTATAGCGCTATTTTTTTATCACGGATCTATCTATTATTAGATCTCAGTTTTTATCAATCAATGACCGAAGGCTTTTTACGCATGCGCAGTTGTTTAATTAAATCATCGTATTGGTGTTTTTAAATCAATCAAATTAATCAGCGTATTTTTTAGATAAATTTTAAGTTCAACAATATTGCTGTACTCCTGTGAAGTTTTGTATGATATCACCTGGCCTCATGTTCACAAAGGATCAACTGATCTTGATCAACTCGATCCATAAAAAATATTTGACTTTTTCGTGAAGCATTGAACACGTTTTCCAGTACTTCTTATCAACATACACAAACATACCAAAACATCTTCTAAAAGTTACATCGTGAAACATACTAAACTTCACCATGTTGTTGAGAAATTAATTTATCATACTTATGACTGAAAATGATCCAGATAAGATCAGGATAATAATCACTTATTAATTTCCATCTTTCTCTTAATAAGCATGACATTTGAATTAAATGTCTCAAAGTTTTGCAGAATGTTCATATCTGTCGAAGTATGTAAACAGATTTAGCTTTGAATAACAATTTTCACAAAGTTTGAAAGATCCTATATTTGATATCGATCCTGATCCTGTAAACTGATTCTTTGTGAACACGGAGCCTGGTGACCAAGCTCAGTATGTAGACCACGTGACTGCCAATCTGGTGGTTGCAAGTTCGAACCCCTGGGAGAGGTGTGTGTTCACCAAGGCAATTTGACTGAAGATAATACATCCAAAGTCATCCAATTCGTGAGGGGAAGTTGACAGTTGCCTGCGGAGTAACGGATTAGTACTAGCTGGTTACCGTGACACACTGGTTAGGTCTGTCAGTCGACCACGGTACATAACTGAAAGGCTGTTGAAAACCAGCGTAAAACTCAACACAAACTTATGACCACATCACCTCACACTCGATATAAACTACAGATACTTCAGATACGCGCTTTGGAATGGTGACATTAACGTACCACGGCATGGCTCATCCTCGTTAGTTTAAAATAAAACCTTGATTGCATGTATGTATCATTTAAATCAACTATCCGTTGAAAGTCTACGTAAGTCATTAAAGCTAAACGGTATAAGTGTCGCTGGTCAGACCGATCCAGATCAATTAGAGACTTGATTTCGTCACAGCGTGTCATTTATAACTTCATAATTGGTTACACCCATACAGCGTTCTAAGCGAACTTCCACACAAGTGCACAGTTCAAAATGTAATAGAAACGTCGTTATGTCTCTGGTCCCAATTTATTAGATTTTAAACACCCCTCGAAGCGATAAAACACATTTGCATAAAAGATAGTGCGAAATTCGTCACGAACGCTATAGAAAAGGATCAAAATGGCATAAAACCCCTCTTCTGGCCATTTTCGATAAAATGGGACCAAGTTTGGAACACAGATAACGCGCAAGTATCATCACGCACAATAACAAGTTAATATGAAGTGAATGAAACGTTATGAGTTTTGGACCATTTGGCATTAAGTTGGATCATCAGAACGCGACTGGGATCAGTTCACGTGATGAAACTACGTGTTTTCCAAGTCGAAACTCAATTAGACACAATCCTCTGCAAATTGCTCATACATAAATTTTCTCTTATCACACATACGTGGCCATCATTTTAAGTCGTGGATAATGACCGTGCCTCCTATCAATATTATTCAAATATTGGGCCTACAAAATAGCATGGAATTTGAATAACGGAACCATAATTATATTGAAGAATTCACTAGAATGATTTGTTTCATTCCAGCCATTTGCAGACGTTTGGCGAATTTCTGAACAATGAGACGTTTGTGTCTGAAATGAATGAAACAATAGTTCGTACACGCTCTCGTGTGCATTAACCTAGCGTCTGGAATTCTATACGTGTTGACCGCGATAGGAGTGCGACAATTTATGAAATCCATTTTTCAGACTTTGTAAACTATTTTATACTGACCAAATGACACAGACCATACGCATCCTAGTAAAACACATTAAAACCATATTAATTATAATTTTTATTTCTCTAAGTAGAAAAACAGAAATGTCAGTTACAGTCAAACTTCAGTAATAAGAGCACATTTGGGACTCTTGAAAACTTATTGAGGTGGTCTTAATATTGAGGTTGAATAAAGAGTAAAACAATGAAAATGGACTTGAAACGTGTGTTCTTAATTTTAGTTTGTCTTATTTTTGAGGTGGTCTTAAAGTGAGGGTTTACTGTATTTTAAACGTATTCCCATGATTTGATGAACTGCACTAATATATTTTACTTACGTTACCTAGAAACTAGACAAGAGACTTCGTGAGCATCAATTTGCTGAACTGTTACTCTTTATTTGATCTCTTATATGCGGAAAATGATGATTAATTCAACATTAGTACTTGACTGCAGAAATATTGATCATTATGTCCTAATGTTCGCCAACAGCCTATTTGGAACATGGGTCGTCTCATCCTATCTTACGTAAGAAATGTATACTCTAGGGTGCAGGCATGCCAAATGGTATAGACCGTTTATGCCTCTGATACATATCATTTAAAAATGCTTTGTCGTCTTCAAATGAATATTTTATTGATGGGAAATATCAAGCAACTGTTGTTGATGAAACTTTTAATGAAGTTAATATATCATTTTCTCTAAGTGAGCCCCTTAAACAGAAATACAATGTACTACAATAATAATGTAAAACCTTAACAGGAATTTGACATTCTTCTCTGTCCAAAGCACCTGGTATTATTTACAAATAATAAAATTCATTGAATTTACCAAGTTCATAAGACTTTAAGTCTCTACAACATTTGAACGGCACGGGAACTTGAAAAATGTTTTAGAGAGATTCAAATTCTAAAAGTATCACACTCGATATAAGAATGTAAATGTAACAGACTCAGAAATGTGTCACAGACACGGATGCCCCTGCTATGTGACACAGAAGTGAGTGTTTATTTGAGACATTTCTTTGAAAATATACAGATATATTTTAGACATAGGCAATGTACTCCGGAAATAAAAATTATGTTTTTATTAACAGTGACCTTCATCTTGGACCTTAGAGGCTGAGTGTTGCGCGCGACACATCATCTTGTTACGGTGAGCACATGTGTCAAGTAATCCATCCATAATGAAGTTATAGCCCGGACACATACACCTGCACTCGCGCGCACACGAACGCACGCACGCACAAACACATGCACAGGAGCAACTCTTAATCCCCCCTATATATAGCAGGGGCAAACAAATTGTTTTATATACGCATTAGAAACGTGACCACAATATGTCTGTGAAACCCATAGATGTATGAGCGCATATGTCACCATTTTGAAAGATGTAAGTAACTTATTCCATATACCTCCATGCATGATTTTCTTTTTTTCCATTTCATGGATTAAAAAATAAATATTTAGTAATTTATATAGAAAAATATAAAGAAAATAATTGGCTTGACTAAGAAACTTAAGCTGCTGGAATAGTGCTCTTGCTATTGTTTATTCTTTTGATTTGTTTATTCATTGAAGAAAATTGCTGCCCAATTGATATTTGTTTTTCTAACATAGTAAATATTTGTTTGTTCAAATGAAATATTCCCATTTTTAAATATTTTATGACATAAACGTCCCGCCCTTCGATAAATTATTATAGCGATTCAATGCCCTATTACTTTAACATATTAATAAGTGCGTAAATCTCGTATGTACACATGAGGTTTTATACGTGATCTCAGGGTTGATTTTGTATCGTTATGTCATTTCTATTGCCCATTGCATTTCCTGACGAAGATCTAGATAGGCGAAATATATCACAAGCAGGTGTTTTGTCTGTTAGTAATATGATAAAACAAGATTGCCTTAAGCTGTTATACATGACAATGGTTCTTATTAATGATATTTTAGACTACGTAACAATAATACTTGAAGAAGCCCATTAAAAAAACGCAGGCTGAGATGAGCCAGATACATCTTTAAAACTTATTTTAGATGTGTTCTTTTCTACGCTTATATACATGTGTATCATATAGCATATACATCAACATTTAACTATTGCTTGGAAAAGTCTGTAGCTTGCGGTTAATGGTTGAAACCAAGGAACAGAATTGGTCACATGACAGTCGAACACAAACGGAAAGCCGCTAAAAGACTTCAAATAACATGTATAATTTATGAAACCAACACATGCGAGAGCTTTAGACTCGTTTAAACCATTGCTAGAAAGATGACCGAACCTTCAGTTGCAAGGAACAGTTTTATTTAATAACATCCGTCGATTCAATCTATTTAAGGGGTATTGTTTCAAAATTAACATACGAGACAAATGAGTTAATGAGTCAACCATATTTTTGTTTCGATAAATATTTACAGTAAACCCTTAATAATAAGACCACCATTGGGAACCTTGAACATTGGTCTTAATATTGAGATGGTCTTAATATTGAGGTCGAATAAAGAGCTGAACAGTCAAAATAGACTTGAAAAGTGTGGTCTTAATTTTGAGGTGGTCTTATAATTGAGGTGGTCTTATTATTGAGGTGTATTTAAGTGAGGTTTTACTGTACTTCAAACCATAAATAATGAAACCCAAGAAAATTTTCAAAGCAATATTTTATTTAAATTTTTAACGCAAATTATTGCCCATATTCAGTGAATGTATTCTCAACATTGCAAATACAATTTTGAAATACTTTGATTGGATCGCCACTAGGTTATGAATATATGAAATGGAAAATTAAAGAAGTTATTTGTATGGCGTTTTGTCGCAACTATGTATTAGAGATTACCAAATGAATCGCTACATGTATTTTTAATCATTTCGCGGATAACCTTTGTGACTTTGTTGCCAACGTTCAAATATGTTGTCCATCTGTATAGGAGAAACACTGAAACATTTTTTTCTTTCTTTTTTCACGTCGATGAAATCCTCATCCATCATTCCACAAAATTTCCGCTTTACTTTGATGAAGAAGCTAATCCTAGGAGACCTTTCTTCCCATTATTTACTTGATGTCAAAACCGAACAAATATAGAATATTTTATATGCAACGGAAAACTCGATTCATTGGACAGAATCAGTTCAGAACTGTTCCTCTTAATCGAGTATTGATGGTATGATTGACGCGAGGATGTATCAAAATTAACAATATCGTTTTGTGGCTTCCAGTTTATTTGAGTGTAAATAAGAGCCATAATTTTTCAATCTTTCAGCGGAAGAGTGACTAATTCTTCGATTATCTTGATCCCACGTTTGTCCCGTTTTGACATTTGATATGATCGCGTATTTAGATACTGTAAGAGATTGGCTCGCCCAGTTATGATATCTCAATATAGCTAACATCAAACATAAATTGGCATCTGTATAATTAGCTTTATGAATATCGTAAAGCTTACGAATGATGCGGTGTAACATTTTTGTATAATGAGGCTTACTGACAGTAGGTACAGCATGGCATTTTTTCTCAGATCCGGTAAATAATTCCTTTTCATATCCAAAAAGCGTGTTATGGCTTTCTCTTCAGCTCGATCTATATAATGTGGCGTTCCCTGTAGCAACTTATTCTCTCTCTTATATAACACAATCTTAGAAAATAGACTGTTTGTATACCCGTCATATTGTAATTGTAATCCGTTTAGGATTCGATGCTAAATCATGGGCATTTGGATATTTCTTATTAAAACAATATATCAAAATACATAAGTTCACTCCACAATAATCTCGATTATACGCATCCTCGGTACACATGTTTTGAATGGCCTGTGTACCGTTGATGGGGTATACGATATAGCTTGGGGACCTCTTATCTTATTCCAGAAGGCAAAACCCAACTATTAGCATCCAGTTCTGGCATCAGATACATTACTTAATATGGTTGACGTCACAATACAAATCTTCGATTGTTGACAATTTGCTCGAAATAGACCGCGTGTTCTTCATCGAACTTGTCCATCTCAGCAGACGACACCTTACATGAAATGTGCCGGACACGCTACCGAGGACCCTCCGAGGGCAGAAGACAATCTCCAGGGGCGACCAAGCATTCAAACATGTTCACAAGAAATATTAACCAAGCCTTGTAATCACGATAATGCAATAAAGCGAGTATGATTCCACGACGATAATAATTACTTTTTATTCATGGAGTACCCATAAACAGCCAACCGTTAAAGATGTATTGTGTATTTGAATTAATAAAACCAAAATCGCGGCCAATTTTTCTGAGTGCGTTTCGTCGTAAAGAACCAATCTGCGGCATTTCTTAGACGCTCTACTCTTCCAGCATAATTGAATGCAATTGAAACATGATATAAATTCCCCGTTATGACCTATGAAACGCTTAATGAATTTGTTCCTTTGGAATCGTTCTTTGGGAAAAAATGAAGCGAATGGAACGAAATGAACGAAAAGATCTAAATGGACGTGTTCGATTAGCAATTCTATGAAACGGTCGTGTAATAAAGAACGCTGTTTTATTCACTTCATTGCTTGTTGGAATGAGAGGAAAATGATTTCTGACGTTTATTTAACCCCTGAGGTACTTAATCAATTGCAAATCTTGTTGATTAAATCATTCTCAGTCCAAAATACTTGCTTTTACGATTGACATAGTCGTGCACACGCTCTAGACTATTGCTCTTTTCATCAACTTAATTATCAATTTGATATTTCATCCCGCGTCAATTAGTTTTCTTTTCTGTTGATACATTCCATCCATGCTTATGGTTGCTCTGTCCGTCTGTCCGATCATCAGTATAATATTAAATACCGAGTTTACCATTTTGCATTTGTCTGGCTGGCTGTAAATGATGTATTTATGAGACATTTTTGCCACAGTTTTTAATATTGTCACTCAGTCTGAATTTTGTGCTAGAATATTAACATGCTAATGACGTCACAACCGCGCCATAACATTATTGTATCATTTTTGACAATTAACAAACGGCGTGACGTCAAAATTGCCTTAGGCCTCCAGGGCCCGTATTCACAAACGTTTTAAGACTGAATCTCAGACTTTGACTTTAAAATTGCAAACATTAAATTTACAAGCATTTCGTTTTCATTATATTTTATAAACGGATACATTTTTGCCTGAATATTTCTTGTTACTCTACACTTTTGCCATGTTTGATCAATTTACAAGCATTTCGTTTTCATTATATTTTATAAACGGATATATTTTTGCCTGAATATTTCTTGTTACTCACTCTACACTTTTGCCATGTTTGATCAACATTTATTGTGTAACAATAACGTAGGAACAAAATGAAAATTTACCATTTTAAAGTCTAAGTCTGAGATTCAGTCTTAACACGTTTGAATACGGGCGCTGGTGATGTCCGCTACTATTTTGGCGAAAAAGTAGACTAAAGTACTTTTCTTGCGTTTATAACGGACTTCCTTGACTTATTTCGCGATGTATTTCATCCATTAAAATCCCCCCTTGTTGTCCCCTAACTTTTCCTTGGTTATTCTTTATGATCGGCTAGACAATTACTTGTACCCGTATTCCCATACATGTTTGCCCTTGCACCTCCTCAGTGCCTAATGTTTTGTAGACTGTTGTTTCCCCGGAGTTATGTGTAGGCAGGCATTGTCTTGTGAATGTGGCGTTCCCTGTAGCAACTTAATCTTCTCTCTTTGGTCAACCTACGTATCTGGTGTGTTTTCCTTTTGATAGAAATCTTCATCAGCAGGTTTGATATTTTGAATAATCATGTGAGCATTCCGGCCTCAATACATTGAAGTGTGGGTAAGAATGAAGTAAGAAACATTTAGTTAATGTGTATGCCACTGTATGTTTTAATTTTGAGAAATATGACAATATAGGATGCGACCAAGAGATTATTAGTGTATTCTTCCGATTAACCAGGTATTTACAAAGAAAGATATGAAATAAGTTATTATATTCGTGTTCCCTAAATATTTGATTTACTAAACATGATTTAGAACACGATAAAATACCCTGCCACTTATTCTGGTCGTTTTCCACTAACACTGTAGTAATTTCAGTAATCAATGACTACTCACGTCCACCCCTTATGTCTTAAAGTGTCATTTCAATTACCTTACTAACTTGATTATCGTTATGTATACACAAATGATACAAATCTGATTACCTTGTAAACATGTCTTGACGGCGAGCTCTCAGAGGAACACCACTTGATAGAAAGGTATTACGCCAATATCGTGGTATCTATTTTTTTAAATACTGGTGTATGTTTTTTACCGAGTCTGCTTGCCCATGTATATTCTTTATTTCCTCCAATAAATGAAGAGCATAGCATATTTACAAAGCATATAAAAGAACAGAAACAAAGAAATAAAGGGGAACAGACAAAGAAGAACAACATTATATACAAAACGGGCACATTAACATATTACACAACCAGTCAACTTGCCTACTTCGTATACACTTATACGATTTAAATAAAAGTAAATACCGACAAGCGACAAAGTAATCATATAATATATTTCACCATTTTCTGTCAACTAAATACATTCGCTATACATTTTTTGTAAATATGCCAAAGAAATATGAAGCATGACATATTAATTTATTATGTTTGACTTCATAGTTTTAAATACAATATAGAAACACAATAAATGAGATCTGAGCTAGATGACCGACCTCAAGCTCGAACCCTGGTTACCTTTCACATACTATCACATCCTAACTCACAGAAATGGACACACACTGTAACAAGCCATTAAGCGTCATGACATATACACAATACTAGTGATAATATATTTCATAAACAAATTATAGTCTACTAGTAATAGGCTATTAAATGGCATGTATAGTATAAACATTTCACTTTGTTATCATATACCAGTCGTGTTTGTCTGTTTGTTTGTCTATTTCACTAGTAATTGACCATGAGAGTTAACATTATAACGGTCGACAAGAGATACGGAGGCTCCCGCGCGGCCTGAGAAAAAATGACGGGGATAGACTAGGGACTGGACACCACATTATTTGTAGACACAAACATCGGAGACTTGACTCGGGGAGTTAGTAAAAATCGTATAAACATATTGAAATAACAAACGATAACTAGTTGAACTGCCACAGCAAATATGGCTTTTTACAGAAAATAAATGTTGTCCAAAGATGTTTGAGTCAACTTAGCCAAAACTCTGCTCCTATGTTCCAATTGATTGCCCGCAGCTTATAACATCTACTCCATGTAATGACTTATATTCATTTAGGGTAGCGGATCCGTGGTCCAGTGGTAACGCGCAGGACTAGTAATCCAGGGAATGCAGGTTCCATCACCCGTTCCACCACTGACACTAAAACGAGACTGTCCCTTGCACGATGCTTTACATCGGGCTCGTAAAAGAACCAGGGGTGTTTCTGGAACTGGGGCATCTTCTGTATCATGCACTATCATCCACAAACCTAAAATGACTAACATTCTTCCGGAGGCGTCGCCCATATGGGAACCCGGTGGCGACGATAAGTAAACGCTAATATACTCATATTAGGGTTTGTTGCTGTTGTTATATATGCGTGGCTCTATTTATATCTGACAGACACGTGACTTATATAAGTGAATTCAGTCTGCACCTCGCTATTTGAATCACAAAGTGAAGTCTAACTGTACGTTACCTTCAACACGTTGTATCGCGTTGTATTAAGCTGAATCCCATGTATTAAATGCATGCATGAAAATTAAAAAAAAGAAATAAGTTTAATTTTGTATCCATGGTTTAATGTAGAAGGTATATTAGAATTATAATTTCAAGACGACTGTACTTAAGCTGAGATTCGATCAGATCCATCGGGTTCTTTTATAGACTTATATCGCACACAATGTACATGAACTTGTGTTAGCCTAATCAACATATTAGTATTACATAAACTATAAAACAATGAATAAATAACACATAGCAATAAAGGAGTGTGTCATTGTGCTGTTCTTAAATAGAACTTTATGGAATGTATAGGTACTTTTAGAACATTGTACTACTTTGAGTGACTGTATATGTTTGTGACCGCCCGACTTTTCCCGCTGTGTGTTCCTAACCCTGACCTGTTGGCGCATAGAAGTCTGAACATATTTATATTTTTTGCAATATCTCATTGACGTTGTAAGAGTCGTTCATCAAACAATATAATAACCCTCTGATGTATGTTGATAGCTTATAATAACCTCAAATAATCCCTAGCCATCACATATCAACCGTGATATAAGTATACATACACACATATTTACGCAGACATGGGGCCACTATTTATCAAACTGTGAATTAATGCTGTTAGTCTGTATAAGGTGGCCCGAGCACTTCACTCACATTCGGCGATTGATACACCATATATACCGCTAGCAATACCAAACATGGAGATGAAACATTGATGAGTTCGGCTAGAAAACTTAAATGCATTTGTTTCACTGGCCCTAGACTGTCTGACTACCTTGCGAAATAAGTTGCAAGTCAATAGAAACTCCAGATTTTGCCATATTTTATTTTCCGATAAAAACCTTGCTTATACAGTATTGGCTTGGAAGGAAATATGTATATATAATTATATATTAAACACCAAGCTTGGGAATTGTATACAGCACTACATGGTGTTGAAAGTGGGTAGTACCAATTGCAATGTCACAATTTACTTTTTATAATAGATATAGTATGTATTCGTTAGGGTTGTCATTTATTAAGATTTTTGCATATCGACGATACTGAAATATCGCAAAACAAATATCGACGATATATCGATATATCGATTATATTTTTTAATTCCTTAGAAATACTTTTAACTCCTATTTTTCAGTATGTTTATGTGTGTATGCCTTACATATTGAAATGTTCAACTTGTATTTTTATGTTAACAATACATTATAGTTATTATTCCATATTTTAACTTCACAAGATAATATTAAATTGCAATGCACTATCCACTTGAAAACTGTGGACGACTATAAAGCGACGAAACGGTATTATGGCACATTTAGACTGTACCCATTCTCCTGTATTTCCCGCCATAATGTCGATATTTGTATGTGTTTATCGAATATCGATCGACAGAAACGTCGATATATCGATATCGATTGTAGTAGTAGACATACATTATAGTTCTACATTTTATCATGTGTACGCATTGATTAATGACACTCTTCAGCAACATAAGTAACAACCAAAAGAAATTAGTCATGAAACTCCATCAAGCATGAAATGATTTAAATAAATTCCATAATGACAAAAGAATGCCAAAATGACTGTTATACGCGACAAAATTGCTTTCCCAGATAGTACATGGTATTGAGGACCGCCTAATTAAGTCGGCGTCGTTTCTTTGCCCATTTATATCAAGTATGATGCGATTTTTTTTCAAAGGCATCCATCTATTGCCCATTTAATGCCCATACATCCGAGAGTCCCTCTATGAATACAAATAGATGGCTTTAACAGTAATTGACAGGGTCCTTACATCTCCATTCGTCTGAAAAAGCAATTAGGACGAACCTTTCCGGACGTTTAATGTTGTATAAAGAAGCTCATTTCGCCACGTTTATGTCGCAATTTTAAATAAATTCTTTGTTCAAAATGGATCTCGTGAAATCTTTAGAAAAGCTGTTGTCACTGAAATGCAATAAAATTGTCTGATGCGAGCAAGTTTTTTGTCATTGTGATACTGTGGAGGTATTGTTGACAATATCCAGTAAATCTCTACAAGGAGCTCGATTTTCTCTTCTGCGCATGCGCCGTACCTTTACAAACATAGAATATTTTGATATGCGAAACTTTATCTGCAATACATATAAACACCTGAGAGGATTTATATAACCTAAGCAATTAGCACCTTATGATCAATTATATAGAAGACCAACACGATGACTCTTTGGTGGCCCTTTCTCGTACGTAACTTTTGTGTAAAGTCCGTTGAATACTTTCACAGTCTTGCTACATTCTACTATAAATACATAAAATAAAATTATGTAGACGAACAGTATATGATTATTATTGACGTTAAGACATTTTCTTATTTCTGCATAATTATTTCCCCTTAACACAATGCAGAGTAACATTGTAGTTGTTGTAGATAAATCTAGTATTGTTCAATCTTGAGATATTATGTAAGCGTGTATAAATGGCCTAAATCCATTTGTTTTATTTGCTTTCGAGTAATGGCAAAGCAAGGATGACACCAGAAAGAATACATCCATTGACGCTGTGACCGGATCAATGGTGAAACCGGGCAGTAGGTGTGACCGGGTGGAAGGTGTTACCGGGTTGATGGTGTAACCGGGTTGATGGTGTAACCGGGTATATGGTGAGACCGGGGAGATTGTGTGACCGGGTAGATGGTGTGACTGGGTTAATGGTGTGACCGGGTTGAGGATGTGACCGGGTAGATGGTGTGACCGGGTAGATGGTGTGACTGGGTTAATGGTGTGACCGGGTTGATAATGTGACCGGGTTGATGATGTGACCGGATAGATGGTGTGACCGGGTAGATGGTGTGACCGGGTATATGGTGTGCCTGGGTTAATGGTGTGACCGGGTAGATGGTATGACTGGATAGATGGTGTAAATAGGTAGATAGTGTGACCGGATATATGGTGAGACCGGGGTAATGGTTGGAGAGTATTTGGTGGTGTTGTGACCAGGGTGGTGTTTTTTTATTGGGATGATGGGGTGACCATGGTGATGGTATGATAAGGGTGATGGTGTGCCCGGGTGACCGGATGATGGTGTGACCAGGAGGGTGGTTCTATTTGGACGATGGGGCGACAGGGATATTGGTGTTGTCGTGATGAAGATGTGACAGGAAAGCAGGATAAGACAAACTAAGAAACAATTAATGACATCATAAACGCCGTACTTGTTGTGATGTGCCAAACCTTCCCATGGCTGTATATGACTGGATTAAATAAATTAAGGCAAATCAATGATTTTATAACGAAAATGAATGACATATTATGAAATATCTGACACTTCAAAGAATAAAGATGAAAGAGAAATTCAAATTTGAAATTCTAATGTAGCGTGTAATTTGAATGAATTACAATTCGTTGAGTATTTAACCCTGGGATATTTATTCCACCCATTAACTTACTGAAGACATTCCCTGTTATATTAAAACTTTTGCAATAAATATCGAATAAACGGTTTTATTCCGATCAAATTCACTTATATCACATTTATATCTTATAAAGTTATTTGTCATTATAACGAGTTGTATCATATTCGAATTTGACGATAATGGTATACGATTATATTCCAATGCAGCGATAAACACAAATCTAGGGATACATTGTTGGGTAAACATCGAGCAGTCACAGTGTCAACGCTTCTCTATCACAATGTATTAGAAAACACTTTATTGTGTATCGTAATTCAACCTGGAAATCGTAGCACTGTTGATACCGTAAAACCTCCATAATACAACCACCATTGGGAACCTCTTTAGGAGAGGTTGGTGCTCAAGAGAGGGATGCTCTGTAGAAGTTTTACACTGTGTGTTTAAACTGCGTTGTATTCGAAATAACCATCAGATAATGCCTCATAGTGTGCATTGTGTTTTCTGAATTACGATAAGAACGATTACTCGGCTAAGTAAACATATAGTTGTTTTGTTGTGATAATAATAATAGCTTTATTTTCAGAAGGTGAACACGAAAGACAGTAAGCTTTACATTGATACATATAAGACATGATTATAACAAATACAAAGCACGTTTTATTTCCGTGTGGCCTTCCATAAATAATTTTAAAAAAGGTTACAATTATTTCTTAAAGTTATAATGTATTGATTATATATGAAACATATTACATACATGTAGAACTAATATTAATAATTTAGACAACATGCGTTAAATATATAAACTTGACGAAACAACATTAAAAGCAATATACAATATGACAGACACACACATTTCACAAACAGTGAATAAACAATCCAATTGTTGTGCATTCCAAACCTCTAAAAAAGATACATAAAATTGTTAACGTAACGAACTAACAAGACTCGACTCTTTTCAAACTTTCATACCATATTAAAAGTACTTATGTCATTTAAGTTGGTGAATTAAACTATATTTAGTATCTATTCTAGTTTTCCATACTGGAAGCTGTGTATCCTGTTGGTATTAAACTCAAACTATCAGACAGGTTCATGCAAGAAACACAGTATAGACCAAGGTGTTCCGAAAGCACAACAAGGGAAATAAGATTGCAGCTGATAACCACAAAAGTACAGACACAATCACGATGCACAGTTGACTGCATTAAACATTTTTTTCCCAGAGTAGAGAACTTCGTACAGTTTATTTGAGAGATTGCCTGTTTGATTTACTCAACCAAAATGTCGACAACAACACTAAGATAATGTAAGGCGATATGATTGTACAAGTCAATTACTTCAGTTTATCATTCCTGTAATATCGTCCATTAAAAGAGAGTAAATCTTGGAAATGATGAAGGTTGAACTATAACCGGCCGTCTGTCAAATATATGTCTTTGAATAAAATTTCTCTTCTCACGCCATAAAATCAAATATTTCAATCCTCCACCATTATTAGAAGGTCACAAACTGAATATTATATCATTTTCGTTTCTATAGCAATGAGAATATGCTTTTAAAATTTCCTATTTTGTCAAATTGTCTATTCAGGCGAGTATGTACAAGAATCATCAATACCCCATTCGTTACTAGGCCCTTGACAGCCTTAATAGAGCGGGCCCATTTGGTGAAAAATAACCAAATTTGCCCAGTTAATTGAGCAGTAGAGACTAATTTAAAGTTGTGGCATTGTGCGACACGACTTGACAGCTTGTCTTCATACTGGTCGAAGTTGGACATTTGATCGCCATTAATTTTGTCCTGGAACGAGAGGTGCTCGACTTCATTTTGTCTGAGACAAGTATTCAAGATTCCATATTACACTTCGTCTGAACCTTCCTATTTTGCAAGGTTTGGATTAAAATATAACAAATGGAATGGGTTAATACACCGCACGAATATATGGTTCATTTATTATACTTTATGTTAACACACAGAGCAAAATTCCGATTAATTGTACCTGGCTCATCTGAACATAAAATGTTTGAATTGCGTTCATCCAGTATTGTTGTAACACTGGCTAAACCATCTCTAATAAGAACCATTGCAATGTATAACCGATCGATCGAAAAAAAATTGTTTACGATATTACTAACAGAAATAAACATGTAATAGTTTTTCTTTTAATTTTATGATGAACAAACATCTTTCTTCAACAATACATTATGAGTTCATTCTTTGTTAGTGCATGTTTATTGATGTTTTAACTATAGGAATGTATTTTTTCATGAATGTTTAGGTAAACAAATGAACAAAACATGAGCATAAAATTACTTTAAAGTTTACCTGCTGTTTCGTATCACATGAGATATGATGAGCCATTTTACATTATGGCACGGGGGGGGGGATTTTTCCTATCACATTTTTAATTCAACCTGATTGTAAAGCAATATTGAATATTTGTGCACAGACGGTTTTAAAAATAAACACAGTAAGTGAAGGAACATATAAGGAACACATATGTGGAGAAACAACATGATAACACAGAATATTTATTCGGGTAGACACATTGATAGATAAAATAAAACAACAGAGGCTTTTTAGTGCAAAATAGATATGTGATGTCAAAAGTTTGAAATAACATATATTTGAAATAAAGAAAAAACATCATAAAGACTGCACAATTCAGGTAAATATATTGACAAAAATGACAAAATGAGAGGGATTTAAATTGTATTTGACAAGCTATACATAGGTATGATTTATTCTTCAAATGTAATACAATCCAAAAATGAATAAATTTCATTTCCACAATTAATAATGTTATATACAATATACTGTCAAGATTTTCATTCCAACTTCTTAGATAAGAGTGTATTTTCTAGCTCATATTACATTAATCAAACAAACGAAATATATGCAGAGGTAAAGGGGTTTAGTAACCGGGTACAATAAGCGCAAACAATACAAAGTAAAGTGTGTTTATTTATTATAATGTCATCCCTATTTAAAGGGCCAACCATTTCTGACTCAGGAGCCTACTTTCTGACAACATTTACTTCCCAAGTCCTATCCTTAAATGACAGGTGCCAAGCAGGTAGGCGCACCGGTTACCATTATTTAACTAGCTGGCGGCTCATCAACCGGCCATATCAGAACGGAACCCTACCGAGATTCTAACCTTCGACCTCCCGCTCCCAAGGCGGATGCATTAACCACTTGGCCACGGGAGACGGCAATCAATACATGTAAATAGATGATACTTTTACACGGATTCCTAAAAGCTATGACCTTCTTTTTCAAATTTGGTAGAAACACGAGCTAATAGTTTGTCTGTCTGCTTAAATTAAATCAAGACTATTATTAATTGCATATAATCGTATGTCCGGTCATACATATTGACACACGTCCTTAACAGCTTTTGTGATAATTCTTGCGTAGAAGAAAAAAATATTATGCAATATGTTTGTATCCTTACTGGCCGCATGCATAACAATAACTAAGTGTATATAAAGACCATAAAACTATATCTTCTTTCGATATATTTTCTTCAGATCAAGTATTTGCCTCACAAAATATGAAAATTTGATATATATTTATCAGTGCTATATGGTTCTAATAAAAATCAGTTTTCTATAAAGTATAATTAAATGTACGGCTCGAGTCACGTCAAACACAATTGTAATACTTAACAATGAATTCGGATATCTCAGTGTGTGAGATGAATTAGTGAATTCATTTTAACGAGTATGTAAGTGGGCTGCTTATATTTATATCTTGAATTCCATTAATAGCCACATAATGTCAAGTTCATTGTGAATATTACTTACTGTGTATATATCAAACATACCTAATTATTTCCATTATCTTGGTAATACAGCTTTGTTTATATTTAACTTGCAATACTACAACCCTTGATAACCGTGAACTGTACTTGTCTGAGTATGGAATCTACACATATTGGTGATTTATTATTGTGTAAAATGATGTTAAGCTCAAACCATACATAATGTAGATTAGTTTATCATGTATATTACAACAGAGATGTGAATATTATCATATAGTTGATCATCACTAGATATATCAACATGTAATATAAGACTTGGAAACGGAACGTAAGCTCAGACATCTTTTGATATTGAACCTCTGTCGGTCAGCTTTATACAAGTAAATATCTAAAAAAACTTTGGTCCAACGAAAATACTCAACATTATTCCGTCTGGACAGAAATAATACAAATGATCCAATTTGCAAAATTGTAATACATGTATGTGTATTACATCTTCATTGTATTAGAACGTAAATGGTTGTCTAATGGTGGGGAGAAATGGCTTGTTCGCGTGTTGTTTTCAATGCAGCATCTGAAATTATATAAAACTCGTCGAGAATAAAAGGAAATAAATATGTCCTACATGGTTTTATAAGAATTTGCCAATTCATGAATAAAAATATATATGATACAATATAGAAACGCTTCGTTATATAAGCTGAATACAATGTATTGATAGTCTAAACGTTTGAAAATGTACATGAATAATTATTTGTACTAAAAAGTAATAATTGCCGCGACATTGTATATAATTCATTTATAAAACCGTACATTATCAATGCTACAAGCAAAAAACTTAGAATTTTATACCCACAAGAACATGTCCACCAATTGAACTCTCGAGTGTTCTTCAATTAAAGCTTCTAATATTGGGTAAGCTAGGCCATCTCGTTGGTCGAGCTCACTGACTGGTCGATACACGATGCTCCGCCCCTTGTTCTGGAGTGGCTGTCTCTTCAATGAGCTTTGTGTTGACTAAATGTTGAGATATTAATTTCTTTATCAGTGATACCATCCCACATACAGAGCTTTATATTTATTTAATGTATCGGAAAATATTTAAGCCGTTTCACTTTCATTACTATTTAAGTGTTGAAAGTCGTGTGTACAGAGAAAAGCGTTTTTTTTACAAAAGTAATTGTTCTTGAGGATTCTGTTTGTATATGAATGTAGGTGGTAAAAACTGTTATGACGGTTAATGTGTTTATTTTTCTGGTTGTAAATCAGCTTTAGAATGTTTATCCACACAGGAACCTCGACTTTTAATTGTCAGTAACCAATCAAAAAGTGATTTGCACGCTTGTGTGATTAACATGAAAGATCAAGCTTAATTTGGTGAGAAGAACAGAAATGTAGCGACTAAGAGGAACATAATTAGGAAACAACCTGTGACTAATAATCTGATTTGCATGTTTTAAAAAGTGACTACTAGTTGTAGCATATACGCATGGGCATAAAGGGAAGACGCTTTTATTAATCTCGCGGAATTGTTCAGGCAAATTGTATATCCACAACTGTTGGCGAAGGATTTTATTAGCATTGTCTACAAGAACCTTTTAATGATGTTGGACTACTGTGGAAATTCGGACGGAACGTCATCCGGCTATCAGACCCCATCACCGTCAATGGCCTCGTTGTTTAATATGGGGATGACTTCCGGTTTGTCATCAGACAACCAGCAAAGACAGTCTGCATTTGTTCTCAGCAGCCCGCAACTCGCGGCGTTACACAATCTCACGGAATTGAAAGCACCTATGACTAGCACGAACTCGGACAATCTATCTAGTCCCTATAACTGTACGCAATCTACTCTTAAACAGTTGGGGCTCTCGTGGGCTCAGGCAACACCTCACAGAATATCTGATATTCTTGGTCGACCTATTAGCTCATTAGGACTCTCGTCTCTCAACGCCGGGATGTATTTACATCCCCAAGCTAGGTTCTCGAAACTTGCTGAATTACCGGGACGGCCTCCAATCTACTGGCCTGGAATTCTAAACAACCATGCATGGCGACCTACAGGTTTGACTCTCCACAATGTATTACTTTAGAATTTATTTAAAAATGAATGTAATTGTAAAATTGTATATTCTGTGTTGTATGTTAACGCTCGTAATTGTTGTCTTCGCATTTTTCTGCTCAGCGATTATTTTCGTTGCATTTTCTTTTATTCATATATACACTTCCATTCCTTATGAATTAAATGACCCGCAACTTTCATTTAATAACATCATTGCGCTTGCTTAGCAGGTCTCTTCAGTTTTTTTTTAAATATTTGGCCCTAAATATTAAAACGTTTACACATTACAGGAAACATCTTAACATTCTAATATCGCTTATGCATAACTAAATTCTACTTTTGTGTTTCATTGGTGCGTATGTGAGTAAAATGTATAATTTGTTAGTGTTAACGTTTGGAAGAAAAATCGTCTTAAACATACGATTCATGCGAACATTTTTTTCATATTGTTCCATTTAATTATAAATGGATAAGTGGCACAGACAACTAGTTTGAGTCACAAGTGTACACACACATATATATATACAACAGGGTTGGGCATTAAAACATTGGATCAAATAACGTTGTAATAAGATTATTTAGTAACCATAACTCTGTGAGCACGATTAATTAAGTTTGGCGGCTTCTCGTATCTGTAATATGTGTTACCATAAACTTCAAAACACAATTATTTCGTTTTTAAAGCAACCATACTATACAATATAATTTATAATATATATACCGTTAGTATTAATTTAGCTTGAAGTTTGGTCGTCTATATTGAATTGCTACGTAAGTCCACTATTTAAACAATTGTTTCAAAATATATTTTCACTCCTTCCTTACAATGTTATTTATTATGATAAAACTATTTCCTTGTAGTAACAGCAGAATTCAGATAAACGTGTTCAAGTTTTTCAGCATTGGGATTGTACCATTCGGAAATACTGATACGTATGTCGTGGCAGGCTTACTTATTCTTTCGAATCATGACTGAGTGTGTTTGGAATTAAACACAGGATATCTCTGAGTATCTGAACAACATATTGCCTTTAAACTAACCCTTTTCTGCAGCAATCATGGGGCACATAGCAAACAGAAGTATTATTAACTATTAGTTGCCTATTAATTGGACTTTCCTAGTTAATTCCTCGTTGATAAAACCATCAAACACGATAGGGGCCAATGTCAAGATGGGCCCTCGGCAATTTATTTGATTTTTCACAGACTAGATTTCCTTATTGGCGTATAAATCAAATATTAATTAATACCATACCGATTATACTATTTATCTTGGTAACATTATGACCGAAATGAAGGCGGTCGGGTTAATGTACAGTAAATAAAAATCTAATTTAATACTGAAGCAATCAATACCTGAGAGCATTAATCATCATCTAGTTTATACATAGATTAGTTTATGAACATAACGGCTAATTCATAATTTGATAAATGAATCGAGGTCAAAAAGGAACTTTATAGTTACAACGACAAGTTTGCCGAAACATATATAGTCCTAGATACTGTGGCATATCATAACAATGTATAGTCGTGAGTATACCATCTAAAACCTTGTTAATCTAATTAATTCTTAAAACTATGCCAAGAAAAACCTAAATTATGTCGAATATGCAAGACTTAATCCTAGAACACCTAAAATTGATTCTTAGTTACATATTTTCGACTGGGTGTCATTACATTGTATTTGCTTAAGTCGATCTAAATACAATAACAAACATATAACAGACTCATAAAACATTATTTAAATAAAACAGAAAATGTATGTCCGTATTTAAGTCTGTGATTATAGTCCTGTATCCATTCGAACATTACTGGAGATGGTACGGTAGTTAAGTCATTAAACAAGCTGGCGAAGTAACGTTTGTCTGATATCAAAATGTTTAATCTCGTGTATGACGCTTACTTGACATGGGAAAATGAACATTTTACTTTTGCAACGTAGATTTTATTAATTCATAAGTTGATATTTGTTAAAGATCTCGTCGGCGCCTTCTGAGCGTAAGACGCGGACAACATACCGGTATGCGTCACCTATCAAGTCACATTATCATTCCGACATTGCTCCAACAAGAACTTTCAACTGAGAAGCACATTGTTCAAAGCGTTCATATTCAATTTACAGTTTATTATTCTACGAAACTCAGAAAAGACAGACTTGCATCAATTGTCCCAACTTAATATCTCCTGTTTATAGATATATCTCACTTGCCCATAGTTGTTTGTATATTTATCATTGTGTGATATTAAGACATTATAAGATCATGTCAAATTTGTGGCTGTTATGAAATATTATATATATACACAAAAGCGCTGTTCCGTGTATGCTTGTACACGTATTTTATTGATATTTAATTTGTACCACACTTTTGTAATTCTTGCCTTGTATCTTTGCTTACTGTCACTGGTTAAAAGCGTGTGTTGATTGTACCTAATACTTATACAATATAAATATCAGCTCCACATACGATTATCCTTGTTTCTGCGGGAGGTATTGCCAATGTAAGCGTGTTGTACTGGATTACAGTTATTAGTGAAGTGCTCATTTGATTTCTTGTCTTTATAACATAAAAACTTTCGACAGGTTCAATGTTTAGGTCAGGGATGTTATTCAAGAAAATTTTAATCCGACCCAATTTTCTTGAATAACATTTACATATCACAATTTTGCGCCGCAAGAGTTCGTATAATATTTAGACAACACGGTGTTCACCTAATCCGTAACGAGTTCGCTGGATCACTCTATAAAAATCAGAACTTAAGTATACCCATGTATGCAAACATCGTATTTGTATCTGCAGAACATCGTTCAATTCTCTTAACAGTTTATAGAAATATGCGCGGTCTAATTATCGCAGCAAAGCGTTGAATGAAACCATTTTTGCAGTGCGTATGTACGAGGGTTGTTCTGGAAGTTCGCGAAAATGTATCATATAAACCAAGTGTTGTTCAAAATGGTTGTAAATAGGTGCTAATGATTTTTGGCCCACAAGCACTGAGCTTCTTTTCTGAGAAAAACGCAATAAAGATGACGTCATCTTTTCACATCGATTGCAACAGCTAATCCAAACATTTTAGTCAAAGATTTATTAATCAGCAGCGAGCAGAAGCAAAACAATTATCTGTAAAAATTGAGACGGCCCCTTTTTAACTAAATGTTTATATATTGCCCCCTTATCACATTGTATCTGAAAACATTTTTGATGTATTAAATTTGTGAAAACTTGAAGTCTTGATGACCATATTAATAGTGTAATTCCCTTAAAATATGTTGTTTTGCAAAACTAAAAGTTTTGTAGTGACCTATACATAATTATATCCCTGCATTCAGAAATGTCAATAACTCAATTTCGCTCAGATATCGTGAGAATGACACATATAGAGAACAAGGAACAAAATTGGTGGCCATGTACACAATGTGAGTTTGCATTAAGAGCTGCACCATACTGTATATTATTGTATTGGTGCAATGCATGTTGTAAATAGTCTTATATATATCTTCAGCCCAGACGAATATCATCATTGACAGAGACGGAAAAAAGAAACACACAAGACCCACATTTTCTGGACAACAAATATTTGCTCTAGAAAAGACGTTTGAACAAACGAAATATTTGGCCGGTCCAGAGAGAGCCAGACTGGCGTACGCACTGGGCATGTCGGAAAGTCAAGTCAAGGTAATGCTCCCTACTGTATTCGTATATAAATTATTATTTGCATGACACCAGCCATCTCACAATTTGTGATCATATACACTTCTAAATTTATTCAGCTTTGGCACATCGTGGAAAGTTCAGCCAATCTGTTATAGTATAGTATATCATAAAATCTGGAAATTTAATATCGATAAACGTTCATAATGTTAGTTTATTTCCTATGCAATATGCATTACCCTGTCATTTGTACTCATCCAAGATCTTGTTTCATCGCTTACGTTTGTATATAAATTAAATTGTAGTGCGCGTTCGTTTGTACGTATCGAGGGGTTAGCGCCAGAATATACCATCTCCTTTATTAATTGATATGAAGATAGCTAGTTCTGGCACCAACACCTCAATATGTGTGTAAATATGCCCACAATTAGTTAAATGTATTGTTTTAGACAGACGCCATTCTAACCTATACATGACAGACGCCATTCTAACCTATACATGACAGACGCCATTCTAACCTATACATGACAGACGCCATTCTAACCTATACATGACAGACGCCATTCTAACCTATACATGACCGATGCTATCAGTTGCTTATAATTCTTACTAGTTATTTAGAAAAAGAAACAACATAAAAAGGAGAAACGTTATCCTATTGATACCCATTGTTCTGTCTCCCCATATCAAGCAGACCACATATTGCCAATCATAAGGAAAAAAATCTCCATATAGCTTGTCTATATATCATATAAGGTATCAATAAAATACATAAAAATCCGTATTAAAGCAACGATGTGACTGGTCAATTTGTATAAATAACCAATCAGAAAGGTTCAGACGATTGACAAACACATCATCTTGTGATCGGATTCACCAAAGTATACGTAAAACTAATCCGTTTTGCACGAGTAATGTTTGTGCAATCAATGTTGGTGATAAATAACCCTTGATGAGGATAATGTCTAGAATTTCATATTTATCGACAAGAATATATTTCCTCAAGTAGAGACAACAATCCGTTGGAGAACGCTGATCCTAGCCGGGATGTTGCTTATACAAACACTGAATGTTGTTGAACGATAACCGGATATGACTTAATTTCGACCACACTTGTCTGGGGATTCTAATTTCATATGGCCTGGTATTTTGCGTCTATATTCCGTGTAAAATCATTGACCTTTGATAAAAAATACTTGGTCTAAAAGCCTTGCAATTTGTTTCTATTGCACAAAAGCGTGTGTTAAATTTTTTCAATAATGGTGCGCAATGGTGACTTTCTGGCTTGGGCATACACTTTGCAACTTGAAAATTGACAATGATATGTGTCGCTCTTTGGATTTTAAAGGAGCACATGTTGCATATATACATACAGTCGGACTTTGTTCATTCGATTTCATCGGATACGAATTTTTATTTCGAATAATACATGGTTTCGAATAGCCCATTTCAATTAAGCATAAGCTTAAGAAGATATATCTGGACCTGATATCTATTTCGGATGATACATAGTATTCGGATAAAAGGTTGTCGAATAAGCGAGGTCCAACTGTATATATTTCTCGTAATATGTTTTAGTATATCAATATGTCAACATTATTGTCTTAAAGTTGGGAACACATGTATCGACTTATAATAAATAACGGTTTAAAAGAAAGATATCCCGATGGTGTGTTATAGTACGGGAAATCGGAAAAGCCATTGCACTGACATTTATTTCCAGAGAATGGTCATGGATATTAGAAATTATCATTTATTCTACTTTATTGAAAAAGAAGAATTCAGAACTCTAAAAAATAGCATTACCATATACTCGACCTGTCTTAAAACTCATAAATTATTTTATCGAAAATGAATCCCCTGGGAAACAGAACTACATGAAGTTTATTTAATGAGTTTTTATAACCGAACAATATGCCGCACTTGGGATCGAGCAGATATATTTTCTTGAAATCGATATTTGTCAAGAGTTATTTTCACGTGCCATTTTACAAAGTTTTTAAAGGCTGCTGGGGAAATTTTGAAAGAAGTTTGATTTCAAATTACCGTAATATCAATGTTAGACTGGATAGAATCACCACTACAAATTACTGCAAGCTTGTTAAAGTCATACCCGGTGTTGACTCAATACGAACTGACGGATTATCATTTAGTTTAAACTAAATAACTCTACCTCGGCTGTGAAATCATTAATTTACCATCGATGACCGCCTCCAAGGTTACCCACCAATAGTTGTGCCTTATGCATGGATTAGAACCCACTACCTTCAGATCAGGTGTTGGGGCCTTACCTCTCCGCCATTATTCCTTAGCCTTTGTGACAAGTATATTCGACTTGACATACAGTGAAACCTCAATAAAAACCGGTCGTAATATTGAGGTGGTCTTAATATTGAGATTGAATAAAGAGCAAAACAGTGAAAATGGACTTGGGGTTTATTCAGATGAACATAAGTTGCAAGAACCTGTTTCAAAATCGCTGTAATATAAATTCGTTTATTACTCCATTGGCGGAGTGTTCAATGACATTCTGTGAATATTTCTGATTTGCTTTGATCATGAAGAGAATTTGAAATCAAAACAATGTACTTAACAATTGTTGAGATGTTTTTAATTTCTGGGAAATACTTGAACTCTCGATTTGAAACCAAGCGTAGAAGATTAAACTGAATCATGATTCACTGGAGATTTGAAATTTGAGTTCCGTATTTTTAAAAGTAAATGATAGTGAATAATGGCGGGTTTATATCCAAACCGGTGTATCTAAAATAAATGTTACATCAAGAGCTAGTTGATATATACTGGTCAAAAGTACTGACCCGACAGTACTAGTTCACATTGTATCCAAATAGCTAGTGAATTAATCTTCAGTTGATAGTGATTGCAATACGCTGTAATATTTATACATGGTTGAGAGGCAAAACTGATAAGCCTTTATAGGAGTAATTTCCAAATATGTGATAATTGAGAAATACCAAGAGTATTATGCATGTGACAACCACTTTTTCTTCAACTTACTGAGCCAAATGCCCACATGAGCATAATGAATAAGTGATTTTTATATACCGGATTAGTTCATCATCGTTTTATATTCCCAATAAACTTTAAGGAAATTCGCCTATCAAAATGGCCGACAATTCAGAACAAGGGAGGTGAATAGTGTAGATGTGGGTACTATCTATTATTCAAATGACTTGAACTATCGACAAAGGTCGATGTACGCCTGTCAGAGTAACATTTATCCTTCAAGACTTCTATGTCATATGTTGTAAGATTCTCAAAATACAAATGGTGGGGTTAGCTCTTTTGACCAGTACTCACGTCTATTTTGCTGAATGGCTTCACTTACGGTTGTTTAAGGACAATGTGATTCATAGTCCAAACAGGTTTGTGGTTACCACTGACACCATTCAATGATAATACGAACACTTGTGGTTTCACACAATATCATTCCGTGAATATTTCAAACGTATGTCTGTACATAAAATACACTCAGTGATATCACTTCCGATATTTTTGTACTGGCTTCTGACATGTTTTGCAAACGTTTTGTAAAATAATTGAAATAGTTATTGCATTTTTGTACACTTCGGACTGTTTAAGTAAACTCTTATACTGCTGTTTAATGCCTTACATAATGCATGTATACTATACATGTATGTCTGCATTGTATACTGAGGTATGAGTATAATTCAATATTATGTATTATTACGTCTGTACACAGTGTGTAAATAACCGATGACATGTATATACCAAATAAAAAAATGAAGTTCAAGAGCTAATGCTCACTTATGAACTTTCCGCGATAGTCGTCAATAATCAATATTCTCAGTATACATTATAATTACTCCTGTGAATTCTTCAATGATTTCGAGGAAGACATACGTTGGCGTTGAAGACAATTTGGAATAACCCCAGAAACTATAAGTATTTGCAAAATGTATCAAATTTACTTTGTAGAGTAACAAGAGTAACCATACGAACATAACACTGTTGAATTGACAGAACATGCATCATGCAATCAATTTGAAATTGATCGTACATAACATAAAATCCAACAATGTTTGAGTGTTTGTGTTAGAAGTATATATCAGCATGTCCAGGACCTACTATGATATACAATAGGGTTCGCATAATTTGGTCAATAAAAGGGTATATACTGTATAAAATGTAAGATTAGTTCTATTGACAAGTGAATACAAATTTATATAAAATGTGAGTATTCTTTTCCGGGTGCTTTTATATTTTCTACATTTTTATGTACGAAATTTTCTTCAATCCATCCATGTTTGTGTTCTTGTTGTAACTATTGTAGTCAATATAAGTTAGGAAGCACTCGAGAGTAGGACTCGTTCACAAAACACGGCCTCCAAACACCAGTCTTTGAGGTACCAAATAAAACGATGAAAGGGAAGGGGTTATAGGGTAAATAAAAAAGAATGGGATTAATGACAAAACGAAAGGGGATAAAATTAAAGAGAGGGGAATGCGAAACGTTGAAGTAAGTCAATGTGCTGTACATGCATATTGTTTTTTGAATCGGTTCGCGTCTTGGTTATCTGTAGTGACTCATTATTATTAACATTGATCCATTTAAAACCGTATGATGACTACTCGAAGTCACAGGTGAGAGAAAGTATATATTTTTATTATCAGAAGGCTTCCAAAACTCAAAATAGTAAAGAGGATATTTGTATAAATAGTAATTTATCATAGAATCGCGTGAGACAAAAATGAAACTTGGTATTTATATGCATGTTACCGGGGTACGAAAATGGTTCGATACTGATGATGAAATACTGATGGAATGCGTGCTTTATCGCTTAACAAATTCTACGCCTTTTGAATCACCCCCAGTGCACATAAATGACCACAAATTCATTCACGATATCACTCCTTTTAAGACCAAGTCATTTATATATTCGCATTCCATTAGAAATAGACTGGTTTCTTGTTTATTCAGCCAAATTTCTTTTCACCTTATGTGGGCCTAAAAATTACTAATGATTCTAATCATTAACTGAAAGAGATAAATGGCTGGCAGTGCAACCCAATTTGGATAAAGTTTGTATAAGGTTAAGGTTAAAAGTTTCCTTCTAGATTTGAGTACATGAGTTGTATGCTGTTTAAGGTTATGGCATACCGACGGTAAATAAATTTCCTATTTTATTTTTGGTAAAATGTTTTCGCATTAGGTTTGAACTGATGTATTTTACATTGATTGTGTAATAATTCCATAAAACGACAGCTTCCTGGGTTGCTCCCCATCACCCGCGTCTAATTCAGGAACCGTAACCACCGTGAAAAAAATTCGCTAACCGCAGAATACGAACCCTTGACCTTTGGATCGGGAGTCAAACGCTAACACAGACCATCATGCCTTCCTGTTGTTAATGTCTAAGCACGTTGGTTGTGTTATTAAAAACGTCTCCAAAGTTAAATAAATGTTATACTTCAAGGATAATAATGATACTGTTGAAAAATGGTTGTTACTTAAGAAAGGGTGGCACTGGAGAGGTAGCACTCTGTGTTAGAATTATAAAATTTAATAATGTATAAATGCATATAAGAATCAGGCTAACATCCTTTCGGACAGTTGCATTTTCTGTTTTGAAAAATCATTTCTTCACATTTCTAAATGGTCCTGACATATTAATGATATATCATGCTAATTGTTTTGTTCATTTGTTTACCTAAACAAACATAAAAAATATACTTTTCTACTTAAAACTTCAATAAATATGCATGATCACAGAATACATTTACATGTATAATGTATGCCTCTGTATTTGTCGAAAAAAGACGTCTGTATTATCATAAAATTAAAAAACCTTCCATTTTTCTAACAAGCAGGTGTTTTTTACTAGTTTTGTCTGTAATATGATTAAAAAATATTGTTTTAAACGGTTAAAACCTCTTCATTGCAATGGTTCTTATTAATGATGTTTTAGACAATGTAGCAACACTACTGGATGAAACACAAATTTAGGTTCAGATGAGCCAGGCACATCTTAAATAGAAGATTTTGTTGAAATGAGGCTTAAAATTTACAAATAATTAAAAGAGGAATCCATATAAAAAGCTGCATACAATGCGACCTCTGGTGAGTGGTCCTCTCTTCAACAACAGCTTCATACAATGCGACCTCTGGTGAGTGGTCCTCTCTTCAACAACAGCTCCTATTCAACAACATTATCAATGCTTACGTAGTACATCTAATAAGGTCTACCAACACCTACAGCAAAAACATCTCAACAACAGACGACATTTACGTCTCCCTAAGGATGTTGCCTTTTAAGGGCTGCGCTGTAATTTGCCAATGAAGAAACAAGTAAAAAAACAGTGGTGAACAAATAAGTGGTGTTTGCTGGTGACGGTGTATATAATCTATAAATCCCTGCAAACATAACACAGTAATACGAAAGGTTGTTTTCTAACTGTTATTGTAATGTACATGTCTCCAACTAGCTTTAAACTGAAACTTCGGTCAAAATAAATCTCAGTCATTAATTAGATTCAGTTGACTCATCATATTTCAACTCTGAACAATATTTGTCACAGTAACTTACGTATTCGCGCAGTAACATCGAGTATAACTGTAGATTTCACATCATAAGTAGCGTCTTCTCCTTCCCTGACTGTGGGATGTTGAAGCGCTGATTGTGTTAATGATGGACAAATGAAAACACCGACTTTGCCACATTAACTTAAATGTTCCCATCATTCTCTGCATGTTAGAGAAAATGAGAGTTTACATCTACTGTTATTGACTTCCTAATGTTGTGTTTACCTGTTTTATCCAAGCACTGTCGCCATTTCGAACTAACTTTGATTTTAATCTAATTCACTAGTCTCAAGAGGTTTACATGTTAATACAGACAAAATGAGAGGAAAATGAATTTGTGTTCCATGTTTAGTTACATGTTTCACCAAAACATCACTTAAATAATTGCCTCTCCGATACGTTCGTACAAAGAGGGGAGGTCCGAAATTAACAGAGAAAATTGTCGAGATGGCAGATAATTGTAGGTGTTGGTGGAGTGTACTTATGCATTTGTATTATAAGGTTTTAATGTTTTGACTGATTTTATTACTTCATTGAAGACATTCCAAGGAGTTTGGGTGTAAATGAGCAGTATTCCCTTCGTAATTTACCATTTTAATGTCTTGGCGTCACGAATTTGATAAAAATGGAAGGTAATAGATTGCATAAACGATGTACTCTTTGGTCGACCCTTCAGGATATCATTTTGATTAAGCAACTTCCACAAACGGTTACATTTCATACCAAACACTGATGTCGGGTACGCGGCTTACGTATGATTAATACCACTTCATACTTAATCATTTTTGTATTAAGAAGAGCTTTCGAGTTTTGGGCAAGGAGCTAGCTTCTCAAAACATATCCATATATTCGCATTATCGGCAACGACAATGATACAGGGCTAGCTCTTCAAACGTAGCCATATATTCGCATTATCGTGCATGGTGCACCGTATATTTCTTAAATTGGGTGACAGAAAAATGTCAGCACTTGTAAAATGATACCCGGGTACTTGATCTGTCGGTGCGAAAGGACCACTTTTCGCCGGCTTTATTTGTACTTAAGAGTTTTGAACATAAAATACTGAGGATGTATTGTTTTGATAAATATTATCAAAGAGCAAGATTTACAGACGTTTTTGAACATAATGTAGTTGTTTTGTTATATCAATGACGAGTTGATCGGATCTACTATACAGAACGATTAGCCGATACCACTTGAGAATTATCTCCTTGTATGGGTTTGAGTATCGATTCACGCAGTTTTATGATCGCTTATCTGCCTTATTAATTACATTTGATTGATAAAATGGTAAACATGTCCTTCAATGACATCATGAAACAATGAATACATTCGCTGATATAAGCATTAGAAGCTTAAAGTAATCATCAATTAGTTGCCTCCAGGGTCGTAAACTGACCTTCCAAAACTGCAGACGATGGTTAGAGAGAGGGGGTTGTTAGCACCGTTACAACGGCATATCAGTTACATAGCGCTAGCAGTTGACCTATCCAAAACTCCTAGTGTGCACTTGAAAATAAACTGTTAAACGTAGCTGAACTAAGATTGCATTTATAGAAAGAGATAGAAGTGTTACTGTCGTCTGGTTATCATATGAAACTCAACATAAAATTATATGATTTGCTTCCATCGGGAAAACATTAACAGTAATCGACAGTTTGATTATGCAAGTATTTTTGTATACCCTGCGGTCTGTTTTCAAGTTAGGGCACACCAACGCTTGTAACTCTAGTAGTGTCCACGCTTAAATTGATTTATTGTCTGAATGTATTTCGTATTTTGTGTATGAATGCTATGTAATCATCCTCACTTCGATTAAACACAACAAAACATGTGCACCTTTGCAATTAGATGTAACTTATGAACCACACCAGACGTTTTGACATATACTTTGGATATATTCTTCACTGCCGCTGTCAGAAATCAAGATGTTTTGTTTTTGGCTTTTCACTTATATCGTTCGTTACTTTTTGCAATACGCAGTGTATGAATTCTGCTTGTTATGAATATATCAAAGTTATTTATTAACATAGCAGTTTAAATATATAAAAATGCCCTCCAATTAAGTCGTTGTGCAGTGCAATTGTGTAATTGCAAAGACATTTCATTTGTTCTTTGGTATCTTTGCCAACCTCGACATACGTACATGTACATACGTTAAGAAGGGTCATATTTCATATTTTTCATCATCACGTGACTTTTATGTTGGGGAGTTGTTCAGCTAGATTTTCTTATTTACACGGTTCGTTGTATATGTGTGATTGCAGGATAGGTGAGGAGGAGCGCAATTAAAATGTGTTTAAAAAACCCAGTGGTGTTTGTCACTGACCGTTCCAAGGCTGTTCTCCTATTTTCATCCATTATTTATTTTTGTGTCATTTGTCCCCTTGCTTCTATGTAATTGTTTACATGTATGGATGCATTCTCTTGCTTATATGTAATTGTTTACATGTATGGATGCATTCCCTTGCTTATATGTAATTGTTTACATGTATGGATGCATTCCCTTGCTTATATGTAATTGTTTACATGTATGGATGCATTCCCTTGCTTATATGTAATTGCTTACATGTATGGATGCATTCCCTTGCTTATATGCAATTGTTTACATGTATGGATGCATTCCCTTGTTTCCTTTCGCTTTAGTTGTGGCTGAGTACTTTGTATGTGACATTTGTCTGAGCGATATCTTTATTCATTTTTATATATGTTTTCAGGTATGGTTTCAAAATAGACGAACAAAATGGCGGAAGAAACATGCTGCGGAGATGGCCACTGCAAAGAAGAAACATGAACAGGTTGCCGACATGTCGGGGTGTAGTGATTTAGAAGATGACCTTCCTGATGACTGTAGTCCTCTCACTGATGAAAGTATCGATTTTAGTTCACTAAAGTCCGTTTGACTATAATAACAAATGACTCTCGTCAAAAAAATATGTTTTGCTACTTTCTGCTGGAATAACAAACTGACTTCTGTTTTTGAATATATTCAATTAACAGAGGCACAGCAAATGTAGAGTGTAGAACATGAAATGGTTCACAGACAATGTATGTAACCGGCTCGCCAACACGACGATACACGTGCGTGTACTTCATAGACAAGTCTCTAACCACGTGGTACTACTAGTCAGTTAATTAACAATATTATCAACAATAAGTATGTATATGCTTGAATACGTATTATCGATCTAGGTGGATAATAATGACTTGTCAACATTGTTCGTATATGTGAAAACTATAATCCTGATTATTGCGCTAAGTGTTTAACATTGGGACATGAAATATATATACACACAGCGGAAACGTTCAGACGAATGATCGCCTGAATTTAGCGGATTTTAGTTTGTCATAATTGGTCGATATTGCTGAGATGATAAATTGTTTTTAAATGTTTTTATCATAATAAGTTAATGAATTATTGTCGGGGGCGTCTTAGCAATTCTAATTATGACGAATGTTGAAGTCGACCAGCGGGCAAATCGTCTCACAATCCACTGCGCGCTCTTTCCTAGTCCAGCCTGTTCAAGATTTCACTCGTACATGCCATGCTTGACAATATCTTATGGTATTGATATATAAAGCCGAAATATAATACATTTGTCAGGAAATTCTAATCCGTGTACAAATATAGAAATGTGATGTTAACACATTAACATTTGTTTAAGATATGTTTCGATCCCGATATAAAAAACAAAGTGTGCTGTACCAAATAATTCGTGTGTCATTTTGATTTATTATTTAATACTAATACAACACGTGAGAATAGTTTGATGAAAAAATCCACATTCATTTCTCTAAGTTGAGATAACACACAAAGATGTCTGATGTCTGTCAACAGTCAGTGTAAACGTTCATTGAAATCTGGAAAAGTGGACCGCGGTGCTTATTTTTGAGCGGTCGTCATTTATCATTCACATATCAGCAAACCGGTCAAAAGTCACTTCGACAAATCTGCTCAAATCCGCTTTGAGCCCAAGTCTGAAGCAATATTGTCACAATCGAGTCGCGAGATTTCGCGAGAGTTGCACTCTGACCCCTGTCTTCGACTCAAAACCACGTGACACGCAGTATTTTAATTTAGTGACATGTGTACCATTTATGCCTTAGTGTTCTGCCAGTTAAGAGCAATTTGCTTAATTAGGAATATCGCGGTTTCTATTGCGATATAAGACGAGTTTAAAGAATAGTTTCATGCCAATAAGTCGATGTGAAAATGTTATATATGTCTTTTTGAATTTGTTAGGATACAGAACAAAGTACTAATGTGCTTTAGTAACAAGGATTGTTAGTGCTTCATTTAATTTATTCAAGCGGGTCAATCTTGTTTTTGATGCAAATAGTGAAATAACGTATTATAACATAAGTATTAAATACTTGCCATTCTGTTCTTGCAAGTATTACCATCTAATTATCTATGAAATCTACATTTTGCCACCTTTAATGACTGGTTGGGCTTTCAGACATACCCGAATAGAAATCGTAGAAATGATGAATATTTACATCTGTAAATTGACAAATAATGGCAAGCGAATGTCAAGAGGACATCTTGTTTTATATAATTCATATTGGTTATAGTTGATCGGTTTATTTTATCGTGAAGAATTCATATTTTATTCTTTATGTTACATTTGACGATAAGTAGATCATATTTTTATTGTGTTAACTCTGAATGATTTTACTCTGAATGATCAAGCATCAAGGTTTGTTTGTAATAAATAAATATTCACATTAACATAATTAACCTCAAACAGTGCATCATGCATTTGAACTGTTTGAAGTCAATAATGTCATTTTAAAATGACAAAGAGTGTTCAGTGAGTGCTGTGATGTTCCGGGAGGTGACTGTACAGTTTTACATGAACTTTCGCATGCAACAGCTTCTATAGCAAGAAAAGTTTCTTGGACAAGTATTCCGGAAACCGTAGTTATAAAATAACAAGTTTGAAGCTTTGCTAGAGCAAACATTTGTATTTATTACAAAAATAGTATTTGTTTTTAAATGTATGGTTGTAGTATTAATTTGACGTGTGTGAGTTTTGTTCACATGTAATATAATGGGACAGAGCAGAATAGAATAGCATTTAAATATGTTGATCCTTATGAAAGAAAGATGTGCAATTCTATCATTTTTCATCACATCTGTTTATATTTGTTTGATGCTTTCTTATATATAATATTGTAGACAAATGCTGAGTTTGTCAACACCATCTTATATTTCAGCGTAATTATCGAACAATAAATTTATTTCATGGCTATATTATTTACTGTTATTCTTATAGAAATCTGTAACTATCTATAGATGTTTACAGCTTTATCATGCTTCAGATTAAAAAAAATTGGATATGAAAAAAGGCAGCATCCATGTCATACAAATAGCTTACAACGTATGTGAGTGCCTGGCATGGAAGTCATACAAATATCTTACAACGTATGTGAGTGCCTGGCATGGAAGTCATACAAATATCTTACAACGTATGTGAGTGCCTGGCATGGAAGTCATACAAATATCTTACAACGTATGTGAGTGCCTGGCATGGAAGGGTAGGAATCGGGAAGTCAATGTGCTCAGTAAGTAGGTGTCTCATAAGTCAGAAATGGCTGGCCCTTTATATAGGGGCGACACTATAATTAATAAAGACACACATTTGTATGTGTACAAGTAAAAAAGAAAATATATTTTCCATTTTACCTGATACAATACACATTAATGTATGTAATTTTTTTTTTACATAGTTGGCCAAGTCATTAGAAGAAGTTCGAAATTTGGTTAAAACTATTCTGATTTTTTTGTTTTTAATGAAGTTAAATTATAGTTCCATCGAAAATGAATGTTTAATGAGACAGATCTTTTACCATAGATAAGACATCGGATTTCTGATTGTCTTGTAACAATTTCCCTGACACTGACCAATCCTTGGTATAAACGCTAGAATGTGTGAACAACCCTTGGTATAAACGTCAGAATATGACAACTATTTTACTCAAAAACATGCATGTAAAACAGTTTGGATATAATGAAATCCAATCCATGTTCTTCAACAAATCGATAAAATAGAAAATCATCTCAGATGTGTCAAACTTCCTTGTACCATTTTGATTACAGAAAGCCGCTACATTTGGTTTAGAACCATGTTAATATCAATCCAACAGAAGGTCCTTTTGTAACATGAAATGCAATCTGTGCGGTTTGAAACCAACATGTCGAAAAATGTAGCACTTCGGACATTTAAAAAACACAAACGAGAGTTACTATTTATTTTACTACATGTATTTTCATGTATATGTAATTTAATTATATTTACGAGGGTTGTCCCATAAGTCGTAGACTATATCTATAATATAATAAGTTGATCTTCCAATGTAATTATTTGACACACATATACTATTTAATCATTTTTGATCAGTTTTATTGCATTTTGTTTTGAAATTAAAACAAACTATATATACAAAATAGTGGTAGTGTCGAATGTATGATAGATCCAACTACATGTACAATGTATTGTATATTTAGTACTGAATTTCAATACTACCCTCAGTTTGTTCGGAGGGGAATATTTGCAATTTTTCAATATTTCGTAGGACCGTATGGTCGAAATCTATCAATTAGTTAATGTTTTTTCATATATCGTTATAGATAGATTCACTTCGAGCTAATTTGAAAACTTCAAAACAATTTTGTTATATGTTTTATACCCCAGGACAATTCGTGGAATTACATTGTGATGTATACATAAAAGGGATTCCAGGTTATAGTATTTGATCTGGAAGAGTTTAGGAGAGTTACAATTTGTCAACATCTGTTCAATAGTCTGATATTTATATGCGGTATAAAATGTAACAGTTTGTAAAGAAATACCACAGACTAATGTATATGATTAATCCACCAAAAATATTAAGAATTAAGTCATTCAAAATTAGCTGTTTAGTTGTGATGTTTGGAGTATATTCATGAACAATTAAAACTAACTTTAAGAATGTTTTACGTTAGAAACACAAACGAGATGATATATTAATTTCTCAAGTTTACACAAAATTTGATCAAAGAAAAGCCTGAATTGAAAAAATATGTAGGATGTATTATACAAACTGGTTACAATACTAACCCTATTTTTGCACCTTTTTCCGGCACTAAATTGCCACCTAAATTTATACCGCGGACTGCACTCGTAATACATGTACTATCTAATTGGTCACTTTTTATATTGTCATAATTTCTAAACAAATGCATTGTAATACATATTGACCAAATTCCTCTAACAGTGTAATCTGAGAAAACCGGATAATGAGAAAACTTGAGTTCTGTCTTAACCGAACAAACGTTTTACACCCGAACATATCTTTTATTTTAAAGCAACAAATGATGCCACTACCGGCAAATGATAATTCGCAACACCGAACAGTGTCACTACTGTCCTTAAGTACATAGTCACGCACTGATATTTTTATACTGCTCTTTGCTATAATATTTTAAAGTCAAACGTTCAAGAATGAATTTACAAAAACACATCTCCTCACTTGTGTGTGAAATTTTGATAAAAATGAATTAACCACAGCGACGTAAGATTACCAATTAGCAATGTGTTTTAGTGCACTGATCAACTAAGTGTTCTTGTAGCTTGGCCTGAGTGTGGGAGCTAGACATTATGTGATTCAAAAGGAGAAAGAAAATCATACAATGCATAAAAGTTGGTTACCAGGATGCTTATCATTACCAAGCAGGGGACAGTCTAATACATTATCATGGAAATCAATGGCAAATCGTTGTCGGCCTATTCACATGACTTAAGTCGGTGTTAGCTCTCTTACAATAAATTAGTCTTTATGTCAAATAAATCAGCCTGTGATGTTAGAACGAGTCACACGGCGAATATGGGGTGAGGAAAGTTAACTTTCCCAAGAACAGTCACATAAAATAAAAATGCAAGTACTGTAGGTTAGAAATATTTGTTACGCTGTTATTTTGCATTAGGTGTATATACTTTTTATTACCTCCAATAACTGGAGAGCATAAATATCTACAATAAATACAAAGAAATAAACATATACATGACACATACAATCTATGAAAATATTATTCCAAGTATCAAATGAAACACATGAATTCAGAAAAAAACAATATTACAATGTAAGAATGAACATCAACGAAGAGCTAAGCATATAAAGATATGATTTTTGTATACATTAAAGATATCCATATCTCGATAGTACTCAGTCAAATCAACAACTTCTGACTCAGCTGAGTAAATGAGGCATCTGGGTGGAGAGTGGTGAGTCCTGGTTATAAAAATCCGGCCCCAAAACGCATTAAAGAAAACTACAGTCGAACCTCTTTCATTCGAATTCATCGGGTCCGAATTTTATTTCGAAAAAATAAATGATTTCGAATAACCCATTGTAATTCGTTGTGCATAAGCTTAAGAAGATAAATCGTGGCCTGATATTTATTTCGGATGATACCAAGTATTCGGATAGTCCGACTGTATGTCATATTTTGTTGTATACCAATCAGCATTACAAAAAACACCATAACATTCAACACAATCTTATTAAACATATTATTGACTTAACAATAACATGTGTAGCATTCACTTGTGATTCCAGTATTATTAAAAAAAGAGATGTGATTATTATTATTACGTAACTGGGCATTATATCAAATACACACAATGACAGAATCGAGTAGTACATAAAGTGGCGATATATTGCCCTGTTACAACTCCTCAGAACGGAAACAAGGTTATTCAACCACTATCTGGTAATCTCGGCATCTTTACTATAGCTTAGCACCACGTTTATTGACAAAGTCACCAGCTGATAACACGCTTACGATCATGAACGAACCATTTGTTTTCATTGCGGTAAAATATTAAATTAATTTCATTTATCGGAAGTCAAATATTTTGAACAGAATTATCATCAATTTTCCGGTATTTATTTGATGGAAAGTAGTTTTATATTTGTACGTCCATCGAGAATAAAGCCGAGCACGTGTTGTTTCCGAATATATATCAATAACCCGAACGTGTGAGATTAGATTATAATACCCGGGGACCAGGAGGTCTCACACCTGTACAACTACACGATTTACGTCCTGTAAAGTCATTTATTTCTAGTGAGTTTAATACTTTTTTGTAACTTTTTCAAAGATTCAAACAAACGAATATTATATGAGCGTCGCTGCCATGGGATTTCCAACCTCTTCTTTGAGTGATGTCATTTCCAGAAAACGTCACATGTGACGTCACCATGTACAGTCAGTAAGCAATATTTGCCCCATACGGCAATATGAAAGTGAAGTGACCATATGGAGTCGATACTGTTTCCTGTTTGTAAATAGTGAAATCACATGTTTCGTTTTCTTGACGTCAATTTTGCCGTTTTATGATTACTCACCACGAAGAGGTTGGAACTCCCATAGCAGCGCTCGTATATCGACATACAGTCATGTGGTCCCAAATCATGTGATAGTTCCTATATCGTGTCACAAAGGGGACAGACGGGTACCTAGAATACAAACATTAAGCCAAAGGTTCTTACCTTGTTTCCCAGGTATGCGCCTTACCTCTTTTATCCGTCACTTACTGTTTAATGCGAGAAAGGTACAGCAACAAGACAGATAACTGACTACAATACAAACACAGCGTTACTCTAACTTCATTAAAACCTCAATAATAAGACCACATTTGGGACCCTTGAAATCTGGTCTTCTTAAGGAGGTCCTAATATTGAGGTTGAATAAAGAGAAAAACAGTGAGAATGGACTAGAAACGTGTGGTATTTATATTGAGGTGGTCTTAATAATGAGGTTGAATAAAGAGCAAAACAGTGAGAATGGACTAGAAAAGTGTGGTCTTTATATTGAGGTGGTCTTAATATTGAGGTTGAATAAAGAGCAAAACGGTGAGAATGGACTAGAAATGTGTGGTATTTATATTGAAGTGGTCTTAATAATGAGGTTGAATAAAGAGCAAAACAGTGAGAATGGACTAGAAATGTGTGGTATTTATATTGAGGTGGTCTTAATAATGAGGTTGAATAAAGAGCAAAATAGTGATAATGAACTAGAAAAGTGTGGTCTTAATTTTGAGGTGGTCTTAATAATGAGGTTGAATAAAGAGCAAAATAGTGAGAATGGACTAGAAATGTGTGGTATTTATATTGAGGTGGTCTTAATAATGAGGTTGAATAAAGAGCAAAATAGTGATAATGGACTAGAAATGTGTGGTATTTATATTGAAGTGGTCTTAATAATGAGGTTGAATAAAGAGCAAAACAGTGAGAATGGACTAGAAATGTGTGGTATTTATATTGAGGTGGTCTTAATAATGAGGTTGAATAAAGAGCAAAACAGTGAGAATGGACTAGAAATGTGTGGTATTTATATTGAGGTGGTCTTAATAATGAGGTTGAATAAAGAGCAAAATAGTGATAATGGACTAGAAATGTGTGGTATTTATATTGAAGTGGTCTTAATAATGAGGTTGAATAAAGAGCAAAACAGTGAGAATGGACTAGAAATGTGTGGTCTTAATAATGAGGTTGAATAAAGAGCAAAATAGTGATAATGAACTAGAAAAGTGTGGTCTTAATTTTGAGGTGGTATTTAAGTGAGGTTTTACTGTATATCTTACACTGTGTGCCTCGCTACAGTAACATTAACATTGGACATGCATGATTCAATTCTATGCGCACTTTCTGAGACTACCATATAACGAACTGTGCTGTGTATCCGTATGTGAGACCATTCACAATGAATGGCCATTTAACAGGTGGCAGTTTTAATCATAATTTACACTTTTACTTGAAACGAATACAAACATTATATAAACTGGTGTATTAAGCTTAGATAGCTGGGGTATTTTAATATGAAATCAATCAAAATCTATTGCTCTAACCCATGCTATGTGTATGATAACACGATTATAGGGCATACAAAAAAACCTGGACTCACATTTTGTTTATACAAATCAAATGCATTAACAATTGTTGCACATAAACCGCACATTCCGGAGATTTATTGGCTCGTTTGTTAATATATTCGGTAATATGATGTATAAACGTAATTCCATAGAGAACCAGGGGAGAACATAATTAAGTATATTTATATGTACTACCGGTCCAGCAAAAATTTATTGATTAAGTTTCGTGTTAATTTTTTTTTTATCTTTAAAACAAGAATGAAGTAGAATTGAATAGGTTACACACATCCATTAGAGTAATAAGAATATTTGTACGATGTTTTTTGTGTAAAATGCTATTGCAGGACAATGCCGGTTTGATAAATTCGTAAACATAATTTGGTGTGATTTATATTATAAGGTGTGACGTGAGCAGATAAAATACAACAGTAAACAAGTGAAAGTACATTTCAATTCACTGAAAAGTCTTAAATATCTTTACCTCTCGGCGTTTGATAAGATGGAGCGATGCACTTCCGGTAAAACACAGTTTTCATGTTGACAGTTTGCATTTATACTTTTTTGTGAAAGCAACAATGGTGTAGAGATAATCTTGAATTTTCTTTGTCCAAACAAAAAACTAATGGAAATCGTTTTTCGCCCTCTTTCGTGCAAGTGTATAATATGACTTTGCTTCCATGATTAATTGTTGTTAATAACCTTCTATTGACTGTTGTATTCAGCGTTCCAAACTTGCAAAGTAACACAAACATGTATGCAATATCCATATCTAAACCAACGAGTATGAAAGTTAATTAATCCAAGCGTTAAGTAACATATTTGCATACAGAAGACCACGTCAATAAATTGGTTGGGAATCATTGGTATGGCTCAAAGCGGAGAAAAGTTTCATTATAGACCAAATATCGTAATTTGTTACCGTTATTTGTATGTTATCTGAAATTTCTGTCAAAATCTCCCTTATTTATACAAAGTCTCGTGTCTCCGAGATTTCAACGTTATCAGCGTAGGTGGACACCGTTACTGTACAGAATGTCGTCTGCGATAAAAGAGTTTGCGGCGCCAGTGTATTCATGGCAACCGAAAGAATCTTCAAAAAATATCAACACGCTTTATTTCTAAGACATTTTTGCAAATGCAAAATCGCATTAAGGGGACGTTTGTACATACACACATGTATATATCATTTTCTCAAAGAATAAAATCGCATGACACTATTCTACACTATTGTATACTTAAATCATAAGAATAGAATATTTCTCAACGATAGTTTACATTCGGCTGAAATCAGATTATACTTTTGAATTTGGTATACACAATAAATGCAAGTATACAGTAAAACCTCAATAATAAGACCACCCTTTGTACCCTTGACAACTGGTCTTAATATTGAGGTGGTCTTAATATAGAAGGGTTGAATAAAGAGTAAAATAGTGAAAATGGACTTGAACGTTGTGAACTTAATTTTAAGGTGGTCTTATTATTGAGGTGGTCTTTATGAGAAGTTTTACTTATGTGCATGTTTAGCCTTGCTTGATATATTAACCAATTTTCGAAATTTGAATTATGAGAGAACGATACATAACTTAATGTTAAGTTGAACGACAGTATATCATCATCTTATAATATAACACAAACTATAGAGACACTGGTTCCAAACTCAAGCAATACGACGGAGAATCAAAAAGTTAAAAAAGTTCAATAACTCCTGAACAAAACATGGTGCAGACCAGATATTGAATACACGATAATTTCAAGATATTGAACTAAATCTGCGTAATTATTAATGCGATCAGTATGTAATGTTGTAGCTATATCAGTCTAGAAGAGAATCATTCGCTGTATACAGCTATTTAAGAGCCAAAATCAACGCATTTTACATAAATATCTTCCTTACAAGACCGTGCAGTTACAGACTGGTCCACCCTTCAATGTTTTACAATGACTGTGTACGGGATTAATAGCCGGAGAAAGTTCCTTTAAGATACATCATGAAGGCTCATTCATCATTTTAAAGAATATAAAGAAGAAAAGCGACAGGGACGATTAGGCTGAAAATTAGCAATAAATTGTTTAGTATATGTTCACAATACAAATTAAACGACAGTGCCATTAGAAATGTCCCTGGGGTATGGATTAATAAAGAGAAAATATACTGACAAAGTGTGCTTGATTTCCCCAGACATCTTCTAGTGTTTGGTTGATTAGTGTTTCTAGAGAGATTAATAAGCTAACATTAAGACCACTTCTCACAAAACTACGCTAGAATTGCGATCTGAGCATCGTGGCATTAGAATATAATCCTCATATTTAGAAATAAATATACTTTATGATCATATCAACTCCAAATATTGGATGCAAAGTTGAAAGTATTCAATAATGTATTTGTTAGGACAGCATAAAGAGCATTAAATCTACAAAGTGCGTTCGAAAGTACACATTCTGCACTCTAATATATCTCTACACGCAGTATCTACCTCAATTGGAAAGCATTTAAATTCAGAGATATTGTTTTAGCCCCTTTTTATTTCAATGTAAAAATGGTGATCTTAAAAACCTCAAAAACGGGACAGTGAAGTAGAAATCACAGCACTGAGCAACATAATATTTACACCATCATAAAGTGAAAGGTTTGATCTGTCACGAAAGACACCATTCAGAGATTTTTATTTATCGCGGTTTGAAGCTATTTTGTTCCTTCCTTAATTCTATAGGAAGTTTTTCGAACATGAAAGTTGGGTTTGTATAAAAGGACCAGGTACTGATTCGGCAAAACCTTTTGTCCCGCTACTATGGTCCTATGCAAGACGTCTTTACGCGCCATATACATGCTTTTACGTCACATGTATTTTAAAACATTACATAATTTTCTTTTCTTAAATAACACGAGATAATAAACTCAGAAGCATGACATAAATTGTTGCATTGTTTTGCAACTAAATTAAGGCAAATAATATTTTCAATTTGCTTAGAATGAGTTGTTGTAGAAACTACAGATGTTCGGGAAACTTCGGTCTTTTCCGTTAATTCATCAACTTTTAACGGAAAGTGTGTCAGTTCGCGCGACAAATGACGACAGACGACACTTAGGACTGCTACTGAATATAGAGGAAAACGAAGGGCGGGATTATATGGTACATTATCAGCGAGTTAAGCTTAGTTTATACAACTCAGTCGATAAATGTCAACAAAATTATCTAAATTCCTCCAAAACTTCGTTCCTAAGGAATGTACCAGGGGAGACAAATCAGTCTGAAGTCATCAATCCCTGTCAAACTGTCTCTCACTTAAGTAAACAGCCGTTTATAAACACAATTTGGTGTATCATGAAGTTTTGCCCAACATGCTATAAAGAGGAAAAGACAGAAAGGTCAGATTGAAAGTTTTTAAACGAAAGAATCAAAAGCAGCAAGTTACTATAAGTTACTTTAACGATTAGATGAAATATTACTTTCGCTGTATTTTCCTTCCACAACGTACAGGCTATCATACACTGGAAATAAAATTCAGCAAGTCAAGAACCGTTGTTTCCACTGACCTGATATTTGAGAGAGAGAGAATAAGTTGCTACAGGGAACGCCACATACATAAGACAATGCCTTTCCAATCAGAAAACAACAATGCATAAAACATAAGGCATTTTAGGAAGTTCCAGGGTACATACGTAAGGGAACAGTGGCGCAAGGAATGGCTTGCATACCATGGGGGATAACTAGGAGAATCAAAGAGGACAAACAGGGGGGTAAATGGATGGAAAAGGCCAAGACAGCTGGCAACAAAAGGTCGGAACTGGGGAGAAACTAACATGAACACCTTATAAAGTGAAAGAATTGCACAAGGGGAAGGGACATTTAACATATATTTAAAACACAAAACCATACAGCGAAATACAGCCTTAGACATATCAGTAAACATACTGGGGGTTTAAATCGATTTAACAGCTAGCTAACCTCACACTTAATCGCTAAATGGTCATTAATTTCTAACATATTGATCTACACAAATCCGAATACAAACACTGAGAAAAAGCTTCGACTTGACGACACCAGTTTTAATGTTGCGACTGTACCAAGCAATGTCTTTCGCTAGTATTTCTCGCAGTTTTTGCAACAGTTAAAGCGTTCCTTCTTCCATTCAATATGTCCTTTATCGTTTGTACTGATAGATTAACACATTTCACGACTGGAAAGTACAATGGTATTCTTGAAAATGACTTTTTTTCATACACTTCTGAACTTGGTAAAATTAAATCAACATTTCAATTATACAGTTAAGCTACATAATTCCCTTAAATTGAGTGTCAAAAGTCAATTTATCCATATTTATGACTGCACATTATTTTTATTGATGTGAGAGGCAATAATTGTATTCAGTTTAAGTTTCGCACCGGAAACAATAAGGCCGCTTATTGTCATGAGAAACTCCAGACATCGTATAAAAGCGATAATCCTTAAACATTTGGGTTTAAAATCACAAAAAGCACGAAGAAATAGTTGATAACTGCCATTAAATGGTATTGTATTCAATGAAAACGTTATTCTAATCACGGACCTACTTGAAATAAGCATAGTTGAACACGGATTAGATGTTACCAGGTGCCCGCTATAAAGCATTTATTGACAATGATGAAATGATATTGCGACGGTAGCTCGAACGTTTGTCTCCAAAGATTCCGAATCATTGTGATATCAAAATCGTCAATATTTAAATCAGAATAAAAAATGTGTCAGACAACATTGGAAACAATCACAACTGATGGCATATTTGAGTCTGAATAAGTGTAATAACCAAACTGATCGCATATATGTCAGTATGAACAAAATGTAACAACCTCATTAGATTGAAGCGGATAGCAGGGTAGTCATAGCGATATAAGTCAATGTTAATTCACATATGGATATCATAAGTCTGTTCTTTATGACAAATAAAAGTTGATACAATACGACACGACATGACACGCACGACACGATACGATAGGATACGCACGATACGATACGACACGACACGACACGACACGACACGACACGACACGCACGACACGACACGACACGACACGACACGACACGACACGACACGACACGACACGCACGATACGATACGATACGACACGCACGACACGATACGATACGATACGATACGATACGACACGCACGACACGAGACGACACGACACGACATGACACGATACGACACGACACGCAAGGCACGACACGCACGACACGATACGATACGACACGCACGACACGATACGACACGACACGACACGACACGACACGCACGACACGATACGATACTTTATTTTGGTCATGGTATACGATGTATAAACAAAACAGAAATAGTTGGCTTAACATTTACATTTGTCTCGGGGACAGCGATGTTTATTTATCCGTAAATGGTTTAACAAAAGTTTGGAGAATTTAAGCATCCAGTTAAGTACAAAAAGTACAAAACAATAGAAGTGAACATAGCATTGCTTTTAATTTTAATATAATATAGGTGTACGTTGCAAAGGTGTCAACTACATGTATGATGGCAGCAGATTGTTTGTCAGTGTCTCTGGTGGCAGATAGAGTCAGATTGCAGCATTATCGCATTGTTTCTTTAATGTTCTCACAACGTAACCAAAACTTAGTTATCATCAACAGTTGATATCGGTAATTGTAATTATGTTCGAATGGTAACATTAGCGAGATAAAAACTGAATTTTATGATCATTGTTCGTTCGTGTACATATACGCCTGGTTCTTGATGCCTCAATGGTGTTACACAATGGAATGGTCGAATACAACGCGTGTGTTGCTTCTGCAGCTCTGCCTATGATCAAAGTCTCGTTTTATTCCCATTTATATTCACGGAGTACATAATTGTTTATTTTGTTTTTCATTGATATATTGGTTTTGTATGGGTCTGTGCCGCTGAAATGTGTTGATTTATAAACAAACAAGTTGGCCCCATATTGTGAGAGTAATTAGCAATGCAGGCTTTCAGTGTCTGTTGGGAACATCAGTGAAGTCTCGGGATATTCGCATTTCTTCTTCACAGGTCAGTGTCAGACTAATTGTGGTAATCACTGACTTACAGCAGACACACGATTAAAATATTATATTTCATTTTATAATTCATTTTGTTTAACTCGGTATTTTAGTGTCATTTCGAGTTATTGAGTTGGCAGTGCTATTTGTACATGGAAATACCTTCTCAATGTTTATTGTTTTTAGAAACAGTAACATACTTTCTGATTTTCATTTAATTAAATTATGATTGGCAGCTTTGTGGTCTAATACATTAGACTTTACAGTCTATGAGCAAATAATATTAACTACATGTATAATATTTACAATAGTTAAACATTTACGATATATGGTCAATGGCAACATTAATAATATCAGAACATAGTTTTATAGTAATAAAAGTTCTAGTGAATGTAAATACAAAATATTGATACAAATCTAATTTTACATATAATAATAACATCAAATAAATCTATATAAGTATTTAAAAACGTTGTACTGAAAAGGCAGTGTATTCTAGAAACTAAGCGGCTCGAGAGTATAATTATTAATTCATATAAAATGTTTTGTTTCTCATTTCAAATGATTTTTAAGTATATACATGGCAAGATTTCTTATAATATTTTTTTTTTAATTTATCAGGTCAATAAATTTAATAATATTTGTATTTTTCCAATAATATTTTTTTATAATTTTCGTGATAAAATGACAAGAAATGAAACTCATCTTTGAATTGAATTGAATTGAATTGATGTATATGTACACATTTCCATATGCCTAGAAAACGCACGAAACTACATAAAACTTTTTAAATAATTCAACTTTGCAAAGAGACCCAATGATTTGGTGTACGTCCATATACCAGGACTGATATTCAACAGTTTAGAAATAAAGTTTCACTCAAAGTATCAAAGTAAGACTATACTCGAAAAAGCCAACGTGACGATCGAGTCATAAAAACTAAGAGAAAACCAGAGTACATTACAAGAACTTGAAATTAAAATATAAAAATAATATGAAATATGATATCTCAGTTTTTTTTCATCTGGAATATTGACAAAGAAGCAAACACCACCAGAGCACATTCTATTTAGTTCTATAATTTCAGGCCGTCTTCTAACGACATGTTTCTATACAAATGATTTATTTATGCAATAGAACCGAGAAATATTCTCATTTCTATTAGCCTTCAATTCTCAATGAACATTAATTCATTCCCTAATATCGCTAGCAATTCTCCATTTTTGAAATCAACCGGACCATTTTATACACAATGTTGCGAAATGAAGGCAAATTAATATTGGAAAATCTCTAAAGCGTTCAATGAATATTTTGTCACTTTAGCAAATATTCGATGTTTATGAACATTGTATCCGTATTAACAGCCATAGAAAATGTCTCCCGAAAATGGCAGTTTTTTGGCATGTCGTAAAAATCAATGTCGCAAAATGCGAGTACATCAGGAATTAATTTTTCCGGCAATTGGAGGAAAGCAATCAAACGAGGCTAGTAACGCACATGCTAAGTCTCAAGGAGATAACGCGAGGAAATTGTGTAAATTCTTCCGGACACTGATCTTAAAAAATACATACACGTATTGACTTCTCAAAAATGAGACTTTTCCCCTTTCAAATGTATTACAAGCGCTTTAAAGTTGTGTTGATAGATGGTAGAAATAATGGCGTGTTAATTGTTATGATTATTTAAATTTAACTTAGGCAAGTTTTTTTTTTCATATACAATAATACATAATTAGTAAGAATCAACTTTAATATTGGCATTAGAAATCGGTTTATTTTGAAACGCATGTAAAAGTATAATACTACGGCGTTGTGTTTCTAAGTGCTATAAAAACAACTGACAATATCTTGAATTCGAAGTTTTGTTGAATAATTTAATCTAATCGACGACAAAGGTTTAAATGCCAAAAAAAAACATCTTACAATAACACATATATAATTATGTTGCTTCTCATTAATTAACAAAGTATCAATGCTTAGCGTATCGATTAAATGAATTAAAAGTTAACGATAAAATACATATAAATGTAATTATTTTGTATAGTATAAGATTTAATGCAAGTTGTCAATCTATAACCGTGATGATGTGTAGAGCTTCGTTAAATTGAAATTGTGCGCTCTTTATTTGTGATAATTTGCTCACAATTTGGACGTTATTCTCATTTTGAATTATTTTATATTGCATTCATTATATTCTCAGTACATTTAAAAACGCAAAATGATGTAAGATTTCTCAAATGTTATAAACTCACCCAGGGATGCAAGATAACAACTTAATGTGATATTATTTTATGTTACACTGTGATGAACACTAATTTTTTCAATCAACGGGTATATTCATATAAAAATGAGTTTTTAAACACACTAAAATGACATTTAAAAGACATATCACAGGTACAAAAATGTGCGTTTTTAAATGTACTGAGTATATATATTGAGAGATGATACGTAAACTTTTAATTGAGTGTCCAACAATTTACAAAACGTGAAAAATGGTTTTTGAAAATCAGCAAGGGTCAGAAAAAACACAATTTATTTGGTACAAAATGTTCTACGTAACTATCTTTAAACACAACTTACATGATTGTGTAGTTGTAAATGACATTTTTTGCGAACTTTCCATGATTTGTAAGTGAAAATAAATTTCATTTGACCCTAATTTTACATTTTTTGTTGTATGACTCATGATGACCAGTCATTCTAAATAAATATTTACAATTCCATTAATAAAATTGTAAGATACCAACATAGTTTAGCTACCTGACTTCGTAAGCGTTTAACTACAAGAACTGAGATATGAATGAAATGTTTCGAGCTTCGAACGGTTACTTAGGCCGAAATCGCGGCCGCATCGCCCCGCGCCCATTCCGAAATCGACACGCGCTACCCGGGTTTTCAGATTTGAGATTTTTTAATGAATTCCCCGTTCCCTTTGATAGGAATGTATCATTTCTAAAATCATGAATCTATTACATAATGGGAAATCTCTGTTATTTGAAAACATTGTCATTGAAGATAAAAGGTGGATATTTTGTTTATTTAAGTTGTGAAATTATTAAGACTACAAGGAAAATCACACATATCCGGTGATGTACTACTACAAGAGAGAGTGATATCTATAATATGAGCATTGATAAAATAGCCTTTGATCTTACGTAAAGTTTTGATTAGCCTGTCGTCTGTATCAATCAAATTGTTTGATGTATCGGTTTAAATAGGAAAGGATGGGAAGTCTGATGTTTGTTTCATTTCCAATCAGGTTTTCATTCAATATTAAATCACTTTTGCTTCATCGTTAATCCACTAAAATTAGGTTTAATACCCTCTTCCGAGTATAATGAAATAATTATGAAATATTATGTATATATCGATAATTGAAAACAATGGTTGTTATGACCGTATGAATATTCAAATGTATGTCGTAATCAGAGTGTTGCAAAAATCTTCTCAGCTAAGCTTTATCTGAAACTTGCAGATTTTGCGTCCATATTTGGAATTGTTGCGGTTCCAATATAGTTGGATTTATCAAAGCAACGCAATACGTACTTTTAAAGTCTAGCTTTTTTAACAAGAGTTTGTATTTGAATCATCGTTTTAAATAAAGGCAGGCTATTTATTGTAGAAAATTCGTCTATTATTTCGTTTTGCAAACTGTAAGAACAAAGCATATAGCGTCTTGTATTTTTAATCATTCTGTAGTTATAATCAGCAACATTACACATATACGTTAAAGATGTGTTTACTGTTATCGATATTTTATTAAATGAGTATTGTCCTTTGTTAATAAGTAGGGAAAATATAGATACATTGTAAGTACAATTAACATAAATGGTTTCAATGTCAGTGTCATTGTGCACGAAACTATAAGGGCATCATTTTCAGTGTTTGTGGATCAAAATTATGTCCGTCTGTTGTAATTTCTTTAATCTATATAGAACGCTTGTGCTGGGTAACATTGTATCGTTGAGACAAATATAAGGACGTTATTCCGTATGTTCGTGTATATTGATAAGAGTGCAAGAAGTGTAAAACATCAATAATAATATAAAAAAACCTTGATAACTGGTCTTCTTATTGACGTGGTCTTAATATTGAGGTTGAATAAAGACCAAAACAGTGAAAAATGGACTTTTACTGTATTGAGTGAAACGCTCTTTGAGGTAATTACTCCAAATTATCCTTCACATATTATGTCAAAGATGCGGCAACATGCCTCAAATTAGTCATACCAATTGAACGACATCAATATAAAACGGATGTCAAATTACTATACAGTGAGTCTTCTATCATATATTCATGTTTTGCACAATTTAACGCGTTAACACGCTTATTCCCCTTCGTGGAAGTTATACTAATTTCGTCAATGAAATCAATTCGAAAACGTGTATAATTCGCCCGACGATTTGTCCACGTGACTAATGACGTGGAAAAGCGCCCCTGTGTGATGTGGCCACGACACCTGGCATTCAACAAAACACCTGACATGATACCATTTAAATTAAATTTCTTGAGTGATTGTTAATGCCACGATACTTTCACCACAGAAAATTGCGATCGTCGACAGCAGACGACACACATAGACATTCACACATGCGTGATATCATCACCATTCATTGCATTAGTATGAAAATACCCCAACAGATTTGTTCAAATACGTAACATACAAAAACATATCAGCACCAGATACAGTAAAACCACAGTAATAAGACCACCCTGGGTATCCTTGAAAACTGGTCTTCTTATTTAGGTGTAGTTAATACTGAGGTTGAATAAAGAGCAAAACAATGAAAATGGACTTGAAAATTGCGGTCTTAATTTGCATTATATTTATTAAGGTTGACACAAACTCATTTCACTAAAACTGTATTAGCGTTCACAACCACTGTTAAAATTATTAAAAACTGACCAGAATAGTTGCACTGAAGAAATAATAAAAAAACATCACTATCTACCTACTACAATAAACAAGTTGTAGTCACTATGAGATAAATGTATTTGAAGATGTAATATACTTAGTTTGTTTTTGTTTTTATTATATACCCGATGGTTTACGTTTAAACATTTCACTTCTAAATTAATGCTTGGAAATGCGGATACAATGTTACGTTTTATCTTGTGTAATACTCGCAATTGGCAGTATTAAGAATACATTGTTTTATTTATTTCATTTATCAACCTGAAAAGCTTATAAGCAACATAATTCAGTATGTTTAAATATTATTCGACAGTATTGAATCTGTAAGTATTCACAATAGAAGGAAAGAAACATTAACACAAATATAATACACAGTATTCAGCTATCATAGTAGTACGTATTTACTGACATACATTACTGAGTGTCCTAAACAATAAACATTTACCATGTATCGTCTGAAATTGTCGTTTGGTTAAACAGGTACAAAAAGCATGTGTGTCCAATGGTTAAAATGTTATTGTATTTCTGAATCAACACAAACATATTGTTAATTAATAGCATGTAAATATCTTCACATGTAAGTCTACATTTGTACAGAAACTACTCGTACTTATAATTATCATGTGATAATAGTAATATTATTGGGATCAACTAACATTGCTGTCAGTATGCCAATGACACATAGGCCCTTTATTGTCCCCTATTTCGATCTCGATACAAATCATTATCCCTCCTTTTGCACTTTATATTTCATCCAAACTTCAAACGTCAATTGCCCCTCAATGGTCATTATTTTGCAATAGTTGCTTAATCCTCCAATCTATCACCTGGAAGCATCTTTCATATAACTAAGCGTCTCAATGATAGGGAGGATATTAATCCTTCTCTCTGAAGAAGACGAGTTTAGTGTCAAAGGTAGCAGGTGTCAACAACTACAAAAGTACAAGACGTAACATATGGTAACATGACAGCAAATGATCAAAAACGATCAAATATCATAAAAGTATCGACCTTTTATAGTCAACCATTGACTCGCAGACATACAAAATGGGAAAGGAGACACAAATGGGCATTACAAATTGTACTGTTACGAACATATCTTAGTAAACGTTTAAGTAACAGTTCTTTTACAATAATTTGCGAATGGTGAATGAAGTTTATCTAAAAGATCACAACGAAACTACCACTTCACACCACTTTGTAATAAAGACCATTCACTGTAAGCAAGATATGTGTTGATGACGATGCGTCATTTTCAAACTTCATTTATTAATCTACGATATATTATCAGTGTACAAAGGCTTAGATCCCGAGCTGTGGACTCGTTCCGTACAGCACTCCATTGCCAACATGGAAATTGTAGGTTCGAAACCCAGGTGAGACGTTTGTTCTCCGTGACAATGTGTCTGAAGATTAAACATCCAACGCCATTTTGACCACCGTCTCTGATTAAGGTTTGGACTTTGGGAGTTGCTTGTGTAAGAACAGATTAATTCTGGTTGGTACCCAATGAGCAATGGTTAGGTCAACTGATAGCTGGACGTATCTGAAATACTGTTGCAAAATGTCGTAAACTCCAACAAAACACAATGAAACAGAACCTAGTATTATAATATTAGACATTGGTTATAAAAATGAGTTAACCCATCTCTACATAGATTAGAATGAAGGCCATTTACCGTGTGTAAACACGAAACAACAAAATTTGTTTCAATCCCCGATAAGGAAGTTTATATCTGTACACAGGAACCTGCGGAATAAACAATATGCAAGCAGCATGCACACTACCTGTGGACTTCCTCTCAAAAATGATTTATGCACTCAAAACTACGGCAACGGTGCAAGTAACAAAATGGTTAATATATATAATTAACGAAACGGACATTTATTAAAAGTAACGGCGTAACAATGTTTTGACTTTCTCACGGTCTCGGCGCAAATTGTGGCTAGAAAAGTATCATTACTTCCATTCCTGCACATTCTTGTCTGTTCAATCCATACTTTTATTAATCAACTGTCGCAAAAAACGAAAGTAACTTTAGGCTAGAAACCGGAAACGGATGCTCTTGATGGTGTGTTCTACATTTTATCAAACAGAAATGTTAACGGCAATGTTATTGGTACGTATAGCGTCATCATTATGACTAAAATATGGAAAACATCTTATTGGATCAAAATCAACAGAAGATATACATCAAGTATACACAACTTTAAAGGCTGAAGTATCGATGGTATTTCTGATTTTAAATGAATCGATGAAGTACTGGCTCTTGGTGGATTCCCTTACGCGACCAAATACTGTGTGGGGAATCCTCTTGAATTGTGACGTCTTATAGCTGAAGTTGCCAGCATATCTGGAACTTAAGTTAAGGTTACTTTATTTACATTTTACCAAATATTGCGCAGTCTATGTGGGTTACCTCTTTCTTCCAAGGTCAGCCTCCATGTATTACACAGCGCTTTCGTTTACTCAAAAAAGAGATCACGCTTAAATACATGGAGGCTGACCAGGGGTAGAGATATAGAGAATCTCGGGTTACTGTCCGGTGAGAACAATGTTATCAGGCGAGGTGATATCGTTTGTGGTGGCGAGCTTTAGCGAGTCACCACGAACGATATCGCCGAGTCTGATAACATTGTTCGAGCCGGACAGTAACTTGAGATTCTATTTATCATGAAACTTAATTTTCCGAGCATGTTTTAGTGTGTCTTTACCTAAAATTTAGTGTTCAATCCGCTAATGTGATTATTACGGAGACCCGGCAAATCACATATCATAACTCTACATCCACCAACAAATAGTTCGCTGTAAATGGGCAAAATATAAAACAAAATGCAGGTCTGATTTCAACACTTTAATGTTATACAATATTGAAAACATTTATTTCTGACAATTACCACAGTTTTATAAAATATTCCAACTAATAATACATAACATGAAAAATATGCGTATTAATTGATGCGCACCAAGCAACCGCCCCGACAGCTGCATAAACAAAATCAAAATGGTGAAGAAGCTGAAGCACATGGAAATCACGGACAAACAAAAATCAACATGTTGGCGTAAACCGTTTATAAAAAGACTCAGGTGGGCCATACATTATTCACTGGTTGGACGTTGGAGGATTTCCATACACATTCATGGTTTGAATGTTAAGAGTAGCCCCGAAAAACAAAGATTGATAACCGGCATTTTGGCCTTGGACCGGAAGGTTGAAAGCTGGCATTGACGTTTGTGAGTGAGACGTTGTTTCAGTGCGTGAATATGACTCTGGATTGTGTGATTCGTGAACAGTTTTTGAAATTGTGGACTGATTATTGTTGCTTAGAATTGATGAGCATTGTTTTTGTGCGTTTAGGCTTATGTTGCTGTAATTGATGATGCTCTGTACGTTCTTGTGACCGCTAATTTGCATGATGTCAGTGGGTGCAGTGCCACTGTCTCTTAATTTCTGGACTGTATATTTTCGTGCTGAATGGTTTGTTAATTTGCGATTAATGCCAGCTTTCTGTGTCATAGTTTTCATTAGGCAACTAAGCTTTTTTACACCGATTCTCTGACGGAGGAACCATTGACAGTCATGATCTACTAGTGGGACGGTTCTTGGTGCTAAGTAAAAGGAGTCATCAGGCTTACTAAAACCATGAGGGCGTTTGGATGCATAAAGCCGATACACAGAAATGATATCTCGTGAATCACCAGATGACCAGAGTCTCGGTGCAACTTGACGGCTGTCTAAATGCTCTCCTGTTCTTGTCTTGGTCTGGCGTTCAACTAACTCCAAGAACTCTGTGCCATCTCCATCGTATTTGATACTGACATCACCCCATCTGTAAGTCAAATTTGAGTATTTAGAAATTATCAAAAAATTTGTTTGAGAAAAATCTATATTTTGCATGTTTTTCATACTTTCAGCTTTACATCTGGAAAAAATCCACCCTTAAGGTTCTTGTTAAATGGTAGCACCATTTAATCAATATAAAAAAGATTGCTATTCTATTTCAATATCAATTTTGCATAAAAAATGACACGTTTTCCGAATATAAAAACAAATCATCAATTTTCAGTTGGATTTGAGACGAGATACATGGCCAAAAAAACAAGATCTTGGATAACTGTCCAGTCAAATTGGAAAAAAGAACCGAGATATTGAGATGGACACATGAAGGAGAAAAGTGAGTATACTGTATATAAATTTTCATTAAAACCGTGATAATAAACATTACTGTAAACAAACGTATTTGGCAAGTTATTCGCAGGTATAAATATTCGCGTATTCAAGTGCAGAACATGTAAAGAAAGTAATTAAAAAACAATTTTGCGGATTGAGCAAAATTTGGCAAAAAGTGAATTGCATGAAATAATTTATTGGTTTACAGTATTTGATTGTATTAAATTAATTGGTATACATACTTCATATTGTGATGCTCGTCCACACCTCGCAGTCCAAAGTGGATGGTAAACTTCAACCAGAGAGTGTTGATGATGGCGTGTGGGGTACCTGAACCGAGAAGACCTTTCTCATACAGAATCTCTATTTCGCTGTCTGTTATTGGCTGTGCAGCATTTTCTTTGTTGCCTTTCCCATCACCTTTTAGTTTCTTCATTTTTGACTTTAAAACAAATTAATTATTATGTTTATTGAAAGTCAAATTTGTCAGTACACTGATTAAGTTTGTTTATATTTATAAAGCAAACATCAAAAAAAATTGTGGTACTGGTAACATCGTGAAACGGATGGGTAGAAACAAACATTATTTTGTTTTTTAGGTTATTAAGCAATTAATTGACGGAAAGCAAGTAGTCAATAATCTACAATTTAAAAAAATAAAGATGGCTATACAATAAACCAAAAATAGGTCAAGTAGGATTACCAGAACCACACATTATTTTATTATGGCCTTATTTATAATACTGTAAAATCATTAATTTTCGTGGGGGATTTAGTTTTGTTGATTTCGTGGTCCAGCTTAACCACGAAATTAAATCCCAGACAAAATATTGAACCATTTTATGTGTATAAAAGGAAATGCAAAATCCACAAATTCATATCCCCACGAAATAACATTTTTCATCAAAACCACGAAATTTAGTCCCAACGAAATTAAATGACTTTACTGTACAGTAATTGGTAACTGACTTATTTTCTACAGAATTTAAAACAGCTTGCTTTACAAAAGATATATAATTATGCTATACTTATTCTCTTTCAGAGTATGAAAAAGAAAAATGTTTTAAAAAAGAACTCACAGCCATTGTTTCACGCAAAAGAGGAAACCCCTGTCTTCCAGACCCCTTAGAAATGGTGAACGGATAGTGATCTTTCTGTAAAACTCTCTCAAATGTGGACGTGAAAGATCTTAATGATGTTGTATCATATTCTAAGCCATCTTCCTTCCTGACAGACAAAACAAACAACGCCAACAGCTCATCCAGTTCTCTATGCGGAATGTTGATAATTTCTCGAGTTTCTTTTCTTATTACCATGAAATTGTTTAGCCGTCTCATATGGCTATTTGTTTTCCTTAACGTATTCTTATTTTTTTGGATGTGATTAAAGTCATCCAAAGCCTCCTTTGTAACAACACTTAAATCGAATCCCACACTGGCCACAGTCACTGTGTTGTTTGTTTCAACCTCATCATCATTACCAGTAAGTGGAGTTGCATTGGTACAAGATCCACTGGTGGCATTGCCCTCAATATCAAGTAGAATCTTCTCAATTCCTTCAATTTCGATCTCATCAGTCAATTCATCCCATTCAATTGAAAAGGAGGCCATTGTTGAGTTGTAGCAGACGGTTATTTGTTGTTGTTGTTGTTGTTGCTGCTGTTGTTTTTTTCTTTGACTTAAGCTTTTTTAAGCTTTTTTTTTTTATTTGATGTAAGCATTGTAATTTAAAATTGTTTCGAAAACGTTTTCTTTTTGTCATTTATTGCCTTTTGCTGTTATTAATTCTGTTTATATATTATGTTTATAGTTCTTAAATAAAAATGTATGACATAACTCTTGTTTTTAATGATACAACAAGTTGAATGATCCATTCATGAATCATGAAAGTAGTCCGTCAATTTGTGGGCGGAGCTTAAAAGTGTTATCATGCTACTAGCAGCCTATTGACCTGAGAACACTTTATGTTATCAGGTCATGTGTTATCAGTCTGTTACCATGGTAGTTGCATGATAAATAGAGAATCTCGGGTTACTGTCCGGTGAGAACAATGTTATCAGGCGAGGTGATATCGTTTGTGGTGGCGAGCTTTAGCGAGTCACCACGAACGATATCGCCGAGTCTGATAACATTGTTCGAGCCGGACAGTAACTTGAGATTCTATTTATCATGAAACTTAATTTTCCGAGCATGTTTTAGTGTGTCTTTACCTAAAATTTAGTGTTCAATCCGCTAATGTGATTTGTGGGCGGAGCTTAAAAGTGTTATCATGCTACTAGCAGCCTATTGACCTGAGAACACTTTATGTTATCAGGTCATGTGTTATCAGTCTGTTACCATGGTAGTTGCATGATAAAAGCAAGTCGAGTAGACTTTGCTATATTTCGTAAAAATCACTAAATGTATAAAAAGGTTACTTAGACTTAAGTTCCGAATGCACACAAAATTCGACTGTCTGCATCAGCAAAAGGGCGTCACAAAGCACGCCGATTCCCTACACTGAAGCAGTAAAAGATTCTTTATAGTCATTTGTATCTAAATCAGTGGTAACAGTATAGCGGGCATAAAATACACCACTCTAAAATGTGTTCTACATACGTGCAACCATCAGCAAAATCAAAAGATGATAACTATATTTGAGCGCCACTAGACCACACCAAGATGTGCGAACCAATCATTTCATGGCCAATGTGACCTGTACAATGCTACATTCATTGTCGAATGAATAAAACTGGTTTTACTTTTACCTGAAGCATAATAAATGAGAGGAGCTTAGAAATCCGGGTTTATTGGACAGCCGTCACAGTATCCATCAAGTGTTGACAGATTTTATTGCAGCATTTGCGCCAGATTTCTTAAAGGAGTCGCTCCCGTGTGTTGTATGCCTAAATAGGGAACAATACGAATAGGGTTAAAGGGTTCAGCTCGATGCTAATTTATGTGGTAAATGATTTTCAGAGCTGAAATTTTTAAGATTTTCTTCCAATTGTCCGACAGCTTAAACAATTTATTGAAATTTAATCGCGTCAATGAAGAATGATTTCTTTGAAATGCACATGAGTTCATGTTTAGATATTCGAAGTCATGAGCTACAAAGAAAAGGAAATGTCATTGTAATGTTCATGAAAGCGTTAGAAACCTCACGGCTGAGTCTCTTTTACGATGTTTAATATTCTTGTTAATAGGGAATTTAGCAAATTTGGCATAGACGATTTGGTTAACACAGAGTTAGTGATCCTATTTTATAGGGGGTAATCTACAAACAAAATGTTAATTGTTAACCCCTGCTGATATTAAACCTGATTTCACAGACTGCATCTGCGCGGGGAGTGCTTCAGTAATTACGGGTGAATGCAAATATTAATTTATTTCCAAAGATATAATTGTCAATTTTATATGTGTACGGCGGATTTGAGACCACATTTTGCTTGGACTATAAGCTTTTAAAAATCAGCTTACCTTAGAACTGTAATATAAAACATTAATGCTCAGTATCCAACATTTCCGTCCATTACATTCATTTTGAAATGGAATATGTCTTTAAACGATCGCAAAATTTAGGTCAATTTAAATCTGCTTCGTGTATTATCGTTACTGTATAAAACACATCGGTTCAAGAAGGATTAAACATCTTCAAAGGGCATTTTAACAAGGCACTGGGTTAAGTCATTGATGACCAGATTCCGACCATAATGAAGTTGCCAGTTTGTCAAAACCTTTTACCCATCCGTACGGACAGAAATGGCTTTTTGATCACCATACATAGCTTCACTAGTTACCTTTTGCAAAATGAAACTCTTAAAATACCATGAAACACTATAAATATTAACTTCTATGGGCGTACACCATCGTAGTTCAAAAACGTTAGTTTCTCATTTATAGTTACTTAATATACTGGAAATATTAAGCTAACATAAAAGTCCGTTTTCAATATCAATGAACTCTTAACTGTTTATCCATGTTAAAAATGTGAGAAAATACATGTTGTTCCTTTGATCTCCATCCGCTAGCTCATTATAGGGACATTAGTATGCCTTGCAAATCTGGTGGAGGTAGGGCATGTACACAAAATAAGATTTTATTCATTTAATTTGAATGAACGACAGTAGAAAATTATTTCTAATAAACATCAAGGTATCTAGGCATATTGAGTTAATATTCTGTGGTCTTTTCCGTACATCCGACTATAAAATTCAAGGCTTGTGCATAATATTCATAAACAATGAATGACTTACAGCTGCGCTGCAATTTTGATTGTGACGTTAAAATAACATAAGTATGCCTTTGGTAGAGTAGCACAGAAAACTCAACCAACATGCTTCCGGATTAGATTATCTTAAATATGACTTTATGAACAGTACAAATCGGACCATAAGTCTACGTTGTCTAATAGAAAGAAATGAAGACGTCCTGCAGGACTAGTCACATACAGAGTGCACAGCCATCACAGGTGCACACGACACAAACATAAATGGTGGGTCAAAAAAGCAGTACCGCCTTGGTACCGTCTGTTTCTATGCTTTCCTCTGAGTGTGGCAGTCCGTCCATTATGATTGTAATTGTTTTGACACCATATACGGTTCTCAGGTATATCGCAATATAAATTGAAGTACTTATTCACAATAAAAAAACGTGCAGAAAATTGCGCTTAATCGTGCATCCACGGCTTTGTTTGTTCGTAAACTGAATTAGCAGTGTCATAATTTATTCATTTACAATACTTCCACTAATGCCATTGATAAGAATGTATTCTAAGGACAGTGCAACCTTTCCAGAGCGGCTCCCATTGAGAAACAAAATGTTTTCAACACCACCATCTAGTGTCCTGTTATAAAATGTTACCACCGATTTACTATTCATGTGTTGTTCCCCTAATTTATCCTTTGTTGCTTTTATGGTCGGCCAGACCATTCCTTGCACCCCTAGTCCTTAACATGTTTACCATTGTACCGTCTCAGTCCCTAATGTTTTGTAGACTGTTGCTTCTATCCGGCCTGTGCGGTGAGGCATTGTCTTATGTATGTGGCGTTCCCAGTAACAACTTAAAATCTCTCTTCAACAATCTCGCAACAACAGCATCTATCACAGGGTGTAACTCTGGAGATAGTACACTGTATATTTCAGTATATTCTACAACACGCTCACAGATCTACCCGCATTGTCAAGATACAATTTCGATTAATGCAAACATGCGTTTTATTTTTCCATTATTAGTCTCATATACGAGCGTCATTTCAGAGATACCAAACATCTTTGACATCACGTGTAAGTTGCCAAGTCAACATAAGGATTACATGGTATTAGGTATATTTAACATACATAACGTGAAAAGTGCGGAAACTCACGTTGAGAATCCTAGATACAACACATTCTTAAAACATTGTATATATTCTGAAACAATCGCTTACTGCATACAATTATTTCACGCTTGGTTGTTGCGTTTTTTTGAGTGTTTTTTTTTGTTTATTTCACATCTGTATTGTTCACTATATTCTAGACCTGAACCAGCTTTGTTTAAATTATATTGAATATGCTATATTTATATTTGAATGACTATGTACAATGTACCAGTCAAATAAACTGTTCTATTCTGTTCATGTCTTGAATACATGTGCTTTCATTTCTCGAAACTATACGCACATTAAACTCCTTTTTGATGCTAAAACGCGTCAAATGCTCAGGGGGTGTCCAAAAGGAGTTTAAGATCGGCAAAGCCTGATGATGTACAGCGATTTCGTACCAAACATTTTCTCTTTTAGGTTCATGATTGCGCATAGTCAAAAAATGGTTATTATGCTTATGATGTTAAAAATCATAATTTGATTATGCATGCATAGAAAAAAACATAGATATAAATGTGTTATATAGGCACATTGTAACAGGTGTATAAGGTATATACATGTATATTTATAAATTAAATTCGAATCACATGAACAGAATATGTCTTTGCCTGGGCGTATTATACCCTGTTATCCATTCCATAAAAAGCCATTCAGACGTTTCTTACTGAAAATCAAATTTTATGAATTACTATGAAAAATAGTTTACACTGGATATAAACAAATTCGTATATATGTAGTAATAAATATGAATTCTGTTTTTGTATTCATTTGGATGATAACCTTTATAATGACAATGATACTAGAATACGTACTTTTTTAAATTATATTTAGTAAATTAATATATTGTGTCAAGTATGTTACTGCATAAGAATTATTGATACATCAACACTGAATAACCAGGCGCAGGTTTATACGTTCATATTGAGTTTCATCCTTTAAGATATAGGGCGTTCAAAATTACGTCCAAAGTCATCCATAAGCCGTATACATTGTGGGTAGCTTAATCGATACATTTGATAAAAACAAATCTTACCATAAAATATAAATGTATATGAAAACGGAAAAAATGGTAAAACATGTATCAGTGATTAGAAATTGAATGTAAAAATGTTGTAGCTGTAAATCACCAAAAGCTGCATATGTCAAGTAACTACCTATAAATCATGTGGTTCCTCATAACAAAATAAACGAAGATATTGTTAATATTTCAGCTCTTATAACAGAATAAACGTTTTTTGGTCAACTGGTCAAATGCATTTAATACATATAGTGAATGAGTTTGGTTTCATTTTGAAAGGAGTCGATTGTGATGAGTTTATTACATATTCAATGCAATAATTACATCACATATTTATAATTTGAAAAGTGACTTTTAACAACAAAATTTGTTCAGTTCTTCGATGAACTTGCTTCGACATTTGTCGACAACGGCACAGTTAAGTTTTTAAAACATTCAATCACATATATACTCTACGCCATTAAAACGCAACAAAAAAGTGTCCGCATCAACTCGGTGACATTATAAAGAAACAATTATATTTAATTATCAAACATAATTTCTCAACTTAATCAGAAATATGAATACCAGGGCCATAGTTTGATTAGATGAATGGTGTACACACTTGTAACCATAACACGCGCTTGACACTTGGAACAAAATGAATGCTAAGTGAAATAGTTGCTTTTTGTGGCGTTAAGTATGTTTTATATGTATCAGTTAGTACCCTATTGTGATGGTAAGGAACGAATTATCTGCTGTCACACGGACGCAGCAGACGAGCCCTCAGCTCGCATACACGGTCGCTAACAATGCTTTATTTTACGACGCAGTGAGTTATGGTCAGTCGACCCATGCACTGACACGATGATTTACATGTTCAGTTTAGCAGCAGACAATTGCAAGATGACCATAATCTATCTCTATTCATTCGTTGTTTGCATAAGTGACAGTCTTCCTTCAGATTTCATTAAGTGTTCGTATTCACATGAGACCATGCCATTCTGCAACCTGTCCGCATGATGAATGGCTTTATATGGTCATTTCAGTTGTTCGGTAGAACAACTAGTTCTATGGCAATTTTCGACAGTAGCATCGCCTTAATACAAAAAAAAAATTTCCGGATGTGGCGCACGAATAACAGATAAGTGAATAGGTTAAACTAGTTCAACATCTGAGCGTAATCTGCATAACATACTCAATACTGGTAGTATCTTTAGTGCGCAATTAAATTAAATGGTTCAACAATGGACATTAATGATTCCTACATGCTATGAATCTGGAAGTGCTTTTTTACAAAACCAGTGTTCAGTTCCGAACAACTGCAGTGCTTTCAGCGCTTTGATTACTATATGAAGAGTGTAAGTATGCAGTGTCTTAGCACTAGTGTCGAATCTAATGTTTCACTGAATCTTCTTTTCAGTTGAACCTATGGAATTCTTAAATCAAATTTTCATGATTTCAACGAAAAAGTATGAAACTTGAAGTGGTGAATATCGTTATATGTCAAGATTTGAAGTTTACAATCTATCCGTTCAATGTTATACTAAAAATAGAAAACATTGAAAAACCATCAGCCTTTCGAAATATATCTATTTCTAGTTCTGATAGGTGTCTTTTTATCATCATAAAAAGATTCGTCGATTTAAAACCCACCGTTTCTTTCATAATAACATAGAGCACCAAGTCAGTAGAAAGAACATTTTCTAGTTGTGCTGTTATATGTGGAAGTAACAAAGAGTCGATGTTTGCAAACATACCGTCTCCCGTGGCCGAGTGGTTCGAAGCCCGGTAGGGGTCCGTTCTGATATGGGTGGTTGGTGAGCCACCAGCTAGTTAAATAATGGTACCATGCGCATACTTGCCTGGTGCCTGGCATTAAAGGATAGGAATCGGGAAGTAAATGTAATCAAAAAGTAGGTGTCTCATAAGTCAGAAATGGCTGGCCCTTTAAATATGGGTGACACTATAATAAATAAACACTTTTACATGATAATAACAGAATATGGCGAACTTTACCGGTCCACAAAATTCAGTAAAGTTACTAGCATAGTTCACCGTGTACAGAGGACTGTCCTATCTCTTGCTATCTCGCGAGATTTCCCGCAGCGCACGCTGGGAATTTTTATTCGACTTTGATTTGGTGATAATTATATCATTTCACCATAATTTTGACAAATTATCATCTTACGGACACAGTAAGACGTTATGTGCGTTTGGTGAAGATTACATTGTTGATGTACCTTATTAAACAGGTGGACAATTCACGATGTTTGATCGCACTTCGTCAGACCACAAACTGATACTGAGTAAATGGCATTCCTCCGAGTGGACATTCGATGTCACAGACATAATAAATTATACATCATGTAAGAGGAATTAAATACACGCCTTGAAATGATTCATCTGAGAGGAAATCAATGGCTATGCGAATTCAAGATTTTCGAAAAATCTGAAAAACGTGTGTGCCTTTACGACCAATGCAGATTATGTCGGCAATGACAAAGGGCATAATCTGTTCAGAATAGTACAGCTGTATTGGACATTAAATTGATACTGAGATCGAACTCGATATTAAACAGCGATATCAACAAGAAGAAGACGATCAGGGAATTGTTTCGTATTTTGTCCTATGAAAGCACAACTAGATGTTTATAGTAATTATTGAGCGCAGTTTTTCGTACCTTTTGTTTTCCGCCACATGCTTTCATGTCGATATTTAAATGCAAACAATACTAAGAAAGAAATGGACTTTTGAACATTTTTATTCATTTGTTTCAACAATATGATACATACATAAGCATACAAACTAAAAGTTATATACATGTATAAATTTTATACAACAATTCTACACAACTCCAAAAATATAAAACTAAATTTGGTGACTATGTATCTGACAAGACAAACCAGCCAAACATCCACAGTGCCATACTGCCAATTACTATTGTATAAATATTGTAAATTGTATTCGGATATATACTTTTCGATAATATACAATTATTGCCATTTGGTGAGGTCGATATGAGAATTTATCGACCTTGGAAAAATAATACCGACCGAGGGGGCTTGTATTTTGACTTTGCAAACGAGAAAGTACTATGTGTGATCCCTAATCATTTGACAGCACATATGTTTGGACTGATGAAAGTGACAATAAATGCCAATTTAATCACACTTTTAGCAGTGCCATAATTCCGCATGTTGTCCTCTTTGTCAAGAAATGCTGGAAATTTACAATTTCAATCAGTGTCTCAGATACAGTGTTACACAATTATATATATTTTATAAATAAATGCGTTAATAGAAACCAACATACAAGATGTGTTGGACATAGTTATTATAAAATATTACCACAACATATTTCTTTATTTCTCCATGTTTCATACAACTACTCAAAATGGTATTTGCTAAAACTAAAATATGATAACTCTCCATTCTATGAATTTGATTTACATTTTTCTCAATGCAAATATTGCATCATTAGCGATTTCAATATATCTTCTTATCTTCTGTTTTATTGCTAAAATTGTCCGTGCTTCTTTGCTTCAAATACAAACAAAACAACACCATAGACACACGAGGTATTGCTTTCAGTTAATTCAGTTTATAATTGCCTTTTAACAGGTTTCTTGAATTAACATGGGCCGTGCTGTCCTCTGCCCAGATCTATATTGTACACGATGCAGACTTTTTCTCTCAAAGTTTTCTCCTCTTGATCACCTTATGAAGTTTATAAGCACTGATACCCTGTGAAGTTAATTTAATATCATGTTAACAATCCGTTATGTCTTCCTCCAGATCAGAACCATCATCAATGGTCTCTGCGAACTCTTGTTTCTTCTTTGCTGATGCCATTTCCGCGGCGTGTTTCTTTCTCCATTTTGTACGCCTGTTTTGAAACCATACCTGAAATTGGAGATAAAACTTGGATAAATATCTAATGCGCTTTTCATGTAGACATTTTAATTTGTAATCTGAACATTTCTCAATAAATGCAGTTCTTCTAAATTTGTTGAAGTTTGTGGAGTTTGTGCTTGTTATATATTCAGACTTATTTTGCGATAAACATAACGGTCACATAGCATAATTTGTCGCCAGAAAACGTCGGCCTACTATTAAAATGCATCCTCACATTTCGGACAAAAATGAATGTGTTATGCTTATATGCTATGCGAACACTTTCTTCCTTGTAATACGTTTTATTAAAATAATAATTACATGCGATAATTTAACATAGCAAACATTTTTAAAATCTTCAAAATACTGTGAATATTTATTTCTGTCATTCATGAATTTTGAATATGTTTCTTTTTTAGTTCTGTACATCGATTTTTTTCAAAATGGTTGTTTGTTGTTGCTAATAACTTAAAATGTCGTTCAGTAATTTTATAGCACTTGCATATACTCGTACTTGTTAATTGTAACAAGGTGTCTTTCTTAAACCACCACATTAATTTTAATAAATTCTACTCCTAAAACAAACCAGTTAATATTAACAGGTTCTCTTTGTAAACGTTTAAAGGTTTTTCTTCTTAAAGTAATTTTAACATTTTGCTCTTTGTAAAACAACCCCATTAATTTTAACAGGTTCTCCTTCTAAAACAAAACTGTAAACTCTGACATTGTTAAACAATCCCGTAAGTTTTAACAGAGTATCGTTCTAAAAACATTAATGCATAATGTTAACATATTTCCAAAACAACCCTGTTAATTGTCACAGGTATTCGTCCTTAAAGAAACCCGTTAAACTTTTTTCGAAATCAGTCCCGTTAATTTTAACAGGTTATCTCTTTAAAACAACAACCTCGTTAATTTTAACAGGTTCCCTTTCTACAACCGATCTGTATTCATACCATCAGTTAAACTCTTTCAACTTTAATTACATGACAAAAAACTTCAGACTAGCAACCAATGACGTTAAAAATAAAACAGAATAAAGATGTTAAAACCGAATGGCGCTATAATTGTCAGGGATTATTAAAAAGATGGCAAATTTTACAGAAAATGATATAAAACTTCCGACCAGAAGGAAACGACATCTATTGTGTCCTTTTACGATTGAGAACAAATTATTCAAATCTATTTAACATACAGCGCCTATAGAGTGTATAATAATGTTTGATGGCCATTTTATGTCTTAAATCCGAAGAAACTCTCACCGCGTGGAAAACATTAACAACAGACTGTTGGAATGATGGTGTATTAGTACTTGTTTATTGGTTCAAAATATATTGCTTATAAAACGAAACATATAAAATGCGCTTTCTTTGGTCCACAATGACGGTGAGATCTCAATAAACGACACATGTTACAGAATGAACCGCATATAAGACGTTTATTATAAATGAAATGTGATAACTTTCACACAATATGGTGAAATATGACTTCGATTTACAAAAAGTGTGAATTGCAAGTAAATAAAGCAAGATGCATCAGTGAGGCCATCCTTAAACAATTGTTTGATTGCAGTTACTCGACCGACTCATGACAAATGTCGCGACTCAATTTATTTTTTCAGGTTCATCGATGATTTTGTTTCGGTCTTTTAGCCATTACAGTACTAAACTAAAAAAACTACTAGTACCTACTTAACCACTGTTAAAATTCCGGGTCGCGTAACCGCAAACAAAAACTTTTTTAAGGATGGTCTGAGAAATTTAATTTAGGGTGCCTAAACTGTATTTCCTATCTATGTGTAATATATGCGTTATAGAATAGTATGTTTACTATCAAAGTAAGACAAACGAGAAACATATTTGTTTCATATTAAACAAGTCATGCTGTTTCACATTTCAAAATATTATATAGTGAATGTTATTTACGACTTACAAAAAATCAACATACATGTATAAATAGTACATGTACTTTTTATCTGCGATATATGAGGCTAACGTTAAAAGATATTTGGAGTTCGGAATGCTTCGCACATGTAAGGTTTTGTTGCGCTACATACAATATAAATAATTCGTGTGCAATATGACTTCTTAAAGCTGTAATTACATCATAGACTGGACTAACAACTATCAACAATTCTCGTTTTCTTCCGATTTAAATACTTTCATTCATGATTATTTCTATCTATCCGTATCTTATTAATGTTTAGTGAGGTAGGTATTGGCACAAATCTAAATCCAGGTATCAATATCAAAAGTTTTCGGAACAGCTGGGTAACACTGAGCGTATCTTCAGAAAATCTGCCATAATTCCGTCTTACAATAATGATAATCCAATGAAATCTGATAACTAAATAAATCTATGTACCAGAGTATGGCGCTTGTTAATTCGGACCAATATTTAGAGGATAAGTTTAATAAGAAAGTGAAAAGAGGATTTTTAGGGATTTTTGTTTGTGATAGATCAAAGAAATTGAATATCAAGCCGTCAAAGTTATGATAGAACGGTTATGTTATGGACAGAAAAGATCGCAGTTCACACATTGAATGATAATTTCGTGACTCTGTGACAAGAAAATAACATTCAAATGACATTCACGTTTCTATCCGAGACCAACAAAATATGAAACGATGTCCCATCGTTGCAGATTTAATAACTTTAATTCATTAAGGGCAAAAGTAGGTAATAGTCCGATAAAATCTTTGTTTTACAAATTAATGAACGATGAAATATTGAAAATGGAATCAATGACACAATGGCAAGTGAACAATAATATAAATCTGGACATTAAAGTGGCATTTCATATTTTAAGTAATCAATTTATGTAAAATTTGTTTTACATATTTGGTAAGGAATGACAGCTCTTGCTTCCGAAAAAAATTAGTTCACTGAATTTGACATAATTTGCAATAAATAAGACATTTAACTTCTGCTTTTCTTGTGAGAAATTTCGCTGTCACTAAAGAATTCTATGGATATACTGTTCAATGTAACTGTTGATTTTTTCACATAAAAATTGTAATTAAAACATTTTGCTGTAATGAAATCTTATGCCATTCGATGTTTTCTGATCTGTTAAAATCCCTACTTTCGTTTTGATTACTAAATCAACTACTTTTGGTTTAGAAATGTGTCAATATCAAACTAACAGAAGATATTTTTGAAACATGAAATGGAATTTGGGTGGTTAACAACTACACTGTAGCCATCTTAGAAGATGTAAAAAAGCCCTGCCGCTTTAATGTTTCAGCTAAGGAGACAATACAATCGTAGACGATTTTCGCTGATAAAGAATATATAAAAGAACAATAATTATTCAATTTTGTCATACATCTTTATATAGATTACATATTGGTGTTGAGTTTGAGAATAACGAATTCACTTAAAACATTGATATAAAAATTGATATAAAACATTACATATTATATAAGAAGTCTCCCAAGATTGCGTTGGACACACAAATTCAATGCGTAAATTAATGGGACCGTCTATGGAATGCACGATGTTGCATTCATTGACTAGCGACAACTTACTCTCAATTTGAATTATAGTGAGATTTCCCTTCATTATTTCTTTGATAACTATGCCTGAGATTCCAAATTAACTTGAGAAGGTAATTAGTTGGAAAAAAATCTAACTACGGTGCACCTGTCAAGTATATCGTTACAATTACAAATTTAAAAGAAATAACATTGATTTATAATTTGGAATTTCGATATCAATTTTTCATCTTCAATATGTTTTAATAATAATAATTTTCAATCACGTATTTATTTTTAATCGCTATCTCGGTTTCAGACAAGCCGTTTTCAAGGAGAATCATGCTTTTACTAAATAGATATTCGTAGTATACAGTTAAGAGTAATATGTAATCGCCATTGGTTTGGGTTAAATAGTAAGGACATTTGTTATTCTTGGGTGATATCTTAACTAAACAAATCATCAGATCACAGTTTACATGTTACAATATATCTCACAGATTGACACATCTACAAACTATATGACAGCGTTCGATTGGTTGATTGCAATACCAATTTTATAGATAGATCAATTACTTATCCAGGAAAGCGATTATTATGATACGATATAGCACTTCTGTGGTAAATATGTCACAATCTGACAAAGTGGGTCACAGAACCAGTATACTACAAGATTGATAAGAACAAGTCCTTGTCGTATAAAATATAATATTGATATAAATGTGCCAATATATTATGAATGTTTGAAAATGACAGCTGTTGATAAGCAACATTTAATTTAAACCCCGCGTGCACTCACGTGCTTCTCTAATTGGTTTATCCATATATTTCCTTTTTTTTCGAATTAAATACAGTGAAATATGAATTTTGTTTTTGCTTAATTTTTAGCCATACCTTACTCACTGAAACCCAACATTCACATATGGTTGTAAACACAGATTTTTTTTCAAAGACACTTGTCCCGGACTAAAGGAAATGTAAAATTTGACTTGTCCGACTTAGGAAGATAGTTGTCCGAGAATATGGGTCAATTTAGTACAAATAAACATACACAATGATAGCTCCACAATCTAAAATTCATAATCACATGTATGTGTTTGTGGGAATCTAAGGTTTGACTTGCAACTAAACAATTGCTGAGATGTTGGTTAGCTTTAAAAACAGACTCGTCCGGGACCAAATGATGGTAGCCCGATTTAGCATTAGACTAGTCCGAGAAGTCGGGCTAGTGAATTTCTAGAGCCCTGACCCGGTACCACAGTAAGGGCAATATAAGGAGCATTACCTTGACTTGACTTTCCGACATGCCCAGTGCGTACGCCAGTCTGGCTCTCTCTGGACCTGCCAAATATTTCGTTTGTTCAAACGTCTTTTCTAGAGCAAATATTTGTTGTCCAGAAAATGTGGGTCTTGTGTGTTTCTTTTTTCCATCTTTATCTATGATGACGTTACCTGCTGAAGAAAATAATGTTCATTTAATGGTGTATTGCTTTTCTTCAAAAATGAATATATACAGAATCCCACATATCATAACACAGTATATACATGAAATGAAACTTGAGTCAAGACAAACTTACAGTAATTGCTCCATAGTAAGAGTTTCGGTTTATAAAATATCTTCTCCTGTTCACGTATAGTTATAGTTATATATATTTACTATTGTGTAAAATTAAGACACTAAGATATTACTCCCAAATATCTTTGTTCTGTTCTGTGTTTGCTTATATTACATGTTTGATATTGTATTTGTAACATGTACATTTACTGTCTTGACCATCTCATATTTATGTTTATTTTGTTAATGGTCAAAAGCACTGTATGTGCAGATTGTACCAACAAACGTATAGTATATACAAATAATTTGAATATCATTTAAAATAATCGTCGAAAAAAATTGAATGGTGTCACTTGTCTGAATTAATTGAATATTAATAAGACAAACATAGTTTAAATGTAGGCAGCATTAATTAAGTACATGTCAATAACTGTTTATTTAACCTTCACTCTAGGAATCACCTTACAACCAAGAAGATACACGAACATTGTACGGTATAATCATTCGCTGTTTTCCATGCCACAAACTTAGGGACCTGTTAATGAATGGCCCCTTTGTTTTACACCAGATTTGTTGATAAACTGACAGACAATATTGCGGCATAATTTGCCGCTAATGATCCATAATGGCTATATGAATTAACCCCATGTTGATTGGGGTGTCGGATCTACACCTTCCAGCAGCCAGATCTGTGATGACAGACATGTCGATGAATGACAAGATAAAAGACTGTTAACTTTTTCCTGGATGCTCAGACATTGGCATAGCGTAACCAGCACAAATGCTTATTGTATATTGTTACAAAGCGATACAAATGTGAATACAATTTACCAGTATCCATCTATATATAAATGCATCATAGTACTTATAAATTAATATTTGACACGCTTTGTATGTGTATTATTGAAACGGTCAACCTTTGCTGCTTCGTAAATGCTATCTGTTACATTTGATATTGAATATTTATTAATGACATATGTATACTTGTTATTTTTATAATGCATGTAATAATATGTTAGAATTATATGTTCCTATGCTTGCCTATTTATATGCCGATTTGCTATCAATAAATGGTAAATGGTAAAATGTATATTACGCTGATACGTCTTATTTTCATTTCGTTCAAATAGTTTGTTTTAAACATCAAAAAACTAATCGTGGTTATGGTTTGGTATAAATGTCTTATTTGTGCCCAAAGCATTCCTTTCCAAAATACAGTTTTATAGCATTCTTGTTACTTCGGAAATAATGAAAATAACAATTAAGGTAGAAAGTGTTATATACAAATATTTTTGATTCTTAGAACTGCAAGTGGGTATATTCAGCTCCTCCTTTCATTAACATTGAAGTACACAATTCATCTAGGCAAAATGAGTCGGACAAAAACCCACATTGAATTAATGAATCATTATCAGCGAGTTGTATACCTGTAAGATACATGTGTAGTATAATGTGTCATACTTATAAATCCCTCATTTATTGAGATATACTTAAAATTGAAATAAGTTTAAATAAAATTTTGCGGTTATTTTACATGGCGGTTCATATAAAAAAACAAAAAATTGAAAACAACAACAATAAAAACGTTTCACAAATAAAAATGTGTTTTAAATATCTGTGTTATATTATTTCATTTGAATATAGACAGTTTCGTAGATTTCAACCAGACACAGAAATTCGATTTTACCACATTTCAGCGGACCAGATTGTTATCTTTCTACAAATCAATCGTGGAATAAAATGTGACATTAGCGTACATATCTAAGCGATAACACAGCATTGATTTATAGCAATAATATAGAAAGGAGATGAATAAACAACCTTTAAGCCGAAATAATAAAATGGAATAAATAAAAACTTCAACAGAATTTTCAAAAATAATGTATATAAAGCGCAGTATTTAAAAAAATATGAATGTATCAAACACGGCATGAAAATTATACATAAACAAATCACAGTGCGCAGAAAACACGTTGGTTTTCAATGGCACTGATTAAATATAGTGCAGACAGAAATATAAAATTAAATTGCTTTCTAAATATACAAATATACTCAGTACATTTAAAAACGCACACCTTTTTACTAACCATACTTCTTTGAATTTCATTTTATTACTTTTAAAACTCATTTTTTTATGAAAATACTTGTCGATTGTCATTGTCATTTAGCATACTTGTTGCGTACACATGTTATAATATCGTGTCAAATGCTTTTCTTGTATCCGAAAAGTCAGTCAGTGAAAATTTGGAAATCCCAGATTGTGCATTATTAAATGTACTAAATATATATATATAATGGACATACAACAGAAATATAATAAAAAATACATAGACAAAGTTGAACCTTTTAACATGATCATTGTCTATATAAATACACTGTTTACTTACAATTTGGTCTCCATGCGGGTCCACCCATCATACCAGGCCAGTAAATCGGAGGTCTGCCGGGTAATTCTGCAAGTTTGAGCCCCGTCTGAGAATTGAGGTACATACCAGCGTTCAACTGCGGAAGTCCCAGCGGATTTTGTAAAAGCGGTCGACTCAAAATGTCTGATATACGGTGAGACGTACCAGCTTGTGACATTGCTAAACTTAACTGTTTTAATGAAGATTGTGAATAGTTTGAATATGGACTTGGTGGGCTCGAACACGATCTCGGAGTCTTCATTTCAGTCATATTGTGTAATGCCGCCAGTTGCGGGCTGCTTAAAACAAACGCGGATTGTCTTTGTTGCTCGGCGGCGGCCATATTGGCAGCCATATTCGCTGATGTCATCATTTCGGTCATATTGTATGGTAGTGACGTCATCGTTGGGCTCTGTGACTGGTAGCGCGGTGATGAATTATTGCTAGAACAGTAGTCTAACATGATTAAACAAATGATATCAAAAAGTGAATAAAATCTTCAAATGTGAAACTTTACTTATTTTACGTAATTACATCCACACGAGAAATTCTAAACGCACAAAAGTATCACAAAAACCGAACAGTCTGCTCTGAAGACAACAATATGAATTCAGCTCACGGATATTTGTAACTATCTGGAGAATTCCAACTTTCAATAAAGTATGTCATCACAATTTTATAAATGTCTCGAATTAACTGTTTCACGCGAAAAGAATGAAACTTATCGCATATTTTCGACGCCCATTATACAATAGCATTGAATCAAGCTTCGCTTTATTTTGATATTATTCCCAATCCATCCGGCTCTGTAGAAGACACTCTGTCATAAATTCAAAGATCGTCTGCACCACTGTCGCAAAATATCCGTATCGTTTAGCAATGGTAGTATGAAGCTGACGTTGGAGAATCAATGATAAATTAGTTGTATAAATTGTCGTTTAATGCTTGCCTGCTAAATGATCTGATAAAATGATAGGATGTGTCAAATTATTTGATTGGTCGCTTGGGGATTAATACAAGGCGGGGCATCTTATCGACCAATCGCTGTCAGCCTACAAGATAAACTGCGCTGCAGCATAGCGCGGAACTACTTTCTGAGTAAGGAGTAAAACTGATACCAAAATTTTGCCAGGTGATGGTGAATTTGTTATTTAAGAAAACGCCTAAGTAATTATTTTATACAACTTTTAATTTGAATTCGCGAGTTGACAAAATTCTACTTATCGTTCAAAAAATATAAAAGTAGCAAATTATTCATTAATTATACGCTATTATAAAATACGAAAAGTTTGGTTGCAGGGACACTTCATAGTGTCTTTGAATGTATAACTTTACTGAAAAATAATATTAAATGATATATTTCGATAAAAACAGCTTCGCTTTGCTTATTTATCCAGTTTCTTTCAGTGTAATGTTCGTATCTGCTGTAAATGCATAATATTTAAATTAACACTTGTATTGTATAATTATCGATTCGTATATTCATCATTTAATGTATATTTGTTAATTACTGATAAATAAATTAACACTCATTATCAACAAACACGTGCAGTGTCGCTATGTTGCACTATGGCCCTTTAATTAAAGTGATCAGTGAATTATTGCCACAGAAACAGCGGGACCCGAATACTAACTTACAATTTATCGGATACCTTTGGACATATCCATTTAGCATATACGTGAAGATTTCACGAACAATATAAGCGACAATATATCTACCACATTACAAGGATGCGTCCAATTAAAGAATAAATACCACAGGGTCAATATATCTTTTGTAGTCGCCGACAAACAAGTAGCTGTCAATTAGACTCAGATAATGCAAGCAATTCTGTATTGTTAGAATGACCAATGTTGCATTCTTTTTTATCAACATTATTGCCGATTATAAAACAATTTACATCAGTTGAACTCCATTAATTTAATAAGATTATTTCATTTAGACATTTCACTATTTTTGGATCGCATGTTTTTCACATTTCTGATAAATTACGAGTTACAGTCACAAAGTATATATGTGTCGCAATTTACATGAACCGTAGTTTTACTGAAAACCTCAAACTTCTACTATTAATAGCAAATAGTTATAACCTTTATAAAGCACTCAGAGACGTACTGTTGCGTTAATAATACGTCGACATAAATACTATACCATAAGAAATGGTGGAATGTTGAATCTTAAAAATGACACACAGGCCCTTTTCTATAGTTGCCACACGGGTCAGAATATCGGACCCATTCCCAAAGCCAAATATATGTTTTATTCCCAATCAGAAAAAAATCCTTATTAGAAGCACCTACGAAAAATCATCTACTGGAGCGACCTGATGTATCTTGAAGCTCTTCGAATAACTCTGGCCATTATTACCCCTTGTGTCATAACTGTTTGTGGATATGTTGTGTGTATTTTTGACAGTTGATATAAGAAATGTAGATTAGAATGAAATTAAGATATGAAAAGCCTGTTCTTTTAACTGTGAACATTATTTAAGTTTTCCCAAATTGGCACATTTTACGACGCACATTTCCCGATTTATCTAGGGTCTTTTCCCAAAATGGACAGAAAAAGGCATTACACATATATGTTTTTTCTCTTTTTATATGTTCAAACACATTATTATGTTATTCTAATTTTGAATACCATTAGTACTGAACATAAAATTTATACATGTAAAAGTCGTGTGTATTTCGTCACCCTTTGTTTTTTATTTTCATTAGTTTCTGTCATAATCTTTGTACGTGGATATTTTTGTGCAATCATGCATTAATCTTGAATTTGAAAACCCGTATGTATGGGTCGGCATAAATTTATTCAAATTTATTTACTTGATATCAAGATTATGTCGAAAAATATAAAGATATTAACACTGGCCAATTCGAATGGTATGTTAGTGTAGTTATGGATACTTGGAGAACACATATCATGTAAGCCTAATTGTTAGAACATGTAAATTATTTACCAAAATACATGTGCGCAAATGATGTATACAAATGGATAGTGAATCACTCTACATATTATAAGTTCAGAGCATGAAAATGGTAATAACATCATTGATGAGCGACCGTATCGGACAATGTGGTCCAACATGAATGCGTTGAATGCCAAGTTATATAAATTTTAGTATTTGTAGGCAAGCTGGTGAGGTCAAACGATCCTCTGATCAATTTACAGCTGTAATACAATAGAATACACCAATGAATTCAAGACAACATGTAACAACTACATTCATTTTGCGCAGAGTCTGAGGTGATATCCACTGTAGACATTGATAGCTTATATCAGTAAATACATCACTAATACAACATTTGTTGACAAATGGATGCTTCTTATGATGCATACCTTGTAAAGTTAGAGTAGTGTACTGCAGGACAAGTGTACAAAAAGTGCTAATTTTCTCGGATCGTAAAATTATATAACATACACAGACAGTTTGTGTCCGCTATCCATCATTGAGTCTTACATATGTGTGGTTATCAAACTGGTTATCAATGTAATATACTAGTATACACTATTCATTCAGTCAAGACAGTAAACGTTGCTCTAATAGAACAACACAGCTTTTGTTTGTTAATTCCCCAATGCTTGTACTACATATGTGTGTAATATTTGCATGTAATTTGCATTTCCACACGCCTCATTTTGTCCATTTGTTGTCAAACATTTACCAAATTACTCGTCGTCTCATTAACTTAAATAATACCCACTGTGTTGATCAGCCGAGACAAATCATGATAATTCTCCAAACAAAATATTAGTATTTAACCAGTAGTTGTGAGATTTTACACCGCAATAAATCTTCCGAACTCGACAATTGATACATGAGTCTTATACCGAAACCTTTACAAATTTAGCGGAAATCGTTTCATTGCATCGTGGGTAATGATTTATTGACTTACAACCGGGCACTTCAGATGTTGAACATACTATCCCATGATACCATCTTACGAAATTCCCATGATGCACCACATATATTTAAATCACGTGGTTTTGCTGCCATGGAGGTCGTTTCGCGTTTCCACATAAACAAATGAAAACGTCGATGCAAGAGGAAAAATACAAACGCATTAAGAAATCATTAACGAAAGCGCACCTCCAAACAGTGAAACATTTAGAAACAAATTTATGCGGTATGTTTTTTTGTTGTACATTGAGCGAACATAATCCTATATAATAAAGTTTTTGCCGAACGAAGACACGTCAATTAGCCGCATTTATATTATGGCAGTAACATCGCTTGCGTTGCAAGTTGGAGGCGTTTAGGGACGCGCATGTGTTCCCGTAAGAAACTGTACCAAAACAGATGGACAAAGAAACTCAACAAGGCTAGGTCTGACTTCGTGATTTAACAGTACACACAGGCATACTGAAACTATGTCTTAAAATTAGATTACATACTTTCATACTTTCTTATAAAGCATTTTTGAAGCGAGCTTTTTCCATTTGCAGTATGTCAATTTATAAGAGCAGTTTAGGATTAGTAAAGTCGAAATGTTTAATTTATGCAAAGTGTCATGATATCATACATACAATTTAATACTCACTTTGAAAGGTGGTTGACTATATGGGCATTAGATCTTTGTAAATTGTCATATCTTTCTAAATAAAGTGCTTAATTATTACGCATAATTATTGTTTTAGATTTTTGTTCAAGACCAAATCATTGGTTGTTTTAGCTTACATTGCGCAATTATTATATACACATGCTGGTCTTAGATACAAACTTTTTGAAGAAATATCCCATACTTGATTTGAAATGTGGTACTTAATACGCCAGGCAAAAACACAAATATGTCGGAAGTGTTTGCAAGATCTCGGATAAATGAACAACGCACCTTAGATCAGTCTCAAGCACAGCGGATACCTCATTCACGAAACAAGGTATTCATACACGCAGGGAAAGCTATAAGCTAAAATACCATTGAGTCTGTCCATGTTTAAACTTGTATATGCATTTATAAAATGATATATATTCAACTCCTTTCACACATTTATATAATATGAAACGCGCACCATGAAGAGAAACTGAGTAAAACAACACCCAACAGAAACTAAAAAAATGTATGTGAGGCAATGTAAGCCGTATTAAAGTATCTAGATGTTGCAGTATTTTCAAAGTTCCTAGCATTACTGATGTACTGAAATGTACTAAAGCTGTCCATTAATGCACCGTAGGCATGGTAGTGTCTCCGTCAATGAACAGGAGCTTTGCCGAACAGTTCGTAATAAGAATAGAAATTAGTGTGTTTGTCATAATTGAACTGCCTACCCAGAGAGTTAGGACGAATCCACTCGAGACATTGCGTCTGGGATCATGCCTGCACGTGACAGGGATCATGCCTGCACGTGACTGGGATCTTGCCTGCATGTGACTGGGATCATGCCTGCATGTGACTGGGATCTTGTCTGCGTGTGACTGGGATCATGCCTGCACGTGACAGGGATCATGCCTGCATGTGACTGGTATCTTGCCTGCATGTGACTGGGATCATGCCTGCATGTGACAGGGATCATGCCTGCATGTGACTGGGATCTTGTCTGCGTGTGACTGGGATCATGCCTGCATGTGACTGGGATCTTGCCTGCATGTGACTGGGATCATGCCTGCATGTGACAGGGATCATGCCTGCATGTGACAGGTATCTTGTCTGCGTGTGACTGGGGTCATGCCTGCATGTGACTGTGATCTTGTCTGCGTGTGACTGGGATCATGCATGTATGTGACTGGAATCTTGTCTGCGTGTGACTGGGATCATGCCTGCATGTGACTGGGATCTTGCCTGAATGTGACTGGGATCATGCCTATATGTGACTGGCATCTTGTCTGCGTGTGACTGGGATCTTGCCTGCATGTGACTGGGATCATGCCTATATGTGACTGGGATCTTGCCTGCATGTGACTGGGATCATGCCTGTATGTGACTGGGATCATGCCTATATGTGACTGGGATCATGCCTGCATGTGACTGGGATCATGCCTGCATGTGACTGGGATCATGCCTGCATGTGACTGGGATCATGCCTGCATGTTACTAGGATCATGCCTGCATGTGACTGGGATCTTGCTTGCATGTGACTGGGATCATGCCTATATGTGACTGGGATCTTGCCTGCATGTGACTGGGATCATGCCTGTATGTGACTGAGATCTTGCCTGCGTGTGACTGGGATCATGCCTGTATGTGACTGAGATCTTGCCTGCGTGTGACTGGGATCATGCCTGTATGTGACTGGGATCTTGCCTGCGTGTGACTGGGATCATGTCTGTATGTGACTGGGATCATGTCTGTATGTGACTGGGATCATGCCTGCGTGTGACTGGGATCATGCCTGAGGGTGCCTGGAATCTTGCCTGCGTGTGACTGGGATCATGCCTGAGGGTGCCTGGAATCTTGCCTGCGTGTGACTGGGATCATGCCTGAGGGTGCCTGGAATCTTGCCTGCGTGTGACTGGGATCATGCCTGAGGGTGCCTGGAATCTTGCCTGCGTGTGACTGGGATCATGTCTGTATGTGACTGGGATCATGTCTGTATGTGACTGGGATCATGCCTGCGTGTGACTGGGATCATGTCTGTATGTGACTGGGATCTTGTCTGCGTCTGGCTGGGATCTTGCCTGAGGGTGCCTGGAATCTTGCCTGCGAGTGCTGGGATCTTCAATTTGATTGTTAATAAAAAGCCATCGTGAACAAAGATACAGTTGACTTCCTTTGTTTTGTTTCCACATGTATTCATGTTAAGATTTTAAGATTACAGCCAAGCTCAAACAAATTTAAGGTGTTTACAGAGGGAGATCTATTTCTATTTAGTGAAAACTATTTCACTCCCTTAACTTACATAATTATAATAACAAAGTCGAATCACAATCATTCTAAATTCAAGTTTTGGAGACAATGAAAAGTTGAGTTATGCAAATGATTGTCTAAAGTAGAAGTACTGATGATATGATAATTATAATATTAATCAGCATTCGTTGACTGAAATCTCAACAAAACAGTTCTGCCTAACATTACAAGAAACTGATTAACATATCAGGACCCCAAACCGAATTGCCCCTCAACACCTCTTCATAATATCAGGGCATTTTGCTAACCAAAAAGTTCACGTCAAAAGCTTTGATCCAGAATGTCTGTAAAATTGACTGATTCAATATAAGCAAATACAACAATCTGTCAGGGTTTATAAAAGCTCCGCGCTTCGACATCTTCCTCGCATTGAAAGCTTTTAAAGCAAATAAATCTGACAGAAATTCTTGGCAAGCATTGACGGGCTTGTATTGTTGCCCACATAATCTTATGGACTCGGAGTCGCAAAGGTTGACGTGAAAATGTCAGCTCCAAAGACGAATTCCCTAAAATACAAAACAATTCCGTGTAGGGAGCATCTAATAGGTTAACCTATAATATCACTTAGTTGATTGCAGGCGGAATGCGGTGACATGTCGAACAATGACAATGTCAAACTGTTTGAGCAGAACTTCTACCGTTTTTACTGGGTATGAATGTATTGCTTCTAACATATTCATAACTTTATAAATTGATTTAAACATATATATTACAATCTCAACTTCATACCAAACATGTTACGTAGATATTTTAGTTTGCAGAAAATGTTTTCAGTAGGTCTAAATTTTTCTTTCCAATTTTTCTTTCATAAATATAGTCAAACTAGAATATCTCAGAGAAATGTCGTTGTAATCCTTTGTTCTTTATAATCGGTAAAATAGAAATTTAAATACTAGTAAAACATATCTTGGGACCCTTGAACACTAGTCTTCATATTGGGGTGTTCTTCTTATTGAGATGAATTAAAGAGCAATACAATGAAAATTGACTTGAAAATTGTGTTCTTAATTTCAATGTGGTCTCATTATTGAGGTGGTCTTTAAGTAAGGTTTTACTGTATACCTACAGCCCATATATATAATACCGTGATAGATACGTTCAGATTGCGTGAAGCGAATAATGCTTCGGATAGAAAATTGCATCAGTATGGCTTTGTTTTAGTAGTTCGGTAGAAAAACTAATTATATGGCAATTTTAGACAGTCGCCTTAATACGAAAATTACCGGACGTGGCGCAAGAATAACAGGTAAGTGAATAGGTGAAAATAGTTCAACATCGGACCGTAATCTGCATAACGTACTCAATACTGGTAGTAATCTTTACTGCGCAAATGGTTCACCAATGGACAATAACGGTACATACCTTCTGTGAATCTGGAAGTGCTGAATACAAAACCCGTGTTCAATACCGAACAACTTCAGTGCTTTCAGCGCTTTGATTAAAACTTGCTTTAATACCTTTCTCCATGACCACCTTCGAAATAAAGAGCACTTCATTGATAAGACCGTATCTTCGTGCACCAGATGTTAATGTTTCTTCCATATTTTAACTCAATAATCAGACAACCTCAGTTCTAAGACTGACTTTCTTTAGAACCATTGATGGTCGTAATATTGGAATTTCACACTATACTAACGCATGTATTTATAAAACATATTTTTGGTATCACTGGCACTGATAAAGTGAAATTCATCCCTGACTATGTGTATTCTTTATTTCAGTCTCATTTATGCACAATAAAACATAATAAAACAATATATTAACTACACAGCCATTCTTAATAGAATGATATAAGAGAATATTATCATAGAACAATAAATATCACATACAATATTCACAATGTAAAAGTGAGGATCAGTCGCTAATTGTATATTAAAAGTGTAATAAAACAGAACACAATACGATACTGAAGTACAAAAAGGGCACACATGCGCATCTAAAAAATATTATTATTAGAAAAACAATTATCAGCCTCGATCAGATCGAGAGTGAACTAATTAGCAGCTGCTTCTCGGAATATGTAAAATTTGCAACGATAGCAGTAAGAAAATGTTAGACATTATTTACACATATAAAAGCTACGTCTTTGTAAAATATGAAAGCAGGTTTTGGCACACATACGAATCAACGATGGATGCATGCATAGCATTACTTGACTATGTATTAGGTTTGGGAACTTTATTGGAACCAACAGTTTATTTAGGAAAGTGACCAACGCCTCAAAATATCGTTGAAAATTCAATGGTGTGATGAAATACAGCAAACAATCACAGTATAAAATAGCATACACACACATTGTGTACAACTGTTCATTCCACGCTACAAATGACTCGATGACTAACCGCAAACGGTAGTTTGAAGTGGGCCATCCGTTTGAAATCTGGATTGTAATTTATTTTAATTGTGCGCTGAAGTACTTACCAAATGAACTGGCTTGTACTTTAAATAAGAACTGAGTTGCTGTGGAAACAATTGTGTTGTTATTTCAAATACGCATGTTGTTATTACAGGCAATCAAATCAAAGGATATTGGGGGACTTTGTTCTATTGTTGCAATGGTGTAGTCATTTGCTGAGATTACAAATGCCCTTTACCGTAATGTGAATGTATCGGCCATAGACCATTTTTTTAATTTAAATAAATGCTAGACTATTTGAGCGTTGATAATTTATAAAACAACGACTTAAAAACCACATAACTCTGTCCCACGTCCATAGCATCATTGTACTTGCTCATTTGGTGACGTTGATACAATATTACAGCAGAACAGAAAAGAACATTTTATTTTCTTTTACATACAATCACATACAAAGTACAAAATATACAGTACATCACATGAGAACATGAAACGAACGGAAAAGAAAAATCATGGTAATATTAAAGGTCTTTGTTTTAAAGCATCTTTTACATACTAAGCTACGTTGCATGAAGTTACTTTGTTTTTCAATTTGAACATTGACGGCTTTAACATTAACATTTAGGGATATATTTTCTTCGTAAATCGTTACAACATAGACGTACTTGACATAGTTTATATGTTCAACAGAATTGCCCGAAACAACGTTACTAAGAGACTTGTCAATGTGAATACCCCATATTTATTGAGAGCTGCGTCCGTATTTACGGCTTTCACAGCCGTCCACGATTTCCCCGTAATACAAACGTAGACTTACGATGTATTAACTAAGACAAGTTCATCTTAGACGTATTGGATATACCATAAAGGGGATGTATGATGGTGTCAATATTCTATGTTATTCCTGTACTTCATGAAAAGAAATAAAAACAATCTATATCCATATCAATTTCCTTTTTTGTTTTCTTTTATTAAATCAGAGGGACCAACTCTATTTGATTATATCGATAAATTAGATCAAATTTGTGCAGATTATAGCGTCAAAATCTCATTGAAAGGTGATAAATTTTCGGATCTGTATAATTTAGAATTCATTAATTTGAATAACTGTCAACGAAGAAATTGGTGCACACAAACGGCGTTGATGGAAGAAAGAAAACGGATTTACTTGAATAGCATGAAATTTAATTAGTAACCAATTTCAGACAATATTCTGAGATAATAAATGGATCTTTTTGTTAATAATCCACGTTTCAATTATTACAACGACAAGAAGATAGCATCATCGTCATTGTCATCGTCATTGTTATCGTCATCAGCAGCAACAGTAGCAGCAGCAGCAAATTTCTCGTAGTAATTTAATCGCTACATACAGTCTCCGGCTACTCTATATTTATTCCTTTTTATTTTGTTCATGTGGGGAGCAGTGATTGTTTAAGTGAAATTAAAGCATTACACAAGTGAACGTTTACGGAATAAAAACAACCGAAATGGATTTCTAAAAACAAATGCAAACATTTCAGTGAAAATGTAATTTGTATGAAATTGTTCGGTTGAAAAAACCTATGCTAACAAGAAATATCTTGTAAGAAGATTGTCGGCGCAATTTGAAGGTTAAGATTTGTTGTGCAACATAAAATATGCCGAGATGTTACGATTGCTGTTCACTCCAGATCCAAAATGGATTCGGTAAATTCACCGAATTTCAGTGGATTCGGTAAGGTAACGTACCCTTTATCGAAAGGTTAACCAATCCGCGTCAATGTTACAAACTATGTTGGTTTGAAAAGAAATGCCTTGGTGGTTAACGTAAGATTTGATTGGTTTACACAACACTGTTGTGCAAATAGCAAAACCATGTTAGTACGGTTGCGCCGAAAAATAGCTTAAGATCTCAAACCCGTGGCGGTCGTGACCTAACTCCTTGCAGCAATTACCTCCCTTTGCGTTTCGACATTTGAGCTTTGTTCGGAACCAGTCAAAGTTCTGCGCGGAGGTTCGCCTGTGGTGTTATCGTCACGAAAAATAAATTAAACCGTCACGGGTAAGCAATGTATATACCCGAAAAAAAGAAAATGACTAAACGTACAAAAGGAAAATAGTTCAACCGTAATTGTTTAATATATAACAATAAAATGCACTATGTAATATTTAATATTAAAATGGTGTGTACCGAGTTGTTTGTCTAAAAGTTCAGTACGAAATGTTCCGTCTGCAAGATGTTTACATGAAACGTCCCGTGAGTATTCCAACATCTTTCCTAAAATAGATTGCGTCATGTGTTTTAGTACCTTGTGTATTTTTTCTTGAAATTTTGTTTGTTGTAGAAGTCGTTTGATCTTATATACATAGCATTATATTCAAAAGCTGTTTGTAACATTTTGTTCCGAAGAAAGTGATGATTTTGCCGTTTCGTTTTTAATTTACATCAATAATGTGTATGTTCAATTCTTGTACAGTAATATTACTTGTTCAATATTTGCAAAATTCCGTTTGAGTTATTACGTCACTTTTGTTTTATTTTCTCTACATATTCCCTTCAAATATTTCTCGATAATTATTTTGCTACACTATTCCGTTGACATCGATGTCCTGCATCAATTTTCTCTTGTTTTTATTTAGATTCATTGCGGTCACCCAATGAATTAAGGGAAGTAACTGTGACACTTTGAATCTATAGTTTAAACCTGAGTTGTCTATATATGTAAAGTGTGTAGTAGATTGTAAGTACAGGTAGTGGAAACATATTTAGATGTAGATGCTTACATATTGAATGTTATACATAAGAAAGAAGTATATGCATGCAGATACTGCATATTCAGTGAACTAAGTACGTGATACATACATGGTAAGGGCTATACATACCAGTGCGGGCAGTAAGAAGACCGTTGATAGCTTTGTATCGCTCACCTAAGTACATGTATATGACTGGTTCGGAATGTATATTGTGACTGTTAAAGGTCAATTTACTTTGGGCATAGATTACTGGTCAGTAATTTATGAAGTACATTTTAAAAGGTCGAATTATGTTGTGACCATAAGCCACTGGTCAGGAAAGTATATGGTGCCGTTTAAAATATCTTCTAATAGTGACTATAGGCCACAGATCATTACTTTAAAGCGTATATTGTACCTGATATAAATACATTTACTGTGGCTATAGGACACTGGTCAGGAATATATATGATGTCTTGTATAGGTCAATCTACTGTGGTTATAGGTTCCCAGTCAGGAATGTCTGTGCTGCCTTTTAAATGTCAAATGATAGTCATGAAGGTCTTTAAAAGTGCCGTTTAAAGGGAAATGTACTGCTACCATAGGTGACTGAACAGGAATGCATATGGTGTCTATTAAAGGCCAAACCACTGTGGTCATAGGTTACTGAAAAGGGCGGTCTAAATATACTTTGGACTTGAACTAAGGCTATGGTGCCTTTCAAACTGCTGTGGTCATAGATATTCGTGAAAGCCCTACTCTCCTTTAACATTGGTGCTTGTTCCGATACCTTCATAATAACCCACTGCCTTATAACTCTCGCACAACTGATCTCTTCCATTTTCAGACAGGCGAATCGGCATGCGTCCACAGCCATTCTAGGTGAGGAATATTAGATTTTCACCTCAAACTAATTCAGGCTATGGAGCACAACGTTTTAAAATTTGTGGGCCGATGTCACCAAAACCTCCCGATTTGTGTTACTTCAATAGTCGTTTTATGTGGGAAATCAAAGATTTGATAGCCTGGAGTGACATCAAGTCTGTCTTTCAAGTTAAAAAATATATCCACACGTAGCTGTATTTATTGTATTCAGTGACATTATTAAATACATTTTTCTGAGCCCATTTTATCAATGAATTAATTTTACTTCACAATAACAAGTATTGATCAAAACCGTTATTTGCATGACATGAAACTATTCTATTTAATGTCGTCCGTAAACTAGTCTGGTTGGTTTTCAATGAACCAAAGCAACTGAGTAATTACATATACAGAATGACAAATGAATGCAATCCAATAATGTACATATACAGAATGACAAATGAATGCAATCCAATAATGTACATATACAGAATGACAAATGAATGCAATCCAATAATGTACATATACAGAATGACAAATGAATGCAATCCAATAATGTACATATACAGAATGACAAATGGGATCTAGTAGTTTACATAATTATACAGAATGACAAATGGAAGCAAGTAGTTTACATATACAGAATGACAAATGTGACCTAGTACTTTACATATACAGAATGACAAATGGAAGCAAGTAGTTTACATATACAGAATGACAAATGTGACCTAGTACTTTACATATACAGAATGACAAATGTGACCTAGTAGTTTACATATACAGAATGACAAATGTGACCTAGTAGTTTACATATACAGAATGACAAATGTGACCTAGTAGTTTACATATACAGAATGACAAATGTGACCTAGTAGTTTACATATACAGAATGACAAATGTGACCTAGTAGTTTACATATACAGAATGACAAATGTGACCTAGTAGTTTACATATACAGAATGACAAATGCGATCCAGGAGAGTAAATATACAGAATGACAAATGCAATCCAGGAGAGTACATATACAGAATGACAAATGCAATCCAGGAGAGTACATATACAGAATGACAAATGCAATCCAGGAGAGTACATATACAGAATGACAAATGCAATCCAGGAGAGTACATATACAGAATGACAAATGCAATCCAGGAGAGTACATATACAGAATGACAAATGCAATCCAGGAGAGTACATATACAGAATGACAAATGTGACCTAGTAGTTTACATATACAGAATGACAAATGGAATCCAGGAGAGTACATATACAGAATGACAAATGGAATCCAGGAGAGTACATATACAGAATGACAAATGCAATCCAGGAGAGTACATATACAGAATGACAAATGGAATCAAGTACTTTACATATACAGAATGACAAATGTGACCTAGTAGTTTACATATACAGAATGACAAATGTGACCTAGTAGTTTACATATACAGAATGACAAATGGAATCAAGTACTTTACATATACAAAATGACCATTTTTTTCAAGTATCTTGTCAGTGTCACTATCATCTACATTACTATGAAGAATTTCATATTGTTGTTATTTCGAAATACCACTGAATTGAGTTACTTCTTTTGTTTTTGATAATATTCATTGGGGTAATAACAATAGCATCAATTACTGTAAATATATTGTATGTTTCGGGCATACAGTTCCAAGAATTTTGTTATATCATTAAATTTTATTAATTCCTACCAATGTATTGCTGAAATTGAAAATAGCATAATTATACAAACCTATTTCGCTCTCCCGTCATTATAAAACATTGATACCCTGATACCGCTCATCAACAAGTAAGACATGTCAAGTACTTACGGGCATTCTACAAGAACAGGGTTTGTGGAAAAATACTGTTTTATAATTACATTTTTTTATGTTCATAGTCTTCTTCTGTTTCAGTTAATATTATATTTGATAATGATATGCACCCACACCACACCATCGCTGTTAATAACACGGTCAACAGGGCCGTAAATTACATGGAGGCATGTAGGCAGTTGCCTCCTATTGCGGGCTGAAAAAAAATCATTTTTTGTCTAAAAAGGGTCCAAATTTTTTTTCGCCTCGCTCAGTTCGGCGGGGTGCCTCCCCTTCCAGGGGAGGCAATTTACGGCCCTGGTCAATAAAATTCATGATAACATGAAATGCCATAATATATATTATTATAGGCATAATAGTTTATTTAAGTCCAACTTGAAAACGAGAAAGTTCAGAAACACAGTACGTAGACATTACAGTTAAAAAAGTGTAAATTATAAAATAATGAAGAACTTAGCATCGCTTACAATTGCTTTTAAATATCGGCGTTCAGATTTACAGTAATTTACAACTGCAAGCATCTGAGATCCATTTTTGTCATATATGACATACGACTATAAGGTTTTATTATTTTATTTCTAACTTGAGGAAAAAGTTGCTTATTATGTAAAAAAAGGTTTCATTGTAATAGTCGGGACAAAAGCTCAATAGAGCTTTTATTTATTATGCTATAAAAACCAGGATAATCTACTAGCCCTGTAAAAACCGACTTCTAAATAAAGTTTTCTTGACTTGACTTGATATTTTGCACATTCCATCACTGACCAGGAAGGATATCTGTTTAATTCGTTTGTTCGGTAAGTGCCGTTTATGACGAGTTTTCTCCTTACCATAATTTAGTGGTATGTATCCTAGTCTATGGCCGCTGAGAATTTTCCTTTTTGAAACACTATGGATTCTCCTTTAAATTTGGTAGGCAATTACATTTTCGTTATTTTACGACATTGAATGCTCGTTTGTTTGTTTTGGTTATTATGTTTCTCTTGATGTCAATCCAATAATGTAAAAGTATTTTTACTTACAGTGTTTATTATTTTCGGATTAGTCTTGTTTTCGGATGAGATGAAACTGTTATTAATTCCTGTTTATCCACATGCCTTTTACAGTCAATGACTTTATCAGTGATACAAAATAATGTGTGCAACATTGACACCAATTTACGTTTTCAGTCATGGCGAATGACTTCCAATATTTTCTCTTTTTTCAACATGAAATAGCAGAACAAAATGTGCCTTATTTCGGCAGTACGACTTACCCAAATACACCCAAATACTCTTCAAATATACACAAATACGGTATTAAAAACCATTATATTGACATATTATTATCCCTAATAGCCAACAGATTGTTAATTGAACAATTTTGCAATACTGATAATTGAAATAAAAGACAATTAACCATTTATGAAAAAACTGTAATAATAAAATTTACTAATCCCAAATAGTTCATAATTTATGCTCTACATTCCTCAGTTGTCCCTAAACATATTGTTCAATTTGTTTGTATTTGCGTTTATTTATCGTCGCCACCGGTTTCCCATATGGGCGACGCCTCCAGAAGAATGTTAGTCATATTAGATTTTTGGAGGATAGTGCATGATACAGAAGATGCCCCAGTTCCAGAAGCACCCCTGGTTCTTTTACGTGCTCGATGTAAAGCATCATACACGGGACCTCGGTTTTTAAAGTCTCGTACGAAAGACTGTTAGTACGGTCAGTGATGGAGCGGGAATTGAACCAGCGATCCCTGGATTACATACTGTTCAAGAATTTAACAAGCTCATTTATAGTTTTATTTGGGATAATAAAAAGGCAAAAATAAAAAAAACATACATTGATAGGAGATAAACTAAATGGCTGACTTAGAGTTCGTACATAATATCTATTAAACTGAAATGGGTGAAAATATTAACAAATAACATCACTGCCAACTGGAAAGTTATTTCAACATTTAACTTAAATAAGTGCTGGAATGTTTTTTTCATTTTTTTTTTCATGAATTTGGATAGTCTTAAGAACCTTCCTTTTATGAATTTACCCATATTTTACAATAAATCATGTTCTGGAGTTATGGATCCAAGTGAAAAATAAATCTAACTGAAATATTCCCATATGTATTTGGGTTCATACGACCATGTTTATGCCTCTTAACTGTAATATTGCTAATTATTTATATTTTATACTACTTTATTACCTTCCATAACCATTTAAAAACATATATTATATCCACATAAAATGACCATATTTGGACAAATTAGACTGTAATTGGGTACATCTAACTGTATTTGTGTATATTTGGGTAAATCGTGCCACCCCCTTATTTGGTCAGATAAGCAGATAAGTGCAAAAAAAGTAATGCTCTGTTTAGGAAGTTGGATGTATCCTCAGAGTTTTAAAGGGTGCCTTTTTGCCAATGAACATTGTTGCTTCTGTTTGTTGGACCATGCTTCAACTTCAAGGCTTTATTTTGCATTTATATTTTAGGCTCATCAGCAGGGTAGGAAGGCAGACATGCTGATGAAATCAGGAAAATATGAAGAAGCTGTAACGTGTCACAACAGAGCTGCAGGTTTGTTCTGTCTGTAAATCTGTCAGGTTGAATTGACTAAACTGGCATTTAGACAAAATCTATATTATTATTTTAACCTTGTAATATTGTTACATATTGCTTGGTTTGAAATACAATTTAAGAACAAAAGCTCTTAAGAAATTATCTCCAAAAATGTACAAATCGTTAAATATTAGAGTGAAACTTTGTTGGTTCTTTGTTTACATGTGCATGATATTATCATTTTTATGTTCCGGACAATATTGATCGTTGGTGTGTTAATTTTTGGGAACTTTTTGTTTACAAAGGTTAACTAATTTTTTGAAGTCAAAAGACTTTATCTATGGATGGTTTAAGCAAGGTTTAAACATGTATTTTTCCATTTCAATACTCTTTTTTATTTAACATTTTCAAAAAAGGTACAGGTAGATTACTTTCAAGTATATCAAAGGATGAAAACGACACTAGTCTGTCTGTGTATGAATAAGGAAGCAGATAGAATTGTTTTGCTTTCACCCCTTTGATATTTTGTTTTCAGTATGGCGTAGAAAACATGCATGTCTTTTTCCTGTGCAATGCTGATCAGTTTAAGGCAAATGTACAGTAAATTGGATACCGCTTCCCACTGTGTAAATGCCCTGGTGGCAGTTTATAAAAGAGGAGTTATTAGGGACCAAACTTTTCTGAAACCTAAAAATGAGTTAATCAGTTATGTAAACTTTGTAAAGTATCGTAAATTTGCGATCAGACTTCTATCATAAACAAAAATGTACAGATTGATTATTATTAGTTATAAAGAGCACATCAGATACAGATTTTGTCTTATTTATTCATATGTCAAGATAAATAATTTATTTTTTAATTAATGTTTATGCAGACTTTTAACCAAGTTAAAAAGTATTACATTACGCATTTATTTGTTTACAGAATTCTTGCTGGAAGCAATGCAGCAGACAAAGTATGTTCCTGCCTTAGAATCCTTAAAACTACAACATGCTCATCATCTGAAGCAGACTGACAAACTGTATGATAGACAGAGAAGAGCTCATTTGTTACAAATTAAGCAAAACAAACTACAACATTGTAATCAGTCCTCGCAGACTTTACTACAGGTAGGTAAATAAAAAATAACACCAAACAAACCAGACGCCTTATTCACAAACACTTTCAGACTGAAACTTAAGACTTTAATTTTGCAAAAGTTAGATTGGCCAGCCTTTCGTTTTCATTGAATCTATAAGAATGAAATTTTGTCTGAATAATTGTTGTGAATTACTCTACACGTTCGCCAAGTTTTATCAAAATTTATAATGTTATAACAACGAAGGAACAAGAAAAACATTTAAGATTTTAAAGTTGAAGTTAGAGTTTCAGTCTTTTGTGAATAAGTCCCCTGTACATGTACTATACTATACTATACGTTTATTGGTACAATCTGCACATACAGTGCCTTTGACCATTAACAAAATAAACATAAATATGAGAATTGAGATGTTAAGACACTAAATATACATGTTACAAATACAATATCAAACATGTAATATAAGCAAACACAGAACAGAACAAAGATATTTGTGTATTAGATTGAATATTAAATATAAGCATCAATGGAATAATATTTTAGTGTCTTAATGTTACACAATAGTAAATATATATAACTATACCTGAACAGGAGAAGATATTTTATGAACAGAAAATCTCGCTATGGAGCAATTAATGTAAGTTTGTCTTGTCTCAGTTTCATTGCATTAAAAACTAATTTATATGACTAGCAGAGTGTTCACCAAGTGTCAGTCTACCTGACATGTGTGGCAAAAATCAATTCTGTATGGTAAAAATATCAGAAATTTTAAAACAAAAATGGTTTATTTTCGGTATGGTGTAGACTAATTGGTGATGAATAAACTTTTTTCTGCTTCATTATTCATATGCTGACAGAAATATCTGAATATGAAAGGGGTCTGTCTTTTCTATGTGTCATGTCATTAGTTTTTTGCAAGTACTACACATTTAAATGCATTCATTAGGAACATCATTGTTCTCAATATTAACAGTAAACAGTTCACACCAAGAAATTACTGCACATGCATTATTAATTAATAGAAGTCTGGATACTTTTTTACATTGTTTATTTTATAGGTGTGGCTATTGTTTTCCCCTATTAATCATAGACATTACTGATATTGTTTTTCCCTATTAATCATAGACATTACTGATATTGTTTTAGGGTCCAGTTGTTGCCGTTGGCTCAGAGATGACATTCCAACAGTCACCGCCTGGTTCATTGATGGGCGTAACGTCTCCATTAGAGGAAGACTCAATATATCGCACTCTGACAGAAAATGACTCACTTTTTGGTTTGTTGTTGCGGAGACGACAGAATTTAGATGGAGACAATTCAGCATCATTCCATTCGGGTGTGCCGGTTGAAAGGGTTTTTTCAAGTAGGGTTACACAAGGCAAGGTTGACGGTCAAGTTGACAAAGAAACAGAAGATCTGAGATCCCACAATGATGATCTTAGAAAACATGTGCAGCATTTACTGAAGGAGCTAGATGAGGTGAAAAAAGATAATAAAGATATGAAGGATAAATACGAAGAAGGCTCACAGCTGCTGTTTAGTGAACCAAGTGTTATCCCTGATTTACCTCCCTTAGAAATGCCTCAATTCGATATTGACCTCCTTGAATGGGAGAGCAAGAAAAAGGGAGATGATTCAGATTCGAATCCTTTTGGGATGTCATTGTAATTGTTTGCCTTTATGTGTTAATTAAAATGTCTAATTACCTGTTAATTTCTGACTGTTACCATTTATTATAATTTGTCAATATATGATTTATTTATCACAAATTAGTTTGGCAAGTAGATTATTGGATGTCTAATTGCTGATGATTTTGAACTATGAAGTTTTATAAAGTGTTATACAGTGGAACCTCTCGAAATCGTAAAAATATTATTGTATAAAACACTCTGAAAACCTGAGCTCCGGAAACCGGGCGAAAATTCAACTTAATTTGGTTCCATTTCTATATAATTTCACCTCCAAAAACAAGAACGAATTTTGGTGGCACATGTCATCATGAATAAAGTTGCATTCTGTTTGGCACTGTTAACAGTTTGACATGATTACATCGAAAGGCGGTGCATATTTAAACCACACAAGTGTGAAAATCGCTTATTGTTATGGACGTCGGGTCAGATTGATGCCCATGACAATTACTACTGATTGACTGTTAATCTGTTGATTATGTTTAAAATAGGATTACATGTGTATTATCAAATAGACCTACTCACCTAGATGGGTAATTATTAAAGATCATAGAGAAATATATCGAGTTTGAAAAATACAATCTCATCTGAAAACATCAGTTACAGTTTAGATGACAAGACAGTAATATTAATGCAATGTCATACAGAATATTCTACATGTAATCAATTGACAGAAATATTTTATTTCATGTGCATCACAATTTAAAAGATATGAGTTTCTTTAAGTTTGCTGGCGCATTTTTAAAATAAAGGCAGTCATGTTTATTATAACTGCATTCATTTTCTTTTAAAATAAAGACATATCATGTGGTTACCATGTAAAATTCAAAGATGTACAATTATTCAATGAAATACTGACCTGAAACTAGGTAAGAGTATGAAACAGCATCAAAATGACAAAACCCTCTACAAACCGAAAACCTTTGTAAACCGTAATTTTCAACCGGTCCCAAAGGAGTCCAGTTTAGGGAGGTTCCACTGTATAAGGGCACTGGGTTTGCTACTTACAGCTCTAATGACCTTCTTTATTAGCCAAAGGCCAGAAGTGGTTATGTGATGGCGCAGTGTCTGTCATCCATGTGTCTGTAAACAATTACTTGTGAACACAATAAAGTCGTCAGCTTTGATTGTATCTCAATCAACCTTACACAGTAGTTAGATATCCATGAGAGTTCAGTTCCTTCCTAAAACCAGCCAGGTCTGCCCATGCATGACTGGATAATGGCCCTTCAAATTGTCAAAATTCCTAGAATTGGGCTTATGAACACAATAGCACCTTCACTTATAATCTGATGTCTACCAAACTTATACAGTAGTTAGATATTCACGAGTGCTCTCTTCCTTTTGAAAACCAGCTAGATACGGTCGTGCGTTACTGGAGTATGGCCCTTTAAAATTGGAAAAAATCCTAAAATTTAGCTTGAGAGAACAATATCACCTTCATTTATTATCTGAAGTTTACCAAACCCCCATTTGCGGGTATAATACCAGACCCCAAAAGCTGACAATAACCGTTGAATTTGGTGCAAAAGTATTGTAACTGTGTCTTTAGCAAAACTGAGTTGTGTTAATCTCTAATTAGACATGTCAAGTATAATCAGATACTTAATCATTCTGTAGTGCATTTAGTCTATATTCAGGCTAAAAAAGCTTGAAAACATTGAGGCTTATTTATTTTAGGGTTGGGTGCTGTTAAAAATGATTTAGGACGTATAGTTGAACTCCCGTTTAGCTTGAAATACAGATATGTGCGATTTTGTGAGGCAGATCTGAGTCAAATGTCTATTTTTATGTTGCCTGTCAAATAGGTTGCTGTGAGATATTAGGGTGCAATATTTGTTGCAATATTGAAAAGCTGTTGTGTATTTTGTATGTATTTTTGTATTGGACAATACAGTACTTTTGGTTGTAATAAATGACTGCAGGATATAATTATGGAGAAATCTCATTAAAAAGGCCACAACTGCGCTATATTCAGTAAAAGCTAACAGTCGCTCATGTTACAAAACTGTGCACACGTTTTGCTACTGAAGGCACTGTTTGCCAACGAGTGTGCACGCACTGTACGCCCACTCACTAACGCAACTCCGAGGTATCAAGCGTATTTGTGAGCCAAAAACAAGGCGGTCCATACAATTGTTAGCAACACAAACTGTGGGCAGCTTCTATTAGCTGTAACTGAACGCACTGCCGGTTTTTAAGAAAGTTGATTTTAGCTGTGAGGTTGTTTGATTATTTGGTTAAAATTTGGAAAAAAAAGTAAAAACTGGCTCATGAAAAGGTGATCTTATTTATGATGTTGTGTTAATTTGAGATGTTCATTAAGTGATGTTTTACTGTATTTAGCATACAATATAGAAAGTATGTGGGTTGTCAGAACATACTGGTATTTATTTACGGACTCAGACCAGGGCCCAAGTATCAAACTCGAGCATCTGATTGTATTTTCTAGCCCATTGTTAATGGAAGGGCTGTGTTCTGGGACTTTACTCCAAGCTCAGTTTTATGTCATTAGCTCTGGGATAAAAAATTACCATGCTCTTCGCTGTATAATCTTGCATGAGTGTACTGCTAATTTTATAGCGAACATGTAATTTTAGGGAAAATGGCAAACTTTCTAACATTCCATCATACTGGATATGAAGACCATGGATTTCTGTCCCACAAACCTGGGTTATATATATTTACTTTATTTACATTTTATTCTGACAAGCTGATATCCATTGGCTTAGTCAGTTATGTTGCATGTACATGTACATTATTATATGATTTTAATAAAACTTGCACATTATAAGATTACTCTTATTGTTTTTTTTCTTACATAGAATAAGAACAGCATTATTGTGACTACAAAGTACAACAATTCTGGAAACACATGAAAGTCTTTCCATTACAAAATACTACATAAACGATAAAACAGTGAGGCCCCAGTATTACAAAATACTACAAACATGATAATATAGTGAGGCCCCTGTTTACAAAATACTACATACATGATAATATAGTGAGGCCCCTGCATTACAAAATACTACATACATGATAATATAGTGAGGCCCCTGTTTACAAAATACTACATACATGATAATATAGTGAGGCTCCTGTATTACATAATACTACATAAACGATAAAACGCTGAGGCCCCTGCATTACAAAATACTACATACATGATAATATAGTGAGGCCCATGTATTACAAAATACTACATACATGATAATATAGTGAGGCCCCTGTTTACAAAATACTACATACATGATAATATAGTGAGGCCCCTGTATTACAAAATACTACATACATGATAATATAGTGAGGCCCCTGCATTACACAATACTACATACATGATAAAACAGTGAGGCTCCTGTATTACATAATACTACATAAACGATAAAACAGTGAGGCCCCTGCATTACAAAATACTACATACATGATAATATAGTGAGGCCCATGTATTACAAAATACTACATACATGATAATATAGTGAGGCCCCTGTATTACAAAATACTACATACATGATAATATAGTGAGGCCCCTGTATTACAAAACACTACAAACATGATAATATAGTGAGGCCCCTGCATTACAAAATACTACATACATGATAAAACAATGAGGCTCCTGTATTACATAATACTACATAAACGATAAAACAGAGAGGCCCCTGCATTACAAAATACTTCATACATGATAATATAGTGAGGCCCATGTATTACAAAATACTACATACATGATAATATAGTGAGGCCCCTGTATTACAAAATACTACATACATGATAATATAGTGAGGCCCCTGCATTACAAAATACTACATACATGATGATATAGTGAGGCCCCTGCATTACAAATACTACATACATGATAATATAGTGAGGCCCCTGCATTACAAAATACTACATAAAGGATAATATAGTGAGGCCCCTGCATTACAAAATACTACATATATGATAATATAGTGAGGCCCCTGTATTACAAAATACTACATAAATGATAATATAGTGAGGCCCCTGTTTACAAAATACTACAGACATGATAATATAGTGAGGCCCCTGCATTACACAATACTACATGCATAATAAATCAATGAGGCTCCTGTATTACATAATACTACATAAACGATAAAACAGTGAGGCCCCTGCATTACAAAATACTACATATATGATAATATAGTGAGGCCCCTGTATTACAAAATACTACATTAATGATAATATAGTGAGGCCCCTGTATTACAAAATACTACATACATGATGATATAGTGAGGCCCCTGCATTACAAAATACTACATACATGATCATATAGTGAGGCCCCTGTATTACAAAATACTACATAAATTATAATATATTGAGATATCTGCCTTACAAAATACTACATAGATGATAATATAGTGAGGCCCCTGCATTACAAAATACTACATACGTATACACGATGATATAGTGAGGCCCCTGCATTACAAAACACTACAAACATGATAATATAGTGAGGCCCCTGCATTACAAAATACTACATACATGATGATATAGTGAGGCCCATGTATTACAAAATACTACATACATGATAATATAGTGAGGCCCCTGCATTACAAAATACTACATAAATGATAATATAGTGAGGCCCTGCATTACAAAATACTACATAAATGATTATATAGTGAGGCCCCTGTATTACAAAATACTACATACACGATGATATAGTGAGGCCCCTGTATTACAAAATACTACAAACATGATAATATAGTGAGGCCCTTGCATTACAAAATACTACATACGTATACACGATGATATAGTGAGGCCCCTGCATTGCAAAATGCTACATACATGATAATATAGTGAGGCCCCTGCATTACAAAATACTACATAAATGATAATATAATGTGATGAATCTGCCTTTCAAAATACTACATAGATGATAATATAGTGAGGTTCCTGCATTACAAAATACTACATACGTATACACGATGATATAGTGAGGCCCCTGCATTTCAAAATGCTACATACGTATACACGATGATATAGTGAGGCCCCTGCATTACAAAATGCTACATACATGATAATATAGTGAGGCCCCTGTATTACAAAATACTACATAAATGATAATATAATGAGATGAATATGCCTTTCAAAATACTACATAGATGATAATATAGTGAGGTTCCTGCATTACAAAATACTACATAGTTGATAATATAATGAGATAGCTGTATTACAAAATACTACGTAAATGATAATATAGTGAGGTCCAGGTATTACAAAATACTACATAAATGATAATATAATGAAATATCTACTTTACAAACTACTACATAAATGATAATAATTATATGGTTCATATGTCCGTGTTTATATATATATATAGACCTGAGTCCAGAAATATATATACAATGCTAATTTCTTAGTTACCAAACACTCCTTATTCATATCGCAACATTTCAATCTGTTTTAGAGAAAATATTTAATCTTAAGGGTTCCCAACTAAACGAATGAACGTATGTTATTAGTGAAGTTTGGGTGCATTTGGGTAATTTAGTCGTATCTTTGGGTTCAACGGATGTGATATAAATAGCGAAAATTCGGATGTAGAAAATCATATCGATTGATTCCCTTCGAATTATGATATAATCAAGCAGTTATTCGTAAGTTTTGAGGTAAATAAATAGTTGTTACGGCAATGCATTTATTCTTTCGTTATACTGCTATACTACATTAATCTTTGTGGCCAAAATCAGCGTGCTTGATAAGTTCGCCTTTGATCTTTTCGCACCACAATATTCTCGTACTCGTTGTAAAATTGGATTATAACTTGCAGACAGTCACAACAGAAATATCCTAAATCGTCTCATGTAATGTCATAATTTTAACAGTCGGTAATGTCAAACTGTAGTGATAGAATTGGAAAGCTTTGTGTAAGTATCCTTGCCAGTACCACATGTGTTTGGCTCATCTTCTTTGTTTAATTTGTTAATAAAATCATGGACATATACTTTTAAACCATGGATTCGAAACAGGCTGATATCAGTGAAACGAACAGAAGATATAATTTACCCAAAATCCTTAGTGCGCACTTGGTAAGTGTCGTGGATTTGAATAGAAATTTCATCTGATTAAACGAAGCTTGTTCAGTCTAAACTCTTACGACTCAGTATTGAATAGAAAAATGCATAAGATGGTGGACCTTGCACATTTTTTACGGCTAATTGCAACACCTCACTCATTATTGCGGATCATTTTTGTAGAATTATACGAGGTGTTCAGATCGTTTGATCTCCGAAGAAAATCTCACTGCTTCTGAGAGTTCAAACAAATCCCAGTAGCGCCCTTGACCGATTTTTTGTGTTCCTCAAAACTTGACTTTATTTTAATACATATACCAGCCTGTTTCCGATCCATGGTTTATAATTATGTTCATGATAAAATATCAACAATTCATGATGAAAAATACGTTATATCACTGACATATAAGCCATGGATTGGAAACTGGCTGATTACGATAACATGAAATAATTCATCTACAATTCTAATTGCGCGCTCGGTAAGTATAATATAATCATGAATTTCTGGCACTTAATTGATCAGAAATAATATAAATACCAACCAAAAAATATATAGTTGTTGAAAATATGACAATTACAGCGTATCAAAATGTCATGAAAAGCTTTTGGTTCAATTAATAAAGCCAAAAATTGACTTAAGAGGCTTTTCTCTCGCAGGCAGTTGATATAAATTAATTAATAACTACATCATTTACTTTTATTCATAAAATGTTGCTGTAATTTCTAGACTTTTCCTCAATTTCTAAATTTAACGTGCAACAATTCCCCAATTTGAAGGGTATGGGTCATCTTCCCAAAATAGCCAAATAAAAGTGTCGGCTTCTCTCGATTCAGAAACAAGATGGCGGATGTAGTCAAAGTTTTAATCTCAGAAGAAATCTCGCTGCTCGCAAGAGTTCAAACAAATCTGCATTGACATAGTAGGGAGTTTCCAATCCATGTGTTTATATAAATGTCTGTGAGTCTATGAATGTATCACATGAATGAAACACCCCATCCATAATATAAGCTATGTTACTCAGCAGTGCCAGATTTTTTCGCTGCCTGTGGTTCTGCCACTCATTTTTTCATCATTGAAGTAAGTTGAGAGAAAAGTGGGCCCTGATATGGGGCTTGAACCCACGACCCCCTAAACACTAGAACGGTGCTCCACCGACTGAGCTAACTGGGCAGCTTTCTGACCCCACTCCACTACATCGTGCAAATTATTGAAAAATATCTGTCGGGCATTACCGGTATCTCTTAAACTTTTAAAGCCAACTTAAACTTAAAGGTCTATCTGAGGAAATCTCACCCCTCCAAATGGAATATGATAGCATAATAGTTGTTAACTGTAAATAACACTGCATGGTGTATGTTCACTTGGATCATGTTGACAAATTTGTAGTGTTGAACCTGATTATTTTTTCAGTATTGAATGACCATTGTTCATTGGGTCCCTATTGTAAAGATGATTGACCTAAACAATGCAAATTAAGTAAAAAATGTCTTGGTCATGGCCATGATTTACCACTTATAAATGATGAAAATATTAAAATGTTCTATATCATTAAATGTAAATTGGATAGGCAATTAGGGTTACAATTATATGCAAACAAATTTCATCCATGTATGTTAATTTGAAAAACATGCATGCTAGTTCTTACAAGAACACACTCTTTTCAAAATTAACTCTATAATTTTCAGATAAGCTATGGGTGCCTATATTTTGTCGTTAATGGTTACTTTGGACCAAGAATGTGCAATACAGAAGTTATTTACAAAGAAAAAGTGGCAGTTTATTAGAATAGGTAAGTAAATGATTGCTGTTGGAGCTGGTTTCTTGTAGCAAGTTTTATTGTACTTTAGAAAGGTGTCAATGCTTACAGCCATGTATGTCTCGGGGATAATTATAGCAAGCGATTTTCATGTTTAAATCTCATTCAAAATACATACATGCGAGAGAATATCACACTGACTAGCAGTTTGTGTATAATGTGCCATTCACTAATTTAATGTCTTTATGCTCAAATGTTTTCAAGCGTTTATGCAGAGTTTATGCAGAGTCTTTGTTTACACACGTTTTACACGCTGTATTTAATAAGCGTCTGTATTATAAGTCTGAAGTGATGCACAGTAATGAGATGAGAAGACATCATGTGCCATACGCATTGTAACATTATCAGTTTAAATAATAATGTAGAATCAGTTTATATCAATACACAAGTGTTTCATTCTTGTCAATATGAATAAAATTATTCAGCATTGTTTTATTATTGCGTTATCCATTTCTCATTAAAATCTCGCTGATATTGAAATTTTCTCACCAATTTTGGACAAATGGGAGCAACTCTCTCATTGACAATCTGACATAGAATTTACCCTGATGTCTTGTCTTTTTTATACTGCATGTCGTTGAGAGAGTTACCAGCAATCATGTCCCTTTATTACGTTTGTTTTTATCAGGTTTGATGTCATTTTTAACAGTTTTCAGTTATATGTGGCGGTCAGTTGACCTAACCAGTTTTGTTGAAATTTATTAACAATCAATTTTAACTTGCCCTTCCCCAAGCAGCTGACAACTTCCCCACATGAATCAGAGGTGGAGGACAAATGATTGTAGCCAAATGTAGGACATGACCTGCCCAACCCGGGTGTCAAACCTAGACCTCCCAAATGACTGCCTAGCACTCTAACCACTGAGCTCAGTCAGTGGGCTGTACCATTACGTGACTATTTAGTGTTAGTGAAATAAATAAACAAGTCAAGTACAGCCAGACATTATTTTGCTAAGAATTGCTCAAGTTTGAAAATTATTTTGATTTTGAATAATGCATGGTTTTGAATAGAAATTGCTGCAAGTTTTTGGTTCAAGGTTGATACAAAGGGACTTAATTTCTGTGTGTGAACTTTTCAGTTTTTGAATAAACTTCTTGTTTACTAATTCAGATCAAACTACCAGTGACGGACGCAGCAACATATCTGGCACATTTACATTAGTTGGAAAAAATGGGAAGAAAGACAAGGTTGCTGGTGGCGTGAAGTCTAAAAAAATGTCTGCTAGGCAGCTTAATGTGACTAGTAATGTTGAAGGGTGTGATGTTAACAATGGGAATGAACACGAAATCAGTGGGGGTATTGACACAGCATCTGAACAAGAACTCCAGGCACTAGGTATTACAGTGAAAGAAGAGGTAATAAGTGACAATGATGAGGAGAATTTTGTTGACAATGATTCAGATTATGATGCTGATGGTATTGGTGAAACAAGTGGCATGACACAAGTGAAAAGGGCAACAAAAAGGAGAAATGATAGTGAAACTTGTGAAATGGATGAAGTAGACCCATCAGTTAAACTAGAAACAGGAGACATTTCGCTGGAAGATGATGCCAATATTCTGGCTATGCTTGAAGAAATGCCAGATGTTAAACACATATCAGAACTATTGACATCAGAGTGTCCTGATAGTGATCCGTCTTCAATGGCCGTTCCTGATATAGAAACAGACGCTAACGGTTACGTTCCATCCTTGTCTGTGTATTTTTGTAAATGGTGCAATTACACATTCCCTGAATTAGAATACTTCAAGGGACATAAACGGAAAGGACGGTGTTTCTTTGTCTGTCAGTTCTGTAAGGAAAAATTCACCTTTAGAAATTTCTCGAGGTATCAAGATCATCTTAGGGAACACAGGTAGGTGTATTTTTTGTAAAGCCTAAAAAATGTCTGGTTCCTGTAACAATACTGACCATATTCTTTTATCCCCAATGCGAACTTCTTGGTGGATATTTAAGAATCTTGAGTCTGATATACTCTGTCCATCTACAAAGGTACCAAAGGGATATTGACACTCAAACATGAATTCTTACCAACTGTCTTGACTGTCGTATAACAGGGTTCATATTTGCTAATTTGGGAAGATGACCCATACCCTTCAAATGGGGAATTTTTGCACGTTAAACTTTGAAATCGGGGAAAGTCTAGAAAATACAGCAAAATTTGAGGAATAAAAGTCAAGGATGTAGTGATTAAATAATCAACAATTGCTTTTTATATCAACTGCCTGTGAGAGAAAAAAACTCTTAACTTTGTCAGTGATACATTGAACCAAAAGTTCATGTTCGTATTTATTGGGAATTTTACGTTCAAATTGGAAAAAATATATACTTTTTGGCATTGGGAATATCTATAGCTGAATAACGCTTACGGCTGTAAAAACAGCTGAAAAACACCGTGTATAAGGTTACAGGAAACAAGCATATTTTTTTAGATATCGTTGCCATACTTATCATCAAAAGTTAAATGCTGTTCTCAGGACATGATAAACTAATCCATGAAATAACAATTACGTTTATTAATTCAAACGGGAAGCAAGCTCCAAATCTGTGGCAAACAACCACAAGTTATCAGGTAATTACAGTCGGACCTCGTTTATTCAACAACCCACTATCGTACCACCTTGGCATTATTTGAAATTGATATCAAGTTCTGATCTTTTCCTACATGTTACTTTATGTAAAGATCAGATTGTATGAAATTTGGCCCTTTCCCTCGCAACAACCTCACTCCTACAATAGTTTCAGTAACAGGACTTATCTTTTTTTTTGTCGTTAGAATTTTCTATCAATTTTGTGTCTCCAGAGCAACAATCTTCAACAACAGTCAGTATTGCTCTGAAGAAGTTGCATTGCTTTCAAAGTAATATTCAAAATGATTTACTGATCCCAATGAATCATATTCATATGTGTTTTTGCAAACCTGTCTGTTATTTTATGTGGCAATTGTTCTTTGTTTTATTAGTGATTGTGTGACAAACACTATCGAGGTAGGAAAAGTGAACAATGATTGCTTTAATTTAATTGTCCATGCTTATATATGTAGTCATTTAGGGGTGTTACGGTATATATCCGTATATTCCAATATGCAGCCAGTTTGTATTGTATCGCAATATGAAATGAACCTTTTATGATATTTCGTAAAATTTTGTCCATGTTTTCAAAAAGAATCCGATTAGCTCATTTCAGTGAATAATATTTTTTTTCATTATATAAACGCCTTTGTGAAGTTATTTTCACCCAATATTACCTCAGTGCTTGCACCTTGTATTGTAAGCGTCTTGGTAATACCTAATCACAGAGACTAATGGAAAAAGCTGGCAGCCAAAAACTCTTGGGACCCCAAAAATTTATCAGGGACACCCAAAGTTGCTAATATGGGAGTTCCAGGACCCCAGTTTGAAAAATGGATGGGAAAAATATGGGTATGATAACATTTTAATTTTGCATGTTAATTTTTTACATTTTGCTTGTTGTTTTCTAGTTAATGAAACCTCGGACATAAAAATATTTTCACTAGAACTAGACAACACGCCTGCGTCTTATTTGAACTACAACATTTTGTTATGCATTGAAAATGTTCCAATTGTTCTTCTGTTGTCGCGCCAATGAGTCAAAAATGCATGTGAACGGTGAGTGTGGTCTTATTGTTTTCCCTTTTAGAGTTTTATACGCGTAAAATTCAAAAACGGGGAATGTAGTTCCACATAGGATTGCTTATGCCTAAGGTTAAATGTAAAAGTTAGGAACAAATACCAAAACCCGATCGTCTAGAACTTGCATAAATTTTTGAATCATTTGTTCACATTAGGATGCACAATACTCAATTTTTTGCCTGTTGTGATTCCAATAAGCAAGTGCTTGCTCTAATGAGCAGTGGTGGTTCTTATGTATCGTTACTAAAACCAACAACCAGGGAAAACTGAAGTAGTTTAAAGACACAAATAATATATTAACCTAACGTTTCATAGGTTAATACAAAATGTTGTTGTTCCAATGAGACGCAGGGATGTACTAGTCAAAAACTAAATTTTCAGATTGATAACCATTTTGTTTAAAGATTATACATGTAGTTGGGCATCTCATCACAGTCATCATAATTATTTTTAACAATTACTTTAGAATCTATTTTTTAATTAAATACCTTCTGAGGCAAAAAAATCAGAATATAACATCTCAAGAGATGTACAGATTGTTCAATATTGAACTAATTAATTGATTTTTGGCAACTAGTTCGAAGCATTTGCAGTTTAAATTTAATAAACGTTTTCAAGTTAGAAAGAAAGAAAAATGGAACAGTCTTATGTTACTGTTAGGTTAATGAAGCATTATATTGTGATGTATATCGTGCGTATTGTAACAACCCTTGCAGTCATCATGGAAAAAATCTACTTGGTTGTGATGCATATTATTTTTATTGTTAATTTGTTTGCTTGATTTAAAAAATAAAATCAATTGTAGACAAGTGTGTTGTATTATTCAGTATGAATCTATGATTTCACTTATGTTGCTCATTCTGTCATTGTTGACATGTTTTGTTATATTTTCATCAGTTTGTTTTCATGAATCTGCGGATAGACGTACAAGTAATGATAGATTATGAAAGATTTCTTACACATTGTCATATACATGTATAAAGAGAAACTAGCCTCATTCCATTTCGTGAACATGCAATGAAACTCAAGTATACATGCAAGAGATTTTGGCTGAGGAATAATGCGAAGAAACCAGAAATGGAGGGCATCTTGATCATCTGCAATTAAACTTTGTTTCAGGACCCAGCGATCTAGCGAAGGATGCAGTAACTTAGAGACTTGTAGATCAGTTAGTAGAGGCAAGGTAGAGAAAAGAAAAAGAGAAACTAAGACTATTGAAGAAAAGTATGCTGCAATTATTGAATGCGAGAAGGGGGTTAGATCTAAGTGTGATATTGCCCGAGAATACAATATTCCATCAAACACTCTATCAACATGGTTGAAGAATAAGGATTCGATTAAAAAAGGATATCAAAAATTCGGACCAAATCGGAAGTCCATGAGGACGGGGAATTTCGATGAGCTAGAGGATGTTCTGCTTGAGTGGTTAAGTACTACATGGTCCAAATATGGACCCATCACAAGACCTATGTTACAAACTAAGGCAGAGCAACTTGCTGCAAAAATGTCTGTAGCCAATTTCAAGGCTTCGAATGGTTGGATAGAGAGATTCAAGGACCGTCATGGGATCACATTTCGGAAAGTTTGTGGGGAATCTAGTTCTGCCGACGTGGAATTCTAGTGGTATGTCAGCGTGAAACTTCAACTGATACTATCTGAGAACATTTGTTTGTGCATAAAAAAGAATTGGCGCTCATTGCAAACATTACAAATGAAGTCATTAACGGAATTATCTCCATTTGTGTATGCTCTAAACTCGTATAAAGTACATGAATGAAGTGGATTATTGAAAGCCATGCATTATGGAAAACTGTGCATTATTCAAAATAAATTTTTGAACCCTAGTGATTGGAATAAACGAGGTCCAACCGTATGTTGCGAGTTCCCTTCAGAAACTAAATGTCTCATACCAAGAGAATAAAGTTTTTGCCACATGTCTCTAATATAGTTTCAATAACCTGACAATCACCAAATATATGTACTTCTTATTTTTAGTCAGGTTGAAATTAAGAAAGTGTTTATTTGCTGTTTTCCTTCGTACCCATCAAAAATGCTGTACTCCCAAAACATGTTTTGTATTACAGTGCGCAAACTTGTTCCTACCCTTGATCAAGAGAAATATATTTTAACACTTTAACCCTAACCCTACAAGAAATGTTGATTTAAAAAAATATACAGTAAAACCTCAATAATAAATCATCCTTTGGACCCTTCAAAATAGGTAATATTGATAAATGGAGGTGGTTTTAATATTGAGATTAAATAAAGAGCAAAACAGTGAAAATGGACTTGAACGTTTTGTTCTAAATTTTGAGGTGTTCTTATTAGTGAGGTTTTACTGTAATAACTGACCAACCTACGTCACATGGTAGGGTCAGGAGACAGCAAAGAAAGACATGTTTGATGTAGCACTATAAATTATAATTATATTGTAAACGTATGATGAACATGATTTGATTGTGATACCTTGTCAAAATATTTTAATTAAATCCCATATGTTGATAAAACTCTTGTTATAGAAAAATCTATGTATTGTTAGGAATTCTGACTTCCTGCTAATATTTTAATTGGTTTTTAAAAGCATTCCAGGTAATTCTAGATCAAGAGATAAAGTCTGACAAATAAACCATTCTTCCCTGTGACTGGCAATTATTATGGGTAATTTACATGTATGTTTTTATATATAAGGAGAAATTTATAATTTTATACAGTCAACTCTTGTTATGTCAAATTTTCCTGAGAAAACTACAGTGTACTCCCATTGTGCTCCCAGTGTACTCCCAGTGTACTCTCAGTGTACTCCCATTGTACTCCCATTGTACTCCCAGTGTACTCCCATTGTAATCCCAGTGTACTCCCAGTGTGATCCCAGTGGGCTCCCAGTGTACTCCCATTGTGCTCCCATTGTCCTCCCATTGTCCTCCCAGTGTGCTCCCATTGTACTCCCAGTGTGCTCCCAGTGTACTCCCAGTGTGCTCCCAGTGTACTCCCAGTGTACTCCCAGTGTGCTCCCAGTGTACTCCCATTGTACTCCCAGTGTACTCCCAGTGTGCTCCCATTGTACTCCCAGTGTGCTCCCATTGTCCTCCCAGTGTGCTCCCATTGTCCTCCCATTGTACTCCCAGTGTGCTCCCAGTGTACTGCCATTGTGCTCCCATTGTCAGTTGATAATTAAATGTTTAACAATGCGGATAAAACAAACTTCTAGTCTAAATTTCAGGACTTTGATTTTACTTCTTAAGCAAATTTGTCTTAACGAGGGTTGATTGTAATTTGATAAGAGCCTTATTTTGGCTGAGGAATGTTGTGAAGAATCCAGTTATAGGAGATTGCCTTGTCAGCTTCAGTTACATTTTCTTTCAGGACCGGGCATTCTACGGAAAGCCCCAATTACACGGGGTTAACGAGCTCAGTTACCCAGAAGGGAAGAAAGAGAAAAAGAGAACCCAAGACTATTGAAGAGAAGTATGCAGCCATTATTGAATGTGAAATGGGTATTAGATCCAAGAGTAACATTGCCCGAGAATACGATGTCCCGTCCAGTACACTGTCGACATGGCTGAAAAACAAGGATTCCATTATTAAGGGATGTCAGAAGTTTGGACCAAAACGGAAATCAATGAAAACGGGGAATTTTGATGAGCTAGAAGAAGTGTTACGGGAATGGTTTTACTTTACTACTTCTTCAACTAATAAACCGATTACGGGGCCTATGATACAGTCTAAGGCGGAAGAACTTGCCTTAGATATGTCTGTAGCCAATTTCAAGGCCTCAAATGGTTGGTTAGATCGATTCAAGGAACGTTATGGAATATTGTTTCGGAAAGTTTGTGGTGATTCCGATTCTTATTCTGTCAACATGACATTGTAGTGATATTCACAGACAGTCTTAGACTCTTTAAATGAATGTACTACCAGAAAATAATATTAACACTTTTATGATAACATATATTTCAAGTACATGTAAATTCTACAAACAGGTGTTTTTTAACTGCTTTATTAGCTCACATGAGCACAAGCTCAGGGTGAACTATTGTGATCACTCACCGTCCGTCAGTGTGTCCATCCATTTGGCGAACTTTGAACACAGTTTAATGAAATAATCCTTATGTGGTACCCTTATTAAACTGTTCAAAGAATTCCATTCCATGAGAACTCTACTGACCCAACTTCAATTTAATATCACACGAATGTACCTTGGGTGACCCTCTACCAAGTTTGTTCAAATTATTCATTTTCGTCAAAAAACATGCCTGCCAAGGGGCAGAGCCACTTTTCCTGTTAGTATTTTGTGAAAAATAAAAGATCTTTTTAAAAACTACTGGCCCAATTTTGATATAACTACACACAGATGTTGCTTGGGTGACCCTTTACCAACATTGTTCAAATTATTTGGATTTGTCAAAAAACATGGCTACCAGGGGCCAAACCACTTCCTTGATGTATATAGTGGAAACATAAAAAATGGAGCGATTGAGGGCCATCATGTCCCTCGTGACATGTTTCTGATCCTGTACAAGATAGTGGATTATTCTATACTATGCATTATCGAACTAAAATTCAGGACACAGGCAATTTGAATCAACGAGGTTCGACTGTTAGTTGCCAGTGCCTTTAGAAAACTTCAATGATTGTGTTATCTATAGAATACAGTTCTACAAAAATGTTAGATATCCTGTTATCCAGTTGTAATACCCTTGCAAATGGCCAAATATATATTATATATATCCATTATTATCAGTAAGGCCAAAATTAAAATAGTGTATCCTATATGTTTGCTGTCTCTACCTACCTACCAAAAACCGCTGCACTGCAAATAAAGTTTTTTCTCTCGCCATGAAATAATTTTCATAGCATTGATCAAGAGAAGTATAGTTATATGCGTCTTGAATTTCAAGGAAGTACCTACCTACCCAGCTTAACAAATGGTCATGTGACAGCTTGGAAAGATTCTTTAAATATGAACGCCACTGTACGATTTCCAACCTCTTCTTTAAGTGACATCACTTACAGAAACGTCCCATGCTGCATCACCACGTACTGACAGTTAGCAGTATTTGCCCCATATGGCAATATGAAAATGAAGTGACCATATGGAATAAATATTGTTTCTTGCTTGCAAATAGTGACATCACATGTTGTGTTTTCTTATAATTACGTCACTTACAGAAGAGGTTGAGAATCCCATAGCAGCACTCATATGGCCTTTGTTTTTATACATACTGATAATTTAAAGCATAACAATTTTATTGTAATATATGATTCACATGATTTGTCACAATATTTGAATGAATTCTACATACACTGATTAATTACTGTTCTAGAATAGCCATTATTTTTGGTTTAACAATTATTATTTGACATGGATTGTGAATCAAGTGAAAAAACTTACATTTATCACTCTTGGCAACTGTTTCCTGGGTTACCAACCAGTTCTTGAACCGGATTCAGGGATGGTGAAGTAAGTGGTCAAACCCTGCTTAAAGTGAGCTCAAACTCACGACGTTTGATCAGGAGTCAGGGGCTGTACCCCTCAACCACTGCCTCCCCCCGAGTTTTTGGGGATTCTGTTACCTACAATATTGGAACATTGATACATGCCAGGCCAGGTAGAATTGTTCAGATCAAACAAAAAAGCATTTTTCTGTTTGACTAAGATTGAAACCTCTATTTTGGTATAACCTACCAACATTATTGTAAGGTGCATGGTTTAATTTGTCAAAACACCCTATTTACAGGCCTCCTATTGAAACCTTTTAAGACCTGTAGTAACCTTTAAATTTTGGAAAATCCTTTAAAACCTTTCTGAAAAACCTATAAATACCTGTAATTCACTCTCCAAACCTTTATATTTTGTTCACGGAGTTTGCTGTGTCTTTTGGGAGCAATGAATATTACATTTATATTTTGTTTATTGAACTATCCACGTGTGAAAACTGCTGCCTTATGATGCCACTTGCATTGCATCGGCTTCAGTATCTTGTGAAGGCAGTCTATGATTGCCCCGAGGCAGGATCCTGTCGTCCTCTTGTTGACGGGTGCACTGCCTGCTCGGCTGCATCGATCCATCAAATTAGATGGACAAAATTTGCCTTCATTTGCTCTTAATTTTTACAGAAATCGCCCTAAAAACCTATCTGGTAAATTGCAACCGTTATAAAATTTCATTGAAACCTGCTTGGAGGCCTGTATATAGTTTGTTCTAATAATGACCAAATGACATTTTTGGATATGAATCTAAACACAACAAGAGTGGCGGATACTCGTGATATTTTCTGGCAGTAAGTACAAGGTGAGTGTTCTTCTAATAAATGTTCAGCATATATTTTTTCTAATTTTACTCAAAATACAGAAAACACAGAGGGAATTACATTTCCTATTAAGATGTATACAAAAGTATGACTCCTTAAAGCCTTGGGCCCATATTCTCATAAATGTATGTTTTACATGGAGATCTGATATTTCTCTCAAATTATTTGAGATTTTCCTCAAATGTTATTCACATAATATAACTTCAACAGAAATCTTAAATCGGTGGTAGATTTAGCTCTTATATATTTTTGGTTGCTTCTGTAACATGCTTAGTACGTCTGAGAATGCTTCGTGAATGCAGATTTGACTGACAACTTGGTATACAGGGTGATTTGTGTACCAATGAGAACATTAAATGAGATGTTGTGTGAATAAGGCAATGCGTCTATTCTGAAAACCTCTCGCTCTCTTTCTGATCAATATCAACTGTCTTATTTTAAGGATCAAAGATTCGAGAGAAAAAAGAATTTCACAAAAATCAAAGACCTTTCATGCATGTACAGTTTGCAACAATTTGTTTGCATCGGAAGCATTTTTAAAAAGACACATCAGGAAACACAAAAGAACCCTGGCAAGTGACCTTGGCGAAGGATGTAGTACTAATGTGGCCTCGAGTTATGGTCTAAAAAAACGTAAAATGTACACATGCTCGCTATGTCCCAGCATACAGTTTCATACATCAGGGGCTCTTAGATGTCACTATGTTCGAGAACATGGGAATGCATTTGAGGTAAGATTTCTTCTACATATCTTGAGCTGCATGTAAATCGAGGGCTCAACGCAACACTGTCGTAACTCCTATATAAATCATAGGGAGTAACGACAGTGTTGCGTTGAGCCCTCGGTATATTATACCTATTACTGGTTTTGTTTGGCCTATTTGGGCTGCAATGTGGTCCTATTCCCGTTCCTGCTCTAAGTATACAGTATTATCACACTAAATTAACACATGGTTAAAATTTAGCGCAAACAAACAAACTATGTTTTTTGTGAAATGCATATTAGTGTTTGCATGAATATTGCCTTTTCTGTGGATACATCAAAATCAAATATCTAATACATGAATATCGTTCATTTGAAAAAATAAACATATCTTAACAGATGTCATTAGCTGTGTAGGAGCAGGGAAGACTTGCCCCATGCTTAAATGGATGTTCAGAACCAGTTTCATTTTGAAGTTGCAATCTCAGAGACTGGCAATCCGAATCCTGCACCAGACTATAAAACATATCCTTCTTTGGATGCTGTTATATATCCAATTATTGTGTTATCAGCTTGTGTGAATTTTTACCCAAATGTCCGACTCATCATTGTGAGATCTATTGTTTACTGTAAACTGGAACTGCTCCAGTCTGCCTTTAATTTACTAGAGAATGGTTTTAAACAGACTGCAAGGTGGTCAGCCAATGAAAACATGTTAAATATGGACTAATAGATATTACATACACAATAACCATATTCTGAACTAAATTTGAATTGACAGTAGGACTTTGCTTCATCATTCATTTCTTTAATTTCAGTGTCAAAAATGTGGTAGAAAGTTTGGGTTAGCCAGACATTTAAGGGAGCATATGGCGACACATGACTCATCCAAGCAGTATGCTTGCAGTAAATGTGGTGCTGCTCTCAAATATAAGAAAAGTCTCACCAGACATATGCAATCATGTGATGGTAGGTCTGGGCAATATTTCAGTCCTCTACATTACCCATGTACCCAAAATCTGTGAAGTAAATTTTGATGCATATGAACAAAATGTCAGTGATTACATTAAATTTAATGCAAAAAAGTTGAGTTGACCATTTCGGACCACCTGCTTGACATTTCTGTGTCACATACCGATATTTACATATTGTGTTAGTGGAGATTATTATTATTTTGACTCCAATTTAAATGATGTTGGTCAATATTAATTGGTTTCATCCAGAGGTTCAACAAGGTGCTGATTTTCAAGGGTCATGTTGTTAATTTTTGACAGGATTTTACCATTTGATAGTCAAAAATTCAAAATACCTGTAATTTAGAGAAAAATTTACCTTCAACCAGAATCCAAAGGGTCAAAATGTGGCCTTTTGGAAAATCCACAGGTCAAAGGGCGAACTCCAGGGTGAAATGGAACCCCTGTTAATCCCTTTGATATGCCTCCTTATAACACATTTTCGTCATGTAATAGGGTTTGCTGAACTAGTACAGAGTCCGAGAGTCTTTATTTTGATCTTCTGGTTTCTACAGGTAAACAGAAAACAAAGGGAAGAAGGAGGAGGGAACCAGGGAAGTTGACGTATCCATGTCCAGAGTGTGAGAAGATATTTACCACACGTCGTCTCGTCCAGCAACATATGTACACACACGGACAGTCGGACAAACCGTGTCCTAAATGTGGACAATCATACAAACATTATAGTGCATTGAGTAGACATATACAGACATGTCGATTATAGTCCAGAATATTGGTGTTGTGTTAAATTTGTTATTGCCATTACATGTATGTAAGCCTTAAAAACTTGTCCCAATACAAAAATATGAATAACATAAATATTTTTCACCAGTGTAATCAATCTTTTGCTAGAGTTTTTCCCCCAAACTTTCCAAGATAGAAACAGTGTGAACTTTGAATGAATTTACCGTATATTGTGTGTATTATATGCCCTTAAATTAATCACACTGTTCGTCCTGTTCACTACTCTTGTGTTTGTTTGTGTCTCGGTTATAACTCTCCAAATGATATGAGGGATTTCAATGAAACTTGACACAAATGTTCAGCATGCTGGAGTCGGGTCTTTATTGTCAAGGTAACAAGCTTAGGAACTCACTTAGTCAGAGTAGTTCCATTTCATGTTGCATTGCAATTTGAAATTATTATGATTTTCACGAACTGTCAGTGTACAGTAGACTTTGCCAAAGGTGTTTTTATGTTCAGTTTGTATTTGTGCAAATACAGTAGAATAAATTTAATGAAATGTTTAACCTTTGTCTGCTGTATTCATCCTAACTTTGTATTGTTTTGCGACATTTGTACGAGCATCCTCTTGTCTTGAACTAAATATGATTTCATATTTAGAGGGGAGAGAGGTAGTTCAGTGGATAATGTGTTGGGTGTTCATCCAAAGGGTTGAGGGTTTGAAATCTGCCAAAAACACCACAACCACACCTCTTTGAAGGAAATTAGAACTGGTTTTCCAAGCTGAGGATTTGAAAATGATTCATATAAACACTTGTGTATTCCACAGCTTTGATCATTCCAAAACTTTCATATGTATTTCTGATGTGAAATGGACTGAGAACAGTTTAACAATATTGGTGACCTCAAGTTTGAACAACTTTTATTTATTTCCAGACAAAAAGCAAGTGATGAGGATGTCATACGCTATAGTTGTCCTGTCTGTAAGAAAGGATTCTCGTCGGTATACAAAATGATGAAGCATTTAGACAACATACATGTATACGCTCGTGCATTTTATGTATGCAGTCGATGTGGTGTTAAATGTAAATCTAGGATTGGTTTGAAAGCACATAAGAAGACTCATGAACTTATCTGCAGCCATTGTGGTAAAGTGTACTCCGCAGTCTCCACGCTGAATGCTCACATAATTCGCGTTCACTCAGGCATGAAATTTATATGCAATTTTTCGAACTGCGATTACGTTGGGAACACCGAGCAGGCATTGGACTTCCATCAAAATACGCATTCTGGCTTGAAGCCTTACAAATGCAAACACTGCAGGAAAGCATATCAAAGGAAGGATACGCTCAGCCGACATCAGTTATTATGCAAAACCGGAGTGACTTGTGATAAATGCGGCACAAAATTCGGATCAAAGAACTGTCTTAAAGACCACATTAGGGCCGTACACAGCGAGGAGAGGTTTGTGTGTATGTGTGGAAGTATTTTCAAGTATCGCGCATCTTTAAGCAGACATCAAAAAAAGGCGGGACATTCTGTTGCACAAGATGTTGAATATTCAAATGAATTGGAAGTTGCCGATATGGTAACTTTGTAAAGTGCATTTGAGTAAACTATAGACACTTTCTCAGTTTGGAATTTCATCTGTTACTTAGTCCTCATGAGCCTGAAGGGATTTTTTTACAATAAAGAGGCTTAAAATGGAGGTTCCCGATTGGTGAAAATTGTTTGATATTTTCGCTTCAGAACTTACACAGACTTATTTACGATTATTTCAACTTCAATCCAAGAAATGTTATATTTGTAGCAAATCATAGAAATGTAAGAATAAAGATCTAAGAAATGCAAGACTTTATTGCAATATTGCTACTTCAGAACACATAAAATGTATCTTTGGTCGTAGTTGATTTTTTCCTTGGACATACAAAAAAATTCATTGTTTTCCATAGTTTCATTGTATAGTTACATTGAGGTCTGATACCATTGCAAAGAATTACTTCGTAGTCCTTTCATCAAGAAAAAATTAGTACCTTAGGAGGAATTATTTATTGAAAATAGTACTTGTACTTTGCGGGGACTTGTGACCTCAATGAGGTTCAAACCTAGGACCTCTAGTTTGAGCTGCCAACACTTCAACCACTGAACTATCACTCTTCTGTGGAATATCCAACAATGTGAATCTAGAAGTAATATCGTTATGGTGAACAAAGTCCTTGACCAAAGAGGTTTCCGATTTATTCAGTTTAGTCTTACATTTATACAAATCATTCTCGATGACTGCTTCCTGGGTTACTTACCAGTACTCGCAAAATATTCAGGGATTATGAAGAACTCTGGGCTTGAACTCGTAATCTTCAGATCAAGAGTCAGACGCTCTACCCTATCCAGACCTCTGTACAAAGGCTATTCATAACATATATGATACCCTGGGCAAATTAGCTAGGAAACTTTGTAATGCATGAATATTCATTAGCATTTCTCGACCAATGAAATGGACGATAACAAAAAAGCAGGAATCTCCTTTGTGAAGAGCCATCAACAATTTTACAGAATGGCAGTTTAACACGATTTGAACCGCGATTTCATCCGAAATTCTTTGGCAATTCCCATATCGCATGGCATGTGTCATGTGGCCAATCAAGCGGCTGGATTTCAACTAGTAAATTATTCAGAAGTACGAGATTTTTACTGTCAGTTTGCCCAGGGTATCAAACATATGTTGTAAATAGCGTGGGTACCAAGGATGCCCTTATCCATGAAACCTTCCTTTGGTGGAAAATATCCAATTGGCCAATATCCAAGTCAATCCAATATATAATTGGCCTGGATGCAATACTTGGTATAAAATAAGACACTAGTGCCGTTTTTTTCAAGAAGCTGACACAGGTCGATTCAATCAGCATAATAATGTCACAACTGACCATAAATATATCGGTATATAAGTCGCACTGCGAGAAAAGTCCTTAGGGACATTTTAACTCAATTTGGATTTTTAGTGAATTTTGAAGCTTTTGAAAAACAACATAAAAGCCAAACACTTATTTTGATATCATAAACCTGTTTCCTTACGTTTTTCTCACAACATCACAAGGACCGTTTTCATGTAGGTTATTGTCGTCCGATATTGCATTACACAAATGTAATAAAAAACAGAAGAAGTAAATTGTCTTCAATTTTTACTAGGTTCTCATTATTCTGACTTTCATACAACAATAAAATGAATGTACAAACACATGCATAATTTAGAAAAAGTTAATTGCTCTTAACAAATGAAAATCTATGACGTCCACATCCTTAGTACAATTACGCTGAATCACACACTGTTTGCACTATTTTACTAACGCACTTATTCAAAGAAACCTAAAAAATAATGAGGTTCTGGAATAAGTTCTTGCATTTGTTAATGAATAGTAACTATATTTAACTGTTGGTTTATGATATTCTGATTTAAGTATTTCAACGCTTTCCTTTCCCACCCTTTCCACCTTTCTTCTTTTTCTGCTGATGTCCAGGCTTCTGTCTGGGACCACTTTGTGCCGATGCTGATGATGTGGCGGAGCCCGGGCGTGGTGAATTTGTGTCCCCACCCCCTGATGCTATAGGTGATTTACTTGCATCTAAATAATCTACATTGCCTGTTGTGGCTCCCTGAGAACCTTTGCCTGAAAAGAATAAGGCTGGAGTAAGGACATACGTGGGAGCAATTAACAATACAATTACATCATTTTAATTTTGTATAACATTTAAACCCTCGTTTTTTTGTTTAAAATTCTAATTCCACTAACAATCTGTCATCATATATGAATATTTTACATATCCTGTCTCATTCCATTTACAATTTCTACCTATGATAACACTTAACCTATCCTGTAGTCATTCAACATACTCTGACAATGATAAACACTACCTATCCTGTCATAGTCAATCAACATACTCTGACAATGATAAACACTACCTATCCTGTCTAAGTCAATCAACATACTCTGTCACTGATAAACACTACCTATCCTGTGTTAGTCAATCAACATACTCTGCCACTGATAAACACTACCTATCCTGTGTTAGTCAATCAACATACTCTGCCACTGATAAACACTACCTATCCTGTCTTAGTCAATCAACATACTCTGCCACTGATAAACACTACCTATCCTGTGTTAGTCAATCAACATACTCTGCCACTGATAAACACTACCTATCCTGTCTTAGTCAATCAACATACCCTGTCAATGATAAACACTACCTATCATGTGTTAGTCAATCAACATACTCTGTCACTGATAAACACTACCTATCCTGTGTTAGTCAATCAACATACTCTGTCACTGATAAACACTACCTATCCTGTGTTAGTCAATCAACAAACTCTGACAATGATAAACACTACCTATCCTGTCTAAGTCAATCAACATACTCTGCCACTGATAAACACTACCTATCCTGTCTTAGTCAATCAACATACTCAGTCAATGATACACCCTATCTATCATGTCTTAGTCAATCAACATACTCCTTGTAAGTTCATTCAAGATCTCTGCTTACGATAACCACTTGTCTATCCTGTTTAAGTCAATTAATGAGTTTTACTTATGATAAACACTATCTATCCTGTTTATGTCTGTCAATGATAAACACTATCTTTCCTGTTTAAGTCAATTAATGATCTTTACTTATGATAAACACTTATCTATCCTGTTTATGTCCATTAACAATCTTGGTCTATTATAAACGCCTTACCTATATCTTTTTTCTTATCCTTTCTCTTTCCTCTGTAGTATGACCGTTCTTTCTTGGGCAACCATCTTTCTAGGTCTGGCATTACATCGGCGTTATAATTCTTTGGAAGTTTTGCTACAAAGAAAAACAATTAATTTTAATGAAACACGAAATTGAGTATTAGGACAAAATGTTTGTGAAGGTAAAAAATCTAGGGGGTTGGCAAAAAAACTTGTGTTACTGCCTCTTATTTGTTCGTTTTCTTCTTCGAGTTTTACAGTTTTCCAACAATTTTTCATATACCGCAGCCAGTGGACCTAAATAGTTTTCCTGGCATTAATCATCAACCACTTCTAACTTGCTCTTCCGCAAGCAACTGACAAAAACTCCACATGACCGCAGCCAATGTCGTGGAAGAACATAACCTACCCAACTCAGGAATCAAACCTTGATCTGCTTGGGGACAATCTAGCACTCTACATGTACCAACTGAGCTAACTGGACAGACTGTACTGCTCCTAACCCTAAGTACAGTGGGTCAGCCAAGATGCTTTGACACACAAAAATAGTTTCAGTTTGACATAGTTGATACAGTGTTTAATATTAATGAACTAATTATTAAACTTATGATAACTTACTCTTCTTCTTTTTCTTTTTCTTCTTTTGAAGCAAAGCACTAGAATCTCCAGACCTGAAAATCAACAGAATAACATTTATTGTAGAATGTTGAGAAAGACACGAGCTTTGAGCTGATGTCTAACACGGCATCGATATTCACATCACACAAAATTGTTTAAAATATATAGTATGGTTCAAAATCATTGGTAAAAATTTATAAACCGGGACATTAATATTGTGAAACAGCAGTACCAAGCCATAGCAAGAAATACATATGAAAATGTTAAAACATTTAGTGACTGATCTCCTTAAAATGTTCCCAACATTCCTTTCAAATGTTTATTTTTAGGAAATGTGAAAAAGAGATATTCATTTTAACCAGCTTGGAAACTAAAGAGATAATGCTCATTTCATTCTTTCTAACAATTTTTTTTCTTCTGAAAAAGCTTGTTTTCTCTACAGTCAAATACCTATAATTCACAAGACAGGACATAAATATTTAATGCTTGCAATCTGACTTAAACTTATTGAGCATCCAAGGAGTGAACAAAAAATCATTTGTACAATACAAATGTACATATTTATAAAACAAATGGAATTTAAGCCAGATTGAAAACTGAGAATAGAGGCCAGACTGGGTATGTCGCCTTGCCACTGGTCAATTTTAGGACTCGTTATTCCTTCGATTAGACAGATTGATAAAGGCAAAGATAATGTAGATAAATGAAGCCTGACTTACGGTCCTGGTGATGGTTCTGTCTTTAATGTTTTCTTCATATATTTAGGACCGAGAGCACTGAAAGCTGTCTCCAAGGCGTCTACATCAACTGACTGCGCGATGTCATCCACCGACGGTAAATCTCTGCTGATCTTCTGCGCCTTGACAGGATCGACCTTAGAGTACGCCGAGATCAGTTGCGCCAGAACTCGATGATCTGAAGGATTATTTCTGAAACAGGAATAAAAATTGATATTTCATACTCGATGGTTTTTGGAAAATTGGGAAATGAATGATATTTTGCTAACTAAACTATGGTAAGGCAAAAGCACCATTTGCGGGTGAAAGCAAAACTTCTACTTCTTCATTTAGATAATAATTCTTATTACTGGCATCATATATATATATTTGCTTCCCACCAAAACCCTAGAGAGAAATTCATAGTTTTATTTTGAGATTTTTATTAAGGGTAACGTCAACAGTTGGTGCAAGTTTGATATTTTATCTTGGTAAATATCCTGCAACAATATAAAGCAGGAACAGTTTACCCAATTGTAAGCTGTATATTCAACATTTACAAAAGATATAACAAATCATAAAATATCCTTACTTTCTTAATTCCTCTAGCAGTTTGATTGCTTGTTTAGGGCTTCCATGCTTTAACATGAAGTTGGTATTAACCCTAAGTAACGTCTGCAGAGCATTGGACTTTGGCTGAAAACAAAATACAAACTAACTAATTAAAAAGAACAATTCATTTAAAATACCCAAAAAAGCAACATTATCTTGTTTATCGTAACCTGGGAGTTTTGACACCTTTTTGCAACATTATTTGTGTCAAATGCAGTCAGTTGACCTGACCAGGGTGCTTGGGTTATCAACCAGTACTCATCTGATCTTTTTCAAGTGAATGACAATTTCTCCACATGAGTTGAAGGTGGAGGACAGATGACTTTAGATGTAATCCTCAGTCAAATTAATTAGGACAATATGACGTCTTATCCGAATTCGAACCCACAACCTTCACCTTGGTAATTGAGAGCACTAACGTTATGATATATAACTCCTGTACATATATCATAGTCAAGTTAAACATAAGGTATGCAGGAAGGACGACACACACAAAAGGCTAAAAAATACATGGAGAAACAAGTATTGCCTGTCGGATTAAAATAGCTTCAGTGCACGTCAATATATTTACTAAGACATATATTTGGATCACCTTCACCAAGTTTCTCTGTTTAAGACTTCAATCAATACAGAACAAAACTTGTCATACCTCATTCTTCCTTGTCCAGTCCACAGCCGCAGAAAGTACTTCAATAGCAGACTCGGTATCTTCCTGACTCATGTATAGAGTAACCAGAGCCGATACCTAAGAGGAGAGAGAGAGTTAAATAATCAAGTAAAATGCCCACAAAGACGTCTATTCTTAACCATATCCAGATTTATCAAACATGAACCCCGGTCCCTGGAATATTACTATAAGATGCACGACGGACACGTACCTAATGGTACATATGATTTTGTTTATCTCCTTTAACTCACACTAATTTGTATGCAACTTCGAATCATAATACATGTATGTGCTATTTATCAGTGACTACACTCTATGAGAAAGATTGTCATAGCAGTGATACATAGACAACTGTAGAGAACTATTCACTCAGACTATTTAATTTCAACAAATTTATTTCGATGCAAATTCAACTTTTTTGTAGACACGGTTCAAGACGAGTCAGAATACCAGCAATATCTTAATTTACAGTGTTTACACAAGTGCTGGACAAATCTATCTTACACCCCTGATATAAGATGAATCACAGGCTGATGAAATCACATCATGGCATATAGTGACTTGAATAAATGTGTAAATTCATATGCAACAGTAACTAAAACATTCAACAAAATATGAGTCGTTTCATTGAATCTTAACCTTTATTTCTGACTAAAGCTAGGCAAGGCAAATAATCTTTTACTATGTTTGTGGTGTGGATGGAAACACCAGGCCCTTAGGCATTTGTTTCCTGCATAAGCACAAGTTTTCTGCTGTTTTTCAATTACGTACAGCAGTCAATTTACCTAAAAAGTATTCCTAGGAATTACCAACAAGTAATAATTTGTTCTTCGGCAAGCAGGGCTCTCAATCCTCCATTAGTGGGGTCAAATATCAGCCCCATTCCCCCACTGAAATAGTATCTTTTTCTATATTCTAATTCAGTTTTTCCCCCAAAAAATAAAAATAAGATTTTTTTTATTTAACTAGAAAAATACTATTTCTGACAAATACTTGTTATATCGGATAATGAAAAATTACCCGGTTTCCTTGAAATTTTGCTTACCAAGGGCTGCAAATCTCTTTCCCTAGAATTAGGCCCCTGACAAGTAACAGACAAATCAACAACTTTCCCTCATGAATCAGAGGTGAAGGACAAATGATGAATTCTCCTCAGTCCAATCTGGTTTACAGACCAATCTTAAGTTAATCTCAGACCCAAAATAAAATCGGCTGTGATATATATACATACCATGCCAGGCTTATATTGTAGATCTCCTAGCTGTCTAAGTACGTCACACGCCTTGAACACACTACCAGAACATAGATGCAGCTGTGCTATAGTCAATAATACACTCACAACTGGACTGTCCTGACTCTGCATGTAATTCTGTAATTATAACCAAACAAGAGATATACAAGTCATCACCAGATATGTACGCAGGAACCCCTTTAAACTGGACTAGCTCGGGTACCTGACAAAATTTCCAGTTTCAAGGGGTTTCCAGACTAAAGGTTTTTGAGTACCTGACAAGATTCGGAACATTTGTTTTAAACGGGGACATATATATATTTTGGTTAATAATGTAGTGATTTGTATCAAAAATGCATAAAACTATAAAATCTGACTAAAAATACATTAATAAACTTCTTTTCATTTCAATATCGAAATTGCAGAATAAACTGATCATTTAAATGATCTGTATTTAAGTCGGCAACTTGTTAACATATACAGCAATTTATGACCTCCTCATTAATAATAGTCATATTTGTGGAACACAAAAAATCGGTCAATAAGACCATCTTTTAAAGGTTAAGGTCTTAATTTTCTTTAAATTTAACCTGGATTATCAGTCTACCTCACAACTAAGACTGACTTTCTTCAGAACCAATGGTGGTCTTATACCAGATTTCACTGTATATATTCCAACAAAAGAGCATCTCATTTGGAAATAAGATACAGATGGAAAAGCAGGCCAGGTCGTTCTTTTCTTGTTCAGTATACAATCATCAACCACAGAATGAGAGGTGTAATTAATGCTGCAGAAATGAGTGACTTTGTCTGTGACCTTGACCTTGGAGGTTCAGACCTGTCTCTAGCACGCTATACATGTGTGCTAACTTATACTAGAATCCTTTGAATCATATTAAATTCTTTCAGATATCCCGAGACACAAAACTAATTCCAAAGTAATGGACAATGGGGAAGTGTGCATTACTTTAAGCCCATTAGGGAAGCAAAACACCCCTCAATGTATTTGTAGTGCATTACGCTACCTACTCCTGACAATGGCCTTAGTCAAAACATTTTTAAGGTGTCTTGAGTGGGGAATGTGTTGGACTGCGTATCAGTAATTGAAACTTACAGGACCATAGAAAGTAATTAGAACCTACCTACCTGCCCATTCAAATTTTGCTGGGTAGGGGAATGCTGATTAAACAATTTTTAAGGGTAGCCTTACATGAATGTATCTCCCTTTAATGGCATAAATACAGGAAACACATTACAGTACATCAGAACAATCAACATCCTGACATTTATTAGAGACATGTATCATTTTATTGTTTATTTCGGAAATAAGTGACCCCATAAAAAGGGACCAATGAACAATTATACAGTGTAAATACCTGAAGAAGTTGAATGGCTTTGGGTGTTTGTTTCTCTCGAACAAATTGTGCAGCTTCAATCAGAATTGGGGTATCTATCTCAGGATACTGGTCTTTTAGCTTGGCAGCCAATTGATGACACTGATCATTCTGTAGAAAAACAATCATCAGAATTACTATGATTATTATAATTAGGCTTAATATAATATGTTTGATTATTGTATCCGACTCGCCCTAATATTTCACATTTGACCAAAGCTATCTCCATACACAAAACATGAAAAACTCGATGCGTACATAGCATCCAATGTATTGCTATAGGCATTTAAGTAAAAAAGGGCTATACCTCCACTACAAACTGGTGAATTATAATGGAAATCAAACTTGAACTGTATTTGATATCCTATACTTATGCGACCAATATGCATTGAATCCATCCATAACAAAAGTTATCATAAAACAGGAAATATCTTGAAAAAAGACGGTCGGCGCAATCTGAAGCAAGCAAATAAGTAGCAATCTGAAGGTACAGATTTGGTGTGCAACATAAAAAATGTGTGTAACAGAGAATCGATTTCAGTAAATTTACTGAAATTCAATGATTTCGGTAAGGTATATTCCCCTTATCGAAAAGTTAACCAGTCCGCGTCAAGGTTACAAACATTGTTCAGTTGAAGAGAAGATGGTTTAGTGGTCAACTCAATATTTGATTGGTTAACACAAGATATGCATATAGCAAAGCCATGATAGTACGGCTGTGCCGAAAAAGAAGTAGCATAAATTGTGTCCCCCCCCCAAGTACATATCTTGAATTCGACCATAAAGCCTTCACAGAATATTTACCTGGTTAGAGTACATATGTAACAAACATTGGTTGATATCAATATCTTGTTTCTGTACAGCCGACAGTTTATGTTTCAGGTTACTGCCAGTAGCAACTTTCATCTTCTTCTTAGAATCAAACACGTTCTGGTCCTGAAAAACATTAACACATTTAGTTTTCTGCATATCTATGTACAGTCATGGCGAATACCCATCGGTCAGTTGGACCTGACCGATAAAAACCGACCAGGTCCGATACAGAATGCCTGTGCGTCGGTCCGTATGTCCGATACGGAACGGTACGGGTTTTACAACATCCATTGCTGTTTACACAATGCAGTCTTCTTACGCGCACCAATTGTCTGTACATTCGCTTGTCTTTCGGACATTTGAACTTTGATTGTGTCGTCAAAAAGGCATTTCAGGAGTGAATGTGAAAGTAAATAATAATTTTTAACTGTTATTTAACGAAATATGCCAATTATTTACACATTTGTGTTTGATTTGTTTACTTTCACTTTGAAATGAGCGGTAATTTTCGGCCCGTAATTTTTAACATGTTTTCGGACTGACAAGTTTGCATTCGGTCCGACAAGTTTTCCAAGGTTGTCAGACCAAATGACTGACAAGTCTTGGAAGTCATTCGCCATGACTGTATGTATAATTTTTACATCAATTTGAACACAAGTTATTTTACATTACATTAATTTATCTTGATACAGTGGAACCCCTCTAAACCGAACCTCGTCCGGACCGGATAAAAAGTTCGGTTTAGAGGGGTTTCCGGTTTAGAGGGGTTTTAGGAAATGCATTAAACAACAACATAATTAATGACTTAATTAGTGTATTTTATTCATTCCTTATACATGATTGTCGGTTTCGGAACAGATTCTGACTCTTCGATCAATTTAATTTTGTCATCAAGTGACAATTCTATTCTTCAACGTTTAGAAGGAGGCGCAGACATGTTGATTGTGTGAATGATATTTTATCAATCTGACAGAAACTGATTGAAAAAACAACAAAATTGTTCCACATTATTGTTGGTTTAAACAACAATACCTGCACTTGTCTTTACTCTGCTAATACGCTCATTAACTAGAATGATAATTTGATTCTTTTAACAAAAGATCAATTGAACAGTCACCTTCTGTAGCATTCATCATTAAATAAATTATATGAAAACATCGATTGATATGTATGGTCGGCAATTAAAGGATGTAAATGATGTTTGCAAACTGTCACTTTCGTTTGTCGTTACTCGGTTAATAATTGCGATTATCACACTGTACCTATTTACCCGCGCACCGTCATAAAGTTAACAAACGTGTAGCTACTGCCGATTGAAGCCATAACAGATAAGGTGTGAAAATGCCGTGTTAACACATTCATTGTCTAAACACTTTAGATGTCATAAATTACTGTTCGGTTTAGAGGGGTAAATTACTGTTGAAATTGTTTAGAAATAATGGAAATCTTGTTCGGTTTCCGGAATAGAGGGGTTCCAGTTTACAGAGGTTTTTACACAATGAAAATAGAACAGAAAAAATCGGGACCACGCAAATTGTTCGGTTTAGAGGGAATTCCGGTTTACTGAGGTTCCAGTTTTGAGGGGTTCCACTGTATCTGCTTTTCCAGGTTTCTAACTAAAACTCGAGCCTAATTCGGGCAACCTCACCAAACACAGGATTTGAACAAACAATCTTCAGAATAGAAATTAGATGCTCTAACTTTTTAATGATACATCAAGCGAGCACTGTAGTGCAATATCTGAACCAGTATGAAACAACTATATTTGTATCAGGAATTTTTTCCAAACACAGTGACCAAATATAACACAAACTTACTTTATTTATTGCAACTACATTGTTCGACAACACAGCCATAAGTCCAACATCAGATGGCCTTAAAAGACAAAAATCATTCATTCATATAATATTGTAAAATGTATTTGTTTCTGTCATGGGGCTATAAAAGAGAGAACAAGTTGCTACAGGGAATGCCACATACATAAGATAAGTCACATAAACGCCAGGCTCATATAGTGATTATTCCAGCTATAACGAAGGAGAAAGACCCAAGGCAGACACCTGGGTAGAACCATCAACTTTCTGTACGCCAGCTTGATAGCAAACCAATTCTATATCCCGGTAGGGATTCAAACCAGCAGCAGTGAGGGGCAAGCAGTTTTAAGTCAGTGACTGTGACCACGGAGGCCTCTTACGGTAACATAACACATTCATTTATTGTCTGAAATAGGAATTCAAATTTATGTAAACATTTAAAAAGTTGTAATACAACAGTTATGGGATAAAGAACTTGGTATCATTAAAATATGGCTGAAAAAATATGTGTTTTCTGTAAAATGCTGAAAAACAGTTGGGTTGGTAGGGGATATTTGACATCGATATAGGGACTGAGGTCGCTACATCTGACATACAACAATTTGGGTCGAGGGTGATAGTTTTGGGGTCAGTCAGGTTATAGAAAACAGACATTTTTAGGCCTATTTATCACATACAAAGTAAATTGTTTTTTGAAATGTCGGATAATTTCCTTTGTGACATCAAGTTATCAAACCTTGCAATAAATAAATGATTCATCAAATTTTGCTGCCAGCATATCTGTCCATGACAGTAGAATCACAAATATTATAATTGACCTACTTGTGTTTCTGCACTTGGTTGTACAGTGCGTTTGCTTCCCCATTCTTTCCTAGTTTTTGCATGATATAAGCCAATTGTACACGTATGATGGCCAACTCTTCATCCACTTCATCAGGCGTTACATCTGGGTCGTCTGCAAAGCTTTCTTTACACATAGCTGAAAAATCGTATCACAATACTGTTAAAACTCATTAAAAGACATCTACTTTATCAAACATGTGAAATGAGGGTTCTGTGAAATGAGGGTTCTGTGAAATGAGGGTTCTGTCATTTATTTCACTTACAGGTAATTTGAAGCCAAACACTCTTAAATAATTATGTGCTTCATAAATGATGAAGTGTATAAACACTAACCTTCAGCTTGTCGCAATTTCTGTTCAGCTCCCTTTAGGTCCCCTTTGCCAATGAGGTAACAAGCATGATTATAACACAGCTCGTACGTGCCCTCCCTCGATCCTGGCTCCTCCTTAAATACATTACATTTCATACCATGCTTAAGACCAAATAAGGAAACATGTGGGTTCAAGAGACAAGACCAACCTAAATTGTTAGATCTCTTTTCTGACACTAGAAGAACAGAAATAATTCCTGCAACTGATAATTCATAACCAGATTTTAAAATGCTTGAAAGAAGGAGTTGGCCATTGTATGTTCATTCAGCCCATGAAATATAGGTACATGTATAACTATCAAAATTAATCGTACCAAACCCTTACACTACAAATCACCTACAATTCCACATAAAAACTGTAAATAAATACATTTTCTGACATACATGTACATACTTAATATCTATATTGGAAAAGATTGTTTTACCAAAAAAAATTGATAACAAATTCTGATTTAGAACATTTCAAAATTTTGCATTGAAATTCAGGTGCTGTAGGACCACAGTCAGGTCTTGGGAAGTTTATGCTTACCACATCCTGGTTGTTCCACAAACGAAGCGACGCCAAGACAGCAGATAGATTGGTTTCCCTCTCTTCATCAAAATCATCCTAAAATATTGAATAACACTGATAATGCTTAAAAGAAATGTCCGAAAAATAAACCTGTCTCGATAATTATCCTGTCAAAAAAATAAACCACCAGCTAACATAGTTTTCTTCGTTCACAGATAATTTTATTAACCAGACTATTCAATGCAACTATACTCATCCCGGCATTTCGCAACCTCTCCGCTCATGAGGTGTCAACAATCGAAACTTCCTGTCAAGCGAAAATATCCACTTATACAGAATGTCTCAAGTCACTCTAGTATTTGTTATTTTCTTAGGAAATGATAGCAGACCGGGAATGGTGTCAGAGCTATATATAAGAATATCAAGCACATACAAAATAAATCAGGGGTTCCATTTAACCCTCGAGTTGACCCTTTCACCCCAGGAATTTCGAAAAAGCCACATTTTGACCCAAAGGATTCTGACTGAAGGGTCATTTTTCTCTCTAAATTCTATATAATTTGGCTATAAAACGGTAAAATCTGGTCAAAAATTAACAACATGACCCTTGAGATTCAGCACCCCTGTAAATGATATTGGCCGGTCCATATTTCAAAAGGAAAATCAACTTTACTTTTGCCAATGTTTTATAGTGGATTGTTCTTAGATTAGTTTCCACAATTTTATTTAAAAAAAAATTCTGCTCTATTACAATGAAAGCATTTGCCTATTTAAATCTCATTCGAGCTCCCTTCCTAGCACTGATGAGCCGTGTTTGTGAACTTCACAAAGGTCGACAGGGCTCAACATTAACTTTTTGTACTACTGGACAAGTAGGACAAGTAGATTTAAAAATCACTTGTCCTGACCAAATATTCACTTGTCCTGACCTTAACAAGAAAATGACCAGTGAAATGCAGGGTGACATATGAAGTAATACATGCATCAATGTTCAGGCTTTAATATATGATAATACATGATTAATAATAGCTAATTCACAGTTATTCCAACTATAAGTCGCTTTTCAAATTCTACGTGAATTTTACTTATTGCGTGACTTTTGATACTGTCCACTCTGAATAGATTCGTCCATCAACAAAACTTGATAAAGAACTGCTGGATGACGGCATCGAAATGTTTGTGTATTGCCTACACGGGGCACAGAACATTCTGTATCATATCTTAGCCAGAAAACCTGGCTCAGCCAATCTTTTACGAACGTCCGTTTTCTCTTATTTTTTTCGTACTTAGTTTTGGTTTCATATGTACCTTTTTTTCTTTTTGGTTCAGTTCTTGCAGAAAATCCAAAATGTTCCAGTGACTGCATCGTGAATTAGCAGATGATGCTTTATACGATTCATGATTTCATCAATAATTTAACGCTTGAACGAGTTTTTGTCATTACGAATTGTCCTCCCTTACCGAGTATTAAACTACTTTTCGTGCTAGACAAGTTGACGAATATGAATGATACAGCATATTTACGAGTATTTAGGCCCAATTCCGGGTAATAAATCGATGTATTAAGCCGACAGCAGGATCAATTTTAATTGTTATACGATACGGATACAAACTGCCAACACGGCGTTTGACTGCGCAGAACATTGTTCTACAAACTGGAAGTGTGAAAAAACTAATCGATACAGTCCGAGAAACGGAAAGACCAGTTCTATTTATAGGGCTCCTAATTTTAGTAACATTTCTGCGATGTGAAGCGGACATTCGATTTTCTTTAACTGTGGATTGATCGTTCGTTTTAGTTGAATTGATTTATGCCTATCAGGTTTACTTGGACACAATTTCTTCCATTGAAAGTCAATGGTCACATCGGGCAAGTAGTTTTGGAAATCGGTTGCCCGGACCTTCAATTTACTGGTCAAAATCCATCGGACAACCGTTAATGTTGAGCCCTGGTCGAACCCACAACTTCCAGATGGAGGGGCCAAGATCATATCCCCTTCACTACACCCCTTAATTTGTAAGATATAATATAAGCAAATGACTTACTTCGCAATTTTTTATCAAATCACGATACAACTTGTAACACTCTTCATATTCTTCCAATCTGTATAACTGAAAGTAAAAATCTGTGTTGTAACAGCAGACTAATAGCTAGAGCAATCATTTTTAATGGTTTATATAATGATGTATCGACCATTTGGTAAAGTTGACGCTATTACAAAATGGATTTTGGGATCATCAATACATATAAAGACTTACTTTATAAAAGATAACACATAAAAATTCATTTTCTTGAAATGGAAAATATGTACAATTCCAACACATGTTTACATATTGTCAAAATCTTTGTCATTACTTTGCATGCTTGATGGTTCAAGTCTGTACAACAGTAATTTACATATATTAATTACATAAAATATGCTTTGCCACTAAGACTTTAAGGTCCATCAGGCAACAGGAAACTGCATGAATTACAGAATAATGTCAAGATACTTACCACTTGAGCTAACAATTCCTTGCATCTGTTGTCCAAACTCGTTCCACCCGATCTTAAAGTGTTAACAGCTTCCTGTGTACGGTTCAAACGATACTCACAGTATGCTTTCTCGAACCTTACAGAACTGAAATAATACAGGAATTTGTTTTCAACACTTAAAATTATAGAATGCAGCAATATCAGATAATGCCAAACCTTCCAGATCTCTGTCAGACATTCAGTCGGATTGGCTATCAGTTTTACTTCCAGGTCTTTGTCAGACATTCAGTCTGACTGGCTATCAGTTTTACTTCCAGATCTCTGTCAGATATTCAGTCTGATTGGCTATCAGTTTTACTTCTAGGTCTTTGTCAGACATTCAGTCTGACTGGCTATCAGTTTTACTTCCAGATCTCTGTCAGATATTCAGTCTGATTGGCTATCAGTTTACTTCCAGATCTCTGTCAGATATTCAGTCTGATTGGCTATCAGTTTTACTTCTAGGTCTTTGTCAGATATTCAGTCTGGCTGGCTATCAGTTTTACTTCCAGATCTCTGTCAGATATTCAGTCTGACTGGCTATCAGTTTTACTTCTGACTGGCTATCAATTTCAGCTAGACCGAACAGCCATTTGTCTGACCAAACACATTTTAAACAAATTACAAAATCATTACTTTTATCATTTTAATATATATTACTAGGCGTTCACTTTGTCCTAGAGTTGACCCTTTGACCCCTTACATTTCCAGAATGCCACATTTTGACCCTCAGGATTCTGGTTGAAGGGTAAACTTTTCTCTAATTTGGCTATAAAAAGTTAATTTGGGTCCAAAATTATAAAAATGCCCATTGATATTTCAGCACCTATTGGAACCCCTGATTACTGATATAAATATTTCATGACAAGGTTTTTGTTACGGAACAAGGGAAACACGAGGCTCCTTCAAAAAGAAGAGCTACATAGGTTTAAAGCAAAGCTGAAATCTGAAAAAAATGTAACATATATGCATTGGTATATACAGACTAAAGTAATACAAATTGAGAGGTATGACTATGAGATGACCAAAAAAGGTACCAGTTGACTTGGGTAGGCTACTAGGTACAAGTTGACTAAAGAAAGGGTACAAGTTGACAAAAATAAGGTACTTAACAAGTTGACTAAGGTACAAGTTGACTTAAGGTACGAGTTGACCAGTTACCTCTCAGGTTCTATCCTTCTTCAAATACCAGAAAACACAACATAATCTACTTTAGTACTTACCCTTGAGTGGATTTATCTTTGTTGATGGCATTTAGAGCATCAGTGAACTTCTCCAGGTTAACAAGACAAACTACTTTAGATTGAAATGCCTCTACTTCATTGGGATTCTCTTGAAGAACTAAAAAGTACGAAATCAACGTGAGATTCACAGATTTAACCACAGGGTAAAATACAGCTCATCAGCAGGTGTGTTTTTTAGAGGTAGGGGAAGTAAGCAAGAAAAGTTAGTCAATGTAGAAAAGCTAGCTGTCTAAAAAACTTTGAATGCTTCGCTAGCCACAAAATGGTGCGCGCCAGACCAGACGACACTGTTCCGCATGGACACCATTTTGTTTAGCAAAGCTAACACTGTCAGATCTTGATACCTATCTAAAGATAGGGGCTCCTTTTCCTGCATTTAAGAAACAGCAGCACTACTTTCCCTACGTAGTGCTAGGTAGTCTAGAATTCTATTTTTCCTACCTCTAAAAAACGCACCTCGAAACTTCCCTCATATTGTAAAAAGAAGGTTTTAGTGCAACAATTAGATTATGGCCCTCCTTTTGGACACACTTTATTCTCAACTTGTAAATGGTGGTATATGGCTTGATTTCAGAGCTGTTTTGGAAAGGATAACAATTTCTTTCTTTACATAGTCTTTCCGATAGTTAATACACAGAAAACAGCATGGTAAAGGGTCAACTCAACCCACTTACAATCTCGGCCCGGTCCGACTCGGCCCACTTTTGAAGCGCAATGAAAAGGCAACACTGTTCCCACATTCAGCATATTAAAGAAGGTGATAGTAGTCGTCTTTTTTAAGCGCAATGAAAAGGCTTGTTTGTTATTTATACCAATATTATGAAATAAATATTAAAGGTTTTCGCATAGTCTACTTTGTTTCAAATCTATAAAGAATAAAATAATGATACGATGTGAAAGAAATACCTCTCATAATTGTTTTTGAGTAAAAACAAGGTGACAAGCATGTTCTTATAACATATAACAGATCTATACCAAAATACATTTCACAGGGAAATTTCCTCTCCATCGAGCTGGAAATTTCCACTGCACCGCGAATCTTCAATGCCTGTAGGGAATATTCAATAATGTTTTCAACTTACATTTAATTGGTTTTAACTTAAATACTAATAATCAATATATCAAAATTCAACACTTAAAAGGTTCATATATATCGCCTCACTTATTGGGCCGAGTTGGCAAGTGGGCTGAGTAAGACCGGGCCGAGATTGTAAGTCGGCCAAGTTGACCCTGAATCAAACAGCATACATGTTGGTTCTAACATTTATTGTAATTGTATCATATAAAGGAACACGAGAGGATAATCTAGCATATAATGTAGTTCAAGACTTAATAGCTCGTAGAAAAGTCAGCCATATGGTATCTTTCCTAATGAAAATCAGGCCTAAGCTATGCCAACACATTTTATTATGTTCCAATACAATGAATACAGTCGAGTTAGATCCAGAAAATAACTTAACTTGTTAGGAAAAGCAATGTGATAGCAACTAACCAAATATAACACACACTACTGTTTGTAAACATATGCAGAGCTGGACTAACGACAGACATAATATTGCACCATGGCACGACCTGTCGATGTGTCAAAATCGTCACCATATTGCACGAATAATATACCAGGTGGCATTAAGTGACTTCCACTATATTTGCATAAATTAAACTTAATTACGAATTCTAAATTGTATTCTTACTTTTATTGGCAACTTTCAACGCCCTTTCATACTCCTGGCTTTGGCCAAAACGACTTAAGTCCGCATACAAACTCGTGAGCGATACTGGCTGCGCCATGTTGGCGAATGATAACTCAGCGGACGATAGTGGCCGGTAGTGTACAATAGTCAGAGCTACGTATACTAGAAAAACGGTGTAACATATAATATATCCAACGAACAATTATACGTGTATCGAATTCTATTTGCGTCGTACGGCCGGTATACGTTAGTTGTTTCAATATAGCTTTCTATTAAATAATTTATTTAATTGATTCTGGGATTAGAGTTTTGTTTCGAGATACTTAAAGAAATTACACGCCCTATAGATCTATAGACATAATTTCAGGGCTAAATCAGAATGTTGATAGCCTACAACTACTTAAAACAACATTTAGAAATGGGCGACATTTGACTTTTGAGTTTCATTATACGCAGTCAATTATGGCCAGATAGTAACTTGTAAATAATAAAACAATTATTAGAACAATTCAGATTAACTGGATATAATACATGTAATTATTATCATATTTATTCAAGTTGTCTACAAGTAGGCCTAAAGCGCGTGTAAAAATCGGGAAGCATTAGAGTAGATCCGTCTTACGTACGAAGCAGTAGATCCGTTTAACGTACAGTATTCCTACGCTAAAACCTCTACCATACAGTTTGACCCATACTTTAGGTACAGGAATCTAACGCTTCCAGCGTCACGTGACAACAAAGATGGAGACATTTCACACGTATGATGAGGCTAGAGTAGATCCGTCTTACGTACAACCCACTTAAACAGAGTATTAAATAGCTGGAAATATTGTAATATACAAGAGTAGATCCGGCTTACGTTGTTTACTGGTTAGAGGGGTGCATATTGTATCAAAAACATAAAATGTAAGAGTAGATCCGGCTAACGTACACCCGTACTAGAGTAGATCCGTCTTACGTACAACCCACTTAAACAGAGTATTAATAGCTGGAAAGGTTGTAATATACAATAGTTGATCTGGCTAACGTTGTTTACTGGTTAGAGGGGTGCATATTGTATCAAAAACACAAAATGTAAGAGTAGATCCGGCTTACGTACATCCGTACTAGAGTAGATCCGTCTTACGTACAACCCACTTAAAAAGAGTATTAATAGCTGGAAAGGCTGTTATATACAAGAGTAGATCCGGCTAACGTTGTTTACTGGTAAGAGGGGTGCAAATTGTATAAAAAACATAAAATGTAAGAGTAGATCCGGCTTACGTACACCCGTACTATAGAAGATCCGTCTTACGTACAACCCACTTAAACAGAGTATAACTAGCTGGAAAGGTTGTAATACACATGAGTTTATCAGGCTAACGTTGTTTAGTGGTTAGAGGGGTGCATATTGTATCAAAAAACATAAAATGTAAGAGTAGATCCGGCTTACGTACACCCGTTCTAGAGTAGATCCGTCTTACGTACAGCCGTACTAGAGTAGATCCGTCTTACGTGTTTTAGAGGTAAAGCGAGCACTTACAGTTAGAAAGATTGTTTATGACAAGAGTGGATCCGGCTTACGTTATGTCCAACATCCTTGTTACGTTTTGTAATTATTGATACAGCCTCTCTTGAAATTCCGAATGCGAGAGGTCTAGTGTTCGATTCCTGGCAGCGTCATATCAAAGTCGTTAATACGGTACTGGTAAGGAGTCCGTCTTTGGTGCTCAGCATAGTAAGTTCCAGATAACACTTACTTAGTTCGGAGTTAGGATATTGTGAATGAGTAATTTCTTTGACTGAAATATTGCTCACCAGTTGGACAATAAAATCAAACACATCAAACAGTTATAGAATATGTGATGGGAGACCTGTTTGTAGTTAAAGGTCACGGTGACCTTGACCTTTGAAATAGTGACATTAAAAAAATAACGTACACACATCCAAGTACAGTTTGAGGATCTTACGTCCAATCGTTCTCGACTTATTGAAAAAGTTTCACAGAGAAGATCGTTACTGTTCAACAGTATGGTGTAGGGTTTTTGCTGCTTGTTTTCAGAGAAAACGAAAGTAGACTGAATTACCAACAAACAATCAAATTGATAGTAAACAATATTTATTTATGTTTGTTTAACTCATCTGTACAGAACACAAATCATATAAAATTGTATCGTATCATGGATAACCAAAAACGAAGTACTACTTTTGACCAAATAACGATGTACGTTAAACGGATCTACTCCTGCGTACGTTAAACGGATCTACTATAATGCTTCCCGTAAAAATCGCGGAATTTACGGCCAATAATAGATTATGATTGTTCCTCTTGGTATCCTAGTTTAAATAAGTGTTTTAAAAACAAACTCCAGACATGTCAAAATAAAATTGTCCGATTTATAAATGGTATGGGTCCAAGGGAAAAGTGTTAATTGTCAAACTCTTGCTAATATGTCACTCTTGAATATTGAAGCAAGAAACAAGCAGCTTCATTTGAACCATGTGTTTAAAATTGCAAATAGTAGTGTAAGGTGGGGCAAAGCGCCCATATTATTCAATATTTTACGATACAATAATCACCATCAGTTCGATTAAGACATAACAGGCTATGCATGTAACTTTATTGATTTTTGCCTTTTTATCCCATGTATGGCTTAAAATATAAAGTATAAAATAGCTCATGTATGAGGCAATTACCTTTTATAACAAACGTCTGGTAAAATGTAGTACAATTTCGCGATTTGGCAAAACTCGAGAATACAAGGTGTACGAGGCAATACTAAAATATTAAGTAATCAGCGTTAACACAAAATAATGTAACATTACAAAAATGAACATTAAAAACTTACATTTGAAGATACATGTTTAAAGTTTTCGCGGTATTCACACCTGCGTAAGACGTCACAAAAAGAATATCGCGCGGCACGGTAAATCTAACGATGTCAGAATTTTTACGCGTAGGCCTTTTACCTCGTATAGGCATTTTGCCCCACCTTACCCTACAGCACCTTCTTATATGAAAGAAAGTTTTATGTTTACAAGAGATTAACATTCTCACTTTACTCGTTCTAATTTATATAATTTTGTTGTTACAAAATCTAATGGAAACGAAAATGTAACTTCAAAGTTTATTAATCTGCAAATTAAAAATTGGAACTCACAGATTACTAAAATTAGACAACTCAAGAAAGCTGTTAAATGCCACTTGATAGATATGGCTAAGATCTCAAAGGCCAGGTGGTTTATGTATCCATGATAGATTGAACAATTTTCGTTTTAATTTCGTATTTAGGTATTTGATATTACCTATAACTGGATTCTCCATAACTATTATGCCTTTTTTTTAAATAACTTCCAAAAATCAAAGACTTCTTTATGTATTTATTTTTTGTTTCTTAGCTATATGGTATTTATCAGGACACTTGAAATAAGCTTTGAACAGGGCTTTAATGGGCCATCCTAGGTTGAATACACACTTCAATTTTGGCTAATTGCTCATTTCAAGTTTCTACATATAATATTTTACTAATGTTCAATGATTTAAGTTTATGAACATTTACCAATTACTCCTCAGTATGTTCTTATAAATTGTTGTAATATAAAAAGTCACCATGAAAAGTAATTATTATTTACAGTTACGTACTGAATCTGTGATTTCATGTTAATGTAAACCTACTGTGATAGTTATGTGCAAGTTAAAAAATGTCCGTATATTAATAGTATATACATGTGTATTTTACCTGAAATAAAATAAAATCATTACAATCAACAGACTCAATGTTGAAATACCATAATCCATCGATAGTGTTTTGTCCGCTATGATGTGGACTAGCTGCAATAATAAATATGCTGTTTAAGCTAACGACAGTTTTATCCTTGTTTTATTACCAGTCATTGATAGACGATATCAACATTGAACTTAGCTCCATACTTTCTTCCATTTGTGAGATTTTATGTTTTAATAATTATCTGAATTCCGTAGCATTATACATTTTTAAATACCGGTATGTATGTACGCATGAACGTACTTCGACACCGTCTGCATAGCCCATAGTTAACGTTCGACCGTTATTGTCTGCTACAAATGGCGTAAATGGCGGATAGAGTTTTAGTGTCCGCTACTAATATCCGCCAAATTGTTAATAGCCATATAAACTGGAATGAAAAGTGTATTGCGAGAACATATATTTTGGTTTGAACGAGAATATGCGGTCCTCACCATTTTTGTATATCTACTTTTTGCAGACAGTGAAATATCACATTTTTCGAAAATGTCGGACCATAAAATAAAAATGCAGTGAAATATCACATCTATTTCCCATTCGTTAAAACATTGTTTTTGAGGCTCACTTAATTAATTAAATAAATATAATATTTCACTGAAATCAAACAATATCCTCAATTTAAACACTTTCCAATACATATACTGTGTGATATATTAGAGTTCAAAATATTTATATGTGCTGTCAAATATTTAATGAACTCCGTTCCTTAAACGCCTTTCATGGCTTTCATCGAATAAAGTTTATAAACTATTATGTCTAATAAAAATAGCAGTTATTATAAACTCTGCTAAATTAGTTTATAATGCAATGCAACTACGACAAGACAGACTTACTTACATTTTTAATTTTGCTCCATAATTAAAAATCTCTATCCCTACAATAACTTCTCCTATACACGTCTGGGTAATATAGGAATTGTGTAAAATTAAGACAATAAACGATCACTTCATTGCTTATATTATATCTTACTCACAAATAGCACTGTTCTGTTCTGTGTTTGCATGTCTTTCATGTTTGATATTGTAACATGTATATTTATAGTCTTGGTCATCTCATACACGTATTTATTTTAATGTCCAAGGGCACGGTGATATGTGCAGATTGAATCAATGTACGTAGATTATATTGTTGCGTGTCGGTACAACCAGAATAGTGTTGGTTCAACCAGATGTGGTTATAGGTTAAGCTAACTATAAGTGCTGATTCCAAATATGATCTTACGATATAACTTCAGTTCCAGTTTATTCCACTCATTTCATGTAATACATAACATAATGAGGTAAACAATTTATTACAAAGATACATATTACAAGTTATCACAATGACAGAATACTAGTTAAAAAATCACTGTAACATTTCTAATACTAAAGGTTCAATTCAATACATATACAATATCATTTTATTGCATAAACAAGTTACAATGTTTATAGCAAACAAAAGTCAATACCGCTATACAAAAATGTAGAAGAAATACATGGATTTTCAAAGAGCATCACAAATTTTACATACTTTTCATACATTGGTTTGATTTCTACATAAATCGGCAAATATAAGAGAGAGAATAATATAAAGAATGAAGATGTAGGCGGGAGAGTTACAGTTATAATATCATGAAGAAGAAGAAGAACTTTTATTGTACTTAAACCCATAAAAGGTTATTGACAAAACATCAATATAACATAGAAAATAATACATAGCAATACGTGACAAGAAGATACAATGAAATGGTAAATAAATGAGGTTCATCTCTGTTGGGGGAGGCAGAATAATTTAAATGATAAATACATGTTAAAAACAAAGCATCCAATTCATATCCATAATTACATAATTATATAAAATAATTTAACGTCAATGGTAACTCCTAGAACATCTAAATGGATCATCAAGGAAATGGCCCTTACAAAGAGCGCATAACCTATAATAATCGAGCAATTTTAAAATGTACAGTCACCAATTGCATGTGTGCTCTACCGAAACGAAATTGTAAAGCATCGCACGGTGATCATGTACATGAAACAATCATTAAATATACATAAAATGTACATATTAGTAGTTTCCATCGACGTTATCACTTATATGAAACAAAGAATTATACATACACATTTACATACATTCACATATATAAATACATTTCTTATATTATAATAATTATACAATTTTAAATATAACAGACAGTAGTATATTCAATATCGGCAATTTTGGTGTAACCATTTAAACATTTTTAAACCAAATTACTAATACTATTACAACTCGTTATGAAGTTGTTGGCGCTTAATAAATCCATGATGTGCAAATACACTTAAATTTCGTATTTCTGATGCATTTTTGTCGTCATTAATGCGATGAACTTAAAAGTACTGGGACGGTTCCAATAATATGATTTTATGTATTTTATGCGCAATTCTCTCAAAATGTTACATACAAGAACAAAATGGTATTCATCCTCTAGGATGTTACAGAATGGACATATACGTTCATTTAACGGGACACTTAAAGGTTTTCTCCATCTACCAGATTCAACGGCTAGTCTATGTGATGACATTCTCAAGCGTGATAATGCTATTCTGTATTTACGTATTGTGATAACATCTAGATATTTGCTAAAATTTGTACTAACTATTGTTCTAAAGAATAAAGCTCTCGTGGAATCTTCTAACCTATTGTTATAATCGATCAACCATATATCTCTTATTCTTTGCTTTAAAAGTAAAAGAAAATATTCCTTGTTTTCAACACCTTGGTTTAGCCACACGTGTTCGAAACCTAGTTTAGTCAGAATTGTTTTAACATTTGTTACCCAGTTAATTTTAGTTGGTCTACTTACACTGTCGTTTTGCAGCATTAAGTATGCATGTTTAATATATTTTGATTCTACACATGTACAGATTTTTAACCAGTATTTTATTATACTAAAAATTTTGAGTGAATCAATACTTTGTTTCCCTAGTTCACCATATACACAATCATTTTGAGTGGTTGCTTTAACGCCCAATAATCTCTTACAAAAACTTAAATAAGTCCGTTCTGTTTGAAGAGCCTTATGGAAGCCCCAAACTTCTGAAGAGTAGGTTAAAATTGGCATGATTAATTTATCAAATAGTTCTAATGTATGTCTAGGTGACAGATCAGTGAACTTATACAGATATTTATTCATTTTGAAAATCGCCTTTAAAGCTTGTCCAGCTAATAACTTGTCATGCTCATAAAACGAACCCCCTGAAGTAAATAATACACCCAAATATTTAAAGCTTGTAACAATTTCTAACTCATGATCATTATACATAAAACATAAATTTTGTGGCAATCTACCAGCTTTTCTGAAAACCATAACTTTCGTTTACTTGGATTAACTCTAAGTTTCCATCTATTGCAGTAATCTGATAAAATATTTAAAGAATGTTGCAATTCATCTGCACTTTTCGCAAAAATTATAATATCATCTGCATATAATAAAAGACATATCTTTATCATTCCCATATCAATACCTTCTATTCCTTTATCAATAAAAGTTTGTTCCAAATCGTTTAAATATATGCTAAAAAGAAAAGGTGAGAGGCTTTCGCCTTGTCGTACTCCCAAATTACAAGAAAATGAGTCACTTATCATGTAACATGTATTATTCACATTTTCTGAGCTATACCAGTTTTATCAACCTGTTCAATACAACTTTATACAAACAGCAATGTTATCAACAAAATCTAAGTAAATTTTTGATAATGGATTTAACAAAGATACACAATTTTCTATATTCTGTGGTATTGCTAAAAACCGAGTGCGTTACGGATTATTACACCTAATGCATTTATATTGAGGTAGTTCGATCAGCAACTACAGTGACTATGGTTGTATGACAAAACTCAGTCTAGTTCAGCTATGGTCTAGTTACTCTGGTCACTCTTAGAATTTGGAGGGCTGAAACTCCTATAGAGGTGTTCCGAATATCGACTATAGTTCAACCGTACTAAATCGGTGGTTGAACCATAGTTAATGTTCGGAACACGTCTATATAGTATTCAAACCTCCAAGTTCGAAGAGTGACCAGAGTAACTAGACCATAGCTGAACTAGACTGAGTTTTATCATCCAATCATAGTCGCCATAGTCACTATAGTTGCTGATCGAACTACCTCAACATTAGTTATACAGGTTGTTGACAGGATATATGGGGGAATATAACCTGTCTGTGTGCCATATAACCCGAGGCCTTAGCCGAGTCGAGTCGAGCCGTCAGCGAAAATGGTCACGAGGCGCATGAAGGGGAAACGAGTTCGGACGTCATATACCATGTCAGCGCCGTGTAAATAGAATCCTATACGCGAGCCTTTAACCAATGCAATTACTGGATTTTTCTTTGCAGTATTATAAAATACCTTAGACTTGTAAAAAGTACATCATCTATATAGAACCTTTCATATATATACATATATACACACGGTTTTCACGTGATTGTACAGAGACTTGCAACTAAAATGGACTCTACTTAATCAATAACGAAAGATAACAAGAAAATAAAGGACAAAGAGAGATAACTATTAATCACTGTATTATTAGATCTTTAACACCATTCATGAACATCAATAAAGGTCAGTAGGGGCGATGCATGAAATGTGAAGAATAGGTTTACATCAGATAGACCAAAATACAAATGATTAATCTCAATTTCTGTATTAACTACATTATACAATGTTCAGATGAGTCTAAAAACTAGTTTCCATAACGCAAACAAGAAATATCTCGTAAAAGATTGTCGGCGCAATTTGAAGGTTAAGATTTGTTGTGCAGCATAAAAAAATGCCAAGATGTTACGATTGCTGGTCACTCCAGATCCAAAATGCTTTTCGGTAAATTCACCGAAATTGAGTGGATTTCGGTAAGGTAACGTACCCTTTATCGAAAGGTTAACTAATCCGCGTTAAGGTTACACACGTTTTTCGGTTGAGGCGAAATTGCCTTGGTGGTTAACGTTAGATTTGATTGGTCTGCAGATGAAATAACTGAAAACCACAACTCAAAATTGTCTTGATTTAGTATAGACGTCACATACAAATATAATAAGTAACCAACTATGTACTGGTTACCTTAACTACACAAAACATATGAAGCGAGATTTATTGCTAATGCTAGCTTCACTTCTACTACTACTACTTCACTACAACTTTCTAAATTTCTAAGTAGTGATTGAACAGCTATTAAAACTGAAATTGTCAAATATTGCAATTAAACGTTTGAAAATTCTAATATAAACCTTTACTGGGGTAAAGTTTAAATAAATTTCATTATTTACATTTTAATTTCATTATTTACATTTTAGAGCTTTACGTATCTGTACTTTTGATTTCTCCACTCTATATACTTCCCTCCCTGAATGAATTAAAACAAAACGTACACATTTAATCAAAATGTTTGTGAAGCTCTTTAATTTTAATTGAATTATATCTTTACTCATTTTGATCTCTCAGAGTACCACAAGAAGTTGGCATTCCTTAAGGAACTACGCGCGCTCCTCTTATAATTCTTTAATAAACTAGTCTAGTATACGAACTCACGGTGTTAAGTTATGTCTTAATACCAATACACAACAGTTGGCGACGAGGATGGTGTTTTAATTCTAGACTCCTTGGATTTATTGATAAATATGGCATCTTCAGCAATAGGAAATATTAGTGAATTTTCGGAATTAACTGAAACATGGAAAAGTTACAGTGAACGAGTGATCAATTTCTCTAAAGCTAACGCTATTCCAGATGACAGACAAGTTCCAGCATTGTTAAGTTTGATTGGACCGAAAACATAATTTATAGTCTTCTGATGACCAGTCGACAAAAACTATGAAAAACATTTTGGACACTTTGGAAAAATATTTCACTCCAAAACCGTTATTAATTGCGGAACGATTTCGATTCATGAAACGGGACCAACAGGATGGCGAATCTATTCACGTTTACCTGGCGGGGTTAAGGCGATTGTCGGAACATTGCGAGTTTGCGGACAAATTGAATGATTCATTAAGAGACAGGCTTGTTTGTGGAATAAGGTCTAAAACAGCTCAGAAAAAGCTACTGTCTGTAAAAGATTTAACACTCGACAAAGCTTATGAAATATCAGTTGCCATGGAAACAGCAACAAGAGACGCTGAAGAACTCCAGTCCAATTTACAGAACAAACCAGTACATAAAATGCAAAAGAACAAAAAGAAGTTTCCAAGCAAAAGTCAAAATAATAACTTTAAAAAACATGACAAACCACATGCCCAGTGATTGTTATTACAAAGAAGCAGTGTGCCATTTCTGCAACAAAACTGGACATATTGAAGTTGCCTGCTTATCGAAGAAAGGTAAACCGAAACCTAAATCCAAGAAAAACAATTACCTCGACATTGATAGTGTGCTATCTTTGGGGATAAACTCACAGAAAAGTGATACCTTACAGTTACACTCATAAATGATGGTAAAAATGTGAAGATGGAACTTGACACAGGATCAGCCATATCAGTGATATCGGGGAAAACGTACAAAGGAATGTTTTCTAATAAGCCCTTATCAAGGACAACGACCGTGTTAAGGACTTATTCCGGAGAGCTTATCAAACCAGCCGGGATTATTCACGTTACAGTGCAAAGTGGAATAAATGAGGCCCGACACAACCTTGATTTGTATGTTGTTAACAAAAACACACCATCATTGTTTGGCAGATCATGGTTACGTAAAATTCAAATCAATTGGAAGGAAGTGCATACCTTACATAAAGTCAAGCCCGTAAATGACAGGGTGAATGATCTTGTAAAAAAGTACAAGCATGTGTTCAATGAGGAAGTTGGACTTGTCACCAGTATGAAAGCTACACTTTCCATGAAAGAAAACGCGACACCCAAGTTCTGCAAGCCACGTCCAGTGCCATACGCAATAAAGCCAAAAGTTGAAAAAAAACTTGAACGCTTAGAAAGTGAAGGCATTATCGAGAGGGTAGACCACAGTGAGTGGGCCACGCCCATCGTCCCTATAGTCAAACCTGATGGAGGTGTTGGGATATGTGGTGACTACAAAGTAACTGTAAACCCTCATATAAATGTTGATCAATACCCACTACCAAAGGTGGAAGACATTTTTGTATCACTTGCAAAAGGTCATCGATATTCAACAATCGATTTACGGTCAGCATATCATCAATTACAGCTTGACAAAAAGTCAAAATACTATTTGACAATTAATACACATGTTGGAATGTATAAGTGCAACCGTCTCGTGATGGGTATTTCACCGTCAACGGCAATATGGCAACGTACGATTGACCAGATATTCGTACGATTGACCAGATATTGAAGGGCATACCCGGAACCAGCTGCGTACTTGATGACATGATCATCTCAGGCAAAACTGATGAAGAACATCTACAGAATCTTGAATTAGTTCTACAAAGATTGAGCAAGTTCAATCTGCGCGCAAGACTGGATAAATGCCGATTCTTCGAAAAGTAGATCACGTTCTGTGGACACGTAATTAGTGAAAATGGTCTCCATAGATCACAAGATAATATTGACGCAATTGTGAACGCTCCTAGAACGCAGAATATAACACAGCTACGTGCATGGCTCGGAATGTCTAACTATTATGCAAAATTTGTCAAGGACATGGCTACAATAGTGCACCCATTACACGCGCTCTTACACAATAATGTGAAATTTAAATGGACCAATGAAGCATAAAGTGCATTTGACCAAATCAAACAAGTGATAACGTCAGATGTTGTATTGAAACATTATGATCCGTCACTATCAATCAAATTTGCTTGCGATAGCTCAGCTTACGGGCTAGGTTCTGTCATCTCGCACGTCATGCCTGACGGCGTGGAGAAACCGATAGCTTTTGCGAGTCGTACCTTGAACAGTGCAGAAACTAACTACGCGCAGGTCCAAAAGGAGGCGCTGAGCATAGTATGGTCAGTCCAAAAGTGGCACAATTACATATTCGGACGAAAGTTCACGTTAGATACGGATAATCAAGCCTTACTTACTATCTTCGGTCCTCGAAAAGGCATTCCAGTGAATACAGCATCACGTTTGCAACGGTATGATATTACGTTGCAAGGATATGACTATGACATCGAGTTCAAAACCTCGAAACAAAATGCCAATGCTGATGGATTATCGAGATTACCATGTAAATCAGAACACGAAACACCAATTGAAGACGTGTTCAGTTTACAGCAAATTGAAACATTGCCTGTAAACGCAGCAGATGTTCAAAGGGAAACGCGACGTGACATCACATTGTCAAAGGTTCTAGGCTATACGCTACATGGTTGGAAAAACAAACCTACAGACACTAGTTTACTACCATACTACATTCGTAGAAACGAAATGTCGGTAGAAAATAACTGTTTAAGGTGGGGTCTACGTGTTATTATTCCCAAGAAATTACGTGAAAAGGTATTAAATGAGTTACACGAAGGTCACATAGGAATAGTGAAGATAAAATATCTCGCCTGTTTTTATGTGTGGTGGCCAGGTTTGGACAGTGATATTGAACACATAGTAAAGCAATGCTATGGTTGCCAAGAAAACCAAAACTCACCACCGAAATCATACTTACACCCTTGGGAGTGGCCGTCGAGACCAAATGAACGAGTTCACATCGACTACGCAGGACCATTTATGGGCCATATGTTTCTCATAATGGTTGACGCGCACTCAAAGTGGCCGGAAGTTGAAATTATGAATTCTACAACTGCCGAGAAAACAGTTGACGCGTTACGTACGTACTGTGGACGTTATGGCGTAATGACTCAGATTGTCAGTGATAACGGTCCTCAATTCAAAAGTGAATATTTCCAACGTTTCTGCAAAAGTAATGGAATTGTTCATAAAACGATAGCGACGTACACATCGAGTAGTAAAGGCCAAGCTGAACGTTTTGTCCAAAGTTTTAAAAGTGCTTTGAAGTCAGCAGCTCGGGAAAATGGATCTTTACACCAGAAACTTGCTTCTTTTCTGTTGGCATACAGAAATACACCCCACAGCACTACAAACGAATCACCAGCAAAATTGTTTATTGGACGACAATTACGTTCACGTCTAGACCTCGTGAAACCAAATGGTCAAGAGACAGTCACCGTGAGTTTTGTTGCAGCTGCGGTCGGGTTGCGGACAAATCCCTACGGTTCTTTGCGATTAGCCACGACTGTAGCCACTGTACATACATCCTACAGACAACTTACGTTCGTCGTACGTGCATTTGCGGGTGTCTTGCAGCGTCCGCACGAAACACGAACATAATACCCGCATGTTGAACGTACAACCCCGTACAGATGACGTGCAACTGACGTACGGCAAGGTGCGGCTCCGCACTGCTGTGTACGATACCGCACGGCTCCGTAAGACGAATGCAAGAAGCCCATGCGATATTCGCACCTTCTCGAGTCACGTGCGAATATTTCGAGTTTATATATATACCAGGCTACACTCCCACACAGCGCTTTGATTCCACTACCGTTACATTCACACGCTGCTGTATTACCCAGTATATTTTGATATTTGACCTTACGAAATCACCGTTCGTTCCTGATACTAAATACCATTGGTCAGCACGATCATGTGACTACTGAGTTTACAATACATTGGTATTTTCCAGTGTTAAACCAATAATATGTGTACACAATGTATAGCCTTTCGTGTCGAAGGAAATTTTGACTATCTAGCTAATCGGTTTTATATCACGTCATTAGATTTTTACAGTATTACAGTAGGCAGCATTCTTTCATCGAGGATTGTACTGATACGTATTACAAATAGCGTGGCGAATTTGAGTAGCAAGATGCCAAGTAACGATCTGACGCATTTTAAAATATACGCAGGTACAGCATCGACAGTTGTTTAATGACCTTAAATCACAATACATTTACAGGCATCGGAATAAGTTTGGCATGCCGACGAAACGATAGTCACTTACGTTCGATTAATTTAGTTTTTCTAGCAATTTCCATAATCACAGCGGCATTTCTATGACAGTGAACGCTGTCTATTCATTGCACAATCGCATAAGCTTTATTTATACATGTTTACTATCCTACATTTGGGACATAAGCGAGTCGTTGTAAGCGGCTCGCTGAGTGGCTGTGGACGCATGTCGACTCGCCTGTCTAAATATAGAAAATATCAGTTGTGCGGGAGTTATAAAGCAGAGGGTGATTATGGAGGTATCGGAATAAGTGCCCGATGCTAAAGGAGAGTAATACCAGGCGAGTACAAGAGGTCATTTCGGCTTGAATAACACTGTCTTGAGGATGCCGGATCCGATTTCACCCCATCGATTGCGTAGGCACCACAGGAGAACCCAAGAGGCGCTCTTGGATCTCAAACTCCAGTATCATCTCCTACTTGCTTTCGATTTTCTGCTTCGTCCTTTATGACCCATGTTTTATTTCTTCTAATACTTGTACATGTATTATATACTGCGAGGCAAAAAGTGTAAATGTCAAGATGAACGTACTTCCGCTTTACAGCGAGCGCAAGTTTGCCGTAAGGTGTGCGGTCAACTTGCCTTGTTTGCACAGTGAAAGTTCGTTGGTTGTGCAGCCATCTTGCAGCCACCGCAGAATAAATATGCATCTGGTGTCAGTAACAAACCTTGCAGTCACCGCAAGATGGACGTGCAGCTCCGTGCTCTCCATGCGATGACTGCATGTGCCACGTGCGTTCTAAAAAAAGCGTAGCCAACTGCAGATCATGATCGTGAAATCGCGAAATCGTGAAATCGCGAAGTCGTGAAATCGTTAGGATAGATAAACTGGTAAACATATCGGATTTCGTATAAATGTGGAATACGTGCTTCTAAGAGAATACTTTATATGCTGTTGATAACACGTTTTGTGAAACCGAAAGAAATGGTCGCGAAATCAGATGACTATGATTAGATTAAATGCTAGCAAAATTACGTAATGTTTGCTTGTTGTCGTGCAATATAAATCATGCTAACAACAAATTTCACGTGCTGCCGCTAGCAATAGCTTCATTATTGAACGGACGGATTCTGAATTAACAAAGTAGGACTAGGTGTAGGAGGAATAAAATGGAATATTCTAGAATTCTGGACTACTCCATGTTACTAATAATACCTCGATCTAAACTTGTTTCTAAAATATGTGGTGCATTTGCAAATCAAAACACTACATGTGCATTGCTTGAGAAAATATTGTACCCTACTTGTTCATATTGTTTACCTCAGATTAAGGTCGAAAGTAGTCCAGTCAATGAAATTTGGACGTTCATACTTGTGTAAACGCCTTTGATTAGCCAATCAGAATGCAGAATTAAGTTACGTCATCAATACAATGAAATTTGGACGTTCATGCATGTTTTCTAACCAAGGGAGATCACTCCTGCTGATTATTTTGCTCATGTCTGGTGACATTGAAGAGAACCCAGGACCCCGTAAAAATGAAACCGTCTGGCCCTGTGCAATGTGTGATATGCCGGTCACCTGGACCCAGCTTGGTATAGCTTGCGATGATTGTAGCATTTGGTACCATCAGTCTTGTTTATCCATGTGTAGCCATGATGCCAGAGAATTAGAAAGATCAAATGTTGTTTGGAAATGCTGTAAATGTGATAACCTGAACTGTGATAGCTTTACCTTTAGAAGTTACGAACTACAATTATCAAATTCTTTTGAACCATTATCAATACTTGACATTACAGTCGACTCGTTTCACTCGGAGGTCTTCGACCCACTTCACACAAGTAGTCCGAGATTATCAACCAGTTACAGACATCTCTCCTACGCCTCATCCAGGAAGAAATCAAGTAAATCGGATACTAACGGTAATCCATATGAAATACCTGCTAAACAGAATCTTAGAATCCTGAATGTAAACTGCAGAAGTATTAGAGACAAAACTGCTGAATTTAACATTGCAACATCTTATATTAAACCTGATGTCATATGCGGCACAGAATCCTGGTTACAAGGTGTTAAGCCGGGCAAAACTTCACCGAATGCCATTAAATCATCTGAAATTTTTCCAGAAGACTATACTATTTATAGAAATGACCGTAGCTCCCGTGGAGGCGGAGTCTTTGTAGCTATACATTCCAGTATCACATCGATTGAGTGTATTGACTTCATTACAGATTGTGAGATTGAATTAGTGAAAATAACACTGAAATCAAGTAAAACATTATACATTGGAACTTTTTATATGCCAAAAAGAACCTTGAAGGATTTAGACAACCTAAAGAAATCATTGGAATTATTAAACGGAAGTAAACCTAAAGAACTTGTTCTATCTGGTGACTTTAATTGTCCTGATATTGACTGGAATACCTTAACTGTGAACTCTGGGGATGTACAAGATAGAACCATTCAACAACATCTGGTAGATATTATGACCGAAAACAACCTCACACAAGTTCATCTCGAACCAACCCGACAAGGGAGCTTACTGGATCTTACCTTCACAACAAACCCATCTTTAATTAAAGTTACAACAAATGTGCCTGGAATTTCAGACCATGACATGGTCGTCATTGACTCGGATATCAAACCATTTATTACAAATACCAAACCTAGGAAAGTGTTTAAATTTGATAAAGCAAACTGGGACAGTATTAGAGATGACTGCCAAAGTGTCTCAGATCGTATAAGTGATAAATTGCAAAGTGAAACAAATATTGAAGAACTTTGGTCTATCTTCAGAGATGGCATCCATTCAAGTGTTGATAAAAATGTACCATCTAAATAACATAAATATAAGAAGAACTTACCGTGGCTTAACCGGAATATCAAAAAATCATTGAAAAGGAAGGCAAGATTATATAAACAGGCTAAGAAAACTGGATCATGGAGCAGGTTTAGACAATACCAGAAGGAATGCAAACGCGAATTGCGCAGAGCTGAATGGGATCACGTAAACAAGATCATACAGGAAGGGATGGAAAAACATAATTCTAAACCATTCTGGAACTATATAAAATCGAAGAAACAAGATAATATTGGCGTAGCCCCCCTTAAAAAGAAAGGAACCTTACTATCTGATGCTAAAGGGAAAGCAGAAATTTTGATTGACCAATTTCAATCAGTATTCACCAAAAACATAGATACAGCTATACCTGAACTTTTAAACAAGACGTCTTATCCAAACGCACCTTGTCTATTGATAACACCAAAAGGAGTATTGAAACAACTAGAAAATATAAATATATCCAAAGCAAATGGACCAGATAAAATACCAAACATAATATTAAAAACATGTGCAAAAGAACTGTCACCAGGGCTGAGTGATATATTTCAGCATTCGATAAACAGTGGCGAGCTCCCGCTGGATTGGAGAAACGCTAACATCACACCGGTATTCAAGAAGGGGGACAAGCATACAGCTGAGAATTATCGACCAGTAAGCCTTACATCTGTAACCTCCAAGATATTAGAACATGTCATCTGTAGCCACCTATTGAAACACTTTGAAAAACATAAAATATTAACATCACTTAACCATGGATTTAGATCTGGATTCTCCACAGAAACACAGTTGCTAGTTACCCTACATGATCTTCTAAATTCATTTGAAAAGAAACAACAAGTGGACATCGCCATACTGGACTTTAGTAAGGCCTTTGATACTGTGTCCCACGACCGACTACTACAGAAGATGTCACATTACGGGGTCAAAGGTCACTTGCTGTCGTGGTTGTCATCCTTCTTGAAGGAACGGTCCATGAACGTAGTAGTGGAAGGTGAACACTCCAAAAGCCTGCACGTAGACTCCGGGGTACCGCAAGGAACAGTCCTAGGACCGTTGATGTTCCTCTGCCACATAAATGACCTACCGTTGAGTGTAAAGTCACAGGTCCGACTCTTTGCGGATGATTGTTTGCTGTACCGACCGATCAAAAACATCTCCGATCACATTAACCTCCAAAAAGATCTACAAGAACTGGAAAAATGGGCTTCTACTTGGGGCATGAAATTTAATGCAAAGAAATGTTATATTCTAAGTGTTAAAAGTAAATCAACTCACTTCTACGAACTTAACAATACCATATTAAAACACGTGGACTCAAACCCCTATCTTGGATTACTGATATCAAATGATTTAACATGGTCAAACCACATTACAGCCATCTGTGAGAAGGCGAACTCCACACTTGGTTTCCTGCGCCGAAATTTGAAACATTGTCCTCAAGAATGTCGGAAAACAGCTTTTATCGCACTAGTAAGATCTCAACTAGAATATGGCTCAGTTGTCTGGGACCCTTATTTGAAGAAAGACATTGATAAACTTGAAAAAATTCAACGCCTAGGAGCACGCTTCATTTTAAATAACTACAAGTCAAGGGAAGAAGGTTGTGTGACAGAAATGCTCAGCACGCTGAAACTCAGCTCCCTACAGGACCGTCGCAAATACAATAGACTGGTGATGCTCTACAAGATAGCAGGGGGTATGGTGCCGGCAGTGGAATCTGATATTTACCTGACAGAACAATCTAATAAACGCCGTGTAAAAGTAAAATCATACACTGACTGTTTAACGTCAAATATTCTAGATAGACGTGCTTCAAATAACACACGTTCATATACTATTCCTTTTGCTAACACTGAACAATATAAACATTCATTTTTCGTGGAAACACTGGTAAATTGGAACCATCTGGACGATAGTGTTGTGCGCGCATCAACAGTTGAGGGCTTTAAACAGGCTCTCCCACAGCGCTACTAGATACCCTCCCCCCGTAGATATATGCCAGAAGTGGCCCTTCTACGTATATGAACAGATACAGATACAGGTGAGCGCCTCCGATTAGCCAATCAGAATGCAGGGATTTGCTGAATTTGGCATGATTACGGTATGTACAATTGTATACGCCGGACAATTATCCTTGATTCTCCAAGGTGCGACACTAATTGAATTGTCTCCCTTAACTTCCCTAGATCTGATCGATATTGGCTCCATGCTATAACCGATTATTTATACGCTACTTTAAAGTCTCATGATCATTATCGTTCGCGACTTAGTTAGCCATCCCGCTGTGTTAAAAGTCAGCATAATGAAATTGCCCCGGGCTGTACTGATTTATCAAAATGTATTATACATGTACATTCATGATACTTATAGGGTAGCCTCTTTCGAAACAAGTATATTGAAGTTTGCACCATAGGGTTTTGCCTTTTTTCTGCAGATGGTAGCTACTTAGCTTTCTAGCATCGCAAACATATACATTTGGGGTTTTTTCAACAGAAATTATAATGACACTGACAAAATACAACTACTTATTTTGTCTGTTACATTTAAAAACATGATCTTGTATTTTTGACGCTGGAATGCAATTATTTATACCATCATCATGATGTGCTTTGGTGATAATATCTAATTGAGAGTAAATATAAATGTATTTGTGATATATTATGTGCAAGTGTGTACGCCGCACAATAAGTATAACATTTAAGTCTGTAGTTTGAATAAAGTATTCTGTTCTATGTAGTTTTGCATTTTTTTAAATTCGGGTATTTGTTTAATATATTTGCAAACAAACATTCAATTAAAAAGCAGGTTTTGAGCACTATAATGGGATCCTGACTAGTCTATGATTTTGGAATAAAATCTGGATGCATTAATTTTCAAATATTACCACAAATTCATAAATGATAAGTTTTGTCATTTTTGCAAAAACATCAAGCTACGCTGTCTTACTATTGAAGTGAAATTATGCATACGAAAAGTATTTAATGTATACTATTTATTGAATGATCTCTCTTTTCTCGAAAAACGATATAAAACTTATAAAATCATATCAAACCTAGTGTTATTAAATTTATTAAGTTATGCAGGCTATTTGTCTGAATAATTGTAACACCTGTATTACAATATTAATATAATATTTTCACTTTTAAATATAAAGTTAAACAATATCATTATAAATAATATATTTATTGTAATCGAGTTATACTGTTTAAAGTTCACACCTTTACAGATTAAATAGTCAATCTATAATTAACCACACCAATATTTTATTTCAAGGCTATGCTATAAAATGTCACATTTCGTTGTTCGTTATTTTTGTTTATAAGGTCATCAGTCACCATGTACACGTATGTACTTATGGGCATTTTTGTTGACCCCAACATGTACCCCGCATGTCGTTAAATTGGTTTTAGTGTCTAAAAGGGTAAATTTGTCTTGTTGATAATTTATCTACAAGCTTATACCAAATATATGTCAATTTTGAATCCAAAGGTAGCTACAAGCCGAGATCAATGAGATCAAAAAATGGTTGTAGTTTCTATTAATTTTGTGATTTAGCCATTCTATAGATATCTTGTCCTGAAAAGGACAGTTGGTCGACAACGAAGTCGTGTCCTTAAATTCATTAATACTGATCTATTTGACACGTTGGAAAGCGATATATTTTTATATGATAACGTAGGTAGTGTGTATCTGATAGGGGACTTTAACAGTCGAGTAGGCACAAAAAATGATTACATTATACATGACAACATAAACACTTTTTTGGATGATATTGGTTACGAACCTGATCAAACACCTGTTAGGGCCTCAATCGACAAAGTCAACAATAATCATGGTTTAAAGTTGTTAGATCTATGTAAATCTTCATCTTTGCGCATTGCTAACGGCAGAATAGGCGATACAAACCAGTTTACCTTTGTCTCACATAACGGTTGCTCCGTTATAGATTTCTTGTTAGCGAGTGAGCGAAACTTTTCACAGATCAATGATTTCAAAATATGTAGTTTTAATGAATGGAGCGATCATGCGCCTTTGCAATTTAAAATATCATGTAATAATTGTGTGACGCATAGTGACGGTTATTCGGAGATTAAATATATATGGTGCGATCCATTAAGAGAACAGTTTCGCTCAGCTATTATTGCAAATTTATCTGATTTAAATCGTATTGTAAATAACATAGATTGTAATAGTAGAGATTCTGTTAATAATGCATTAAACAGTTTTACGAATGTTATTAGAACGGTTGCCGATCCATTATTTTCAAAACGGCATATTTTTAAAAATGTACCTTATTTCGATACGAGCACTGGTATTAAGAACACTGACTGGTTCGATAACGAGTGCATTGATGCACGCAATTTGTATTTACAATCATTAAGATTATTCAATTGTGATAAAACTGATGTAAATAGAGTTAATTTGTGTGACCGCAAAAGTGACTATAAGAGATTTATTCGTAAAAAGAAAAACTCATTTTATAAAAAGAAAATGCAGGAAATTGAAAAATTAAAAACTAGCAAACCAAAAGAGTTTTGGAGATATTTCAAAAATAAAAATTCACGTTCTAAAGATAACAAAATACCTTTAGAAAAATTTAAAGAATATTTTTCAAACATTAGCAATGGATTGTTTGAATGTGTAAATGACGAAGCAGAATCGTTTTGTAGTAATAATGATTTTGAGCAAACCAATAATTCCGTTCCAGAACTTGACCAGCCAATAAGTGTTAATGAAATATTAAGTGCTGTTAAATTGTTGAAACGCAATAAGGCATTAGGTAGTGATTGCCTTATGAATGAGTATTTTATAGAATGTATTGATATATTAGCCTCACATATATGTGATATTTTTAACGGTATATTAAACTCTGGCTATTTTCCAGAGAAGTGGACAGAGGGTATTATTATCCCAATACACAAGAAAGGTTGTATAAAGGATGAAAATAATTATAGGGGAATTACACTTGTGAGCTGTTTATCAAAACTATTTACAACAATACTTAATAAACGCATTGAATTATTTTGTGAAGACAATAATATTATTTCGGATGCTCAATTCGGATTTCGTAAAGGTCGTTCTACTATTGATGCAATATATATACTCATGTCTCTCATTCAAACATATATGAAAGATAATAAAAGATTATATGTTATTTTTGTTGATATGATGAAATGTTTTGATACCATATATAGAAATGCTTTATGGTTGAAAATGTATAAATGTGGTATTAATGGAAAATTACTTAGAATCATACGAGATATGTACCAAAAGGTTAAATCGTGTGTTAAATCATGTTCTACTTATTCTGAGTATTTTAATTATGCTGTAGGTTTACGTCAAGGGGAGGTAATGTCTCCTCTTTTATTTTCTCTTTTTGTTGAAGATCTAGAATTGTATTTGCAGCATAATACGGACTCTGGTTTACATATAGATGATATAGTTCTAATATTGTTACTTTTTGCAGATGATATGGCAATTGTAGGTAAAAATCCAGCCGAAATCCAAGAACATTTGGAACGATTATATACGTATTGTGATAGTTGGGGCCTCCAAGTTAATACTTCTAAAACTAAAATTATGGTTTTCCGTAAACGTGGTGGGTTACTTCCAACTGAACATTGGACATACAATGGCCAGCCTATAGCAGTTGTAAATGATTTTAATTATTTAGGTAATATTTTTAATTATACTGGTAATTTTGCTTTAAATCAAGAACACCTTACAGGTAAAGCTTTGAAGGCTTTAAATGTTCTAATGTGTAAATGTAAAGACTTTGACTTAAAGCCAAAAATATTATGCCAATTATTTGATGCATTTGTTTCACCAATTTTAAATTATGCCTCCGAAATATGGGGATATTCTAAATCAAAACCTGTTGAACGAATACATCTAAAATTTTGTAAACGTGTACTTAAAGTCAAAACTAACACGTGCACTGTAAGTGTGTATGGCGAACTAGGTCGTTATCCTCTATATATACATAGATATATCAAAATAATAAAATATTGGTTTAAAACTGTAAACACTGATAATATCATTATTCGCACTATATATGAACAAGCACTGGGTGATTGTAATAGAGGTTATAAGAATTGGGTTTCAAATGTTAAGAAACTCTTAAACGATTATGTTTTTTTTTATGTGTTTGATAGTGTAGATCAAATTGACGTTAAATCATTTGTGTACGAGTTTAAATGTAGACTTATTGACACATTTAAACAAGAGTGGTATAGATCTCTAGAAAACAGTACTGTGTTAATTTTATATAAAGAATTAAAACCTATGTTTGAATATGAATCTTACTTAGATATATTACCAAAAAGTTTCAGATTTTTCTTTTGTAGAATTAGATTATCAGTTATTCCATTAAGAATACAAACTGGAAGATATAATAGGAATCGTATACCACGACATGAGAGATATTGTTTATGTTGCAATTCAAGTGATATTGAAGACGAATATCACTTTCTTTGTATATGCCCATGCTACAATGATATAAGAAAAAAATATATTTAACGATGTTATTATATACATCCATCTGTGTACAAATTTATCCAACTTTTGAAAACTAATGATAAATGTGAACTCATAAAACTATCTTTGTATATTAAATTAGCTCTTGTTTCCAGAAAATCAATTATGAACGTTGAACGCTAGTTACATTTTGTTCATCCTCCATTGAGTATAGTTATTGCATTACTATATTCTGTTCCTTTCCTTATTGAATATAGTTATTATATTACTATATTCTGTTCCTTTTCGCAACTGACATGTTTATTTGTTATATTCCAATATAATAGAACAAGTCATAACATATACTTGTCTTGTGGTTTAATAAGTAATCATTATATTATACCATGTATTTTCACTGTGACATTTATGTATATTAAACTGTATGTAAATAAGATGATGTACTATGTACAAGTCTGAATAAAATTTCTGTTCTGTTCTGTTCTTAGAAGGACAGTCTTGTGACAATTGAGAAGTGTCCTTAAAAGCACAGTTTTTTTTGACAATCGAGAAGTTGTCCTAAAAAGGACAGTTTTTATCCTGAAAAGGACAGTTTTGTGACAATCTATAGAGAGGTGTAAATTTATTTGACACAAAAGCCAAAATGTGTCTTTTTAGATCTAAATTTGTTTCAAGAGGCTAAGGGGAGGGTGGTGTGGAGGTGCTGTTGAGACTGTATTTGTTGAACTGGTCATACACGTGTATTGGTCTTCTTCTGTGATCTTCTTGCCCTTCGTCCCATCTCACCATTCAGTTGAGCTGAATGTATATGGATGAGCTTCCGGGACTATGTCACATTTCCCCCACATTTTTACCTATAAATAGCACTTAATCAACAGCTTGTATAATCGCTGCATCCGGGTTGATCACTTCTATCAGATATCATGCTGCGCGAGCACTGTTGGATACCGATCACGCGTACACCGCGATATATAACTTGTATCCGAAATTATAGGAAAAAGCTGGCAATTTTTAACAAAAGTCGTTAAAAAGGACGTCATCAACATAACTATTTCCCGCTTTTATACTCGCTTTCATTTTATTCTTTCTTTAGTCTTTTCTTGTCTTCTCAATTTACCGTTACGTTCAGTCTATTGTCCAAATTTCACAGTTTTAAAAATGTGCGAATGACTTCTTTAAGATCCAAGATTAAAGAATAAAGTAATTGTTAAACATATGCACATCTTTTATACTACAAAAATAAAACAGGGAAGCATGAAGATAATAATCAATCATAAAATAATTTATATCATTTTAAAAAGGAAACATTGAAGTTTTTGCTCATATGTGAATAAATTATATTAAAACATTATGATAATCTAAAAAACTGGTTACTCTATATTTCTATAGCCAAAGTATTCTGTTCTGATCTATGTAGTTTTGCATTATTTATTAATTGAAATGCTTATATTCTTTCAGAATCGGAATAATACTCCAAAAACAATATATCTTTCATACTTGTAATATAATAGTATGGGAAGAGGTGGTGTTTTAAATGGGTAGAGCATGGGAACAAACATATTCTAAATTAAGTATCGGTGAATATTCTGCAAGAAATTGCGGTGAAGCAAAAAGAGAGCTTGGTTGCATAACTCTATAGGGTTTTATTTTATTATATATTATATATTATTATATAAAAATATATGAATAAAGTATGAACCAATAATGAGGTTTCCATTGACACAGATCGGACACATTATACGGTATATTTAAACAATACAGTGAAACTTCTCCACAACGATCCTCTGTTGAGCAACAAACTAATAAAATAACAAAATCACTTTTACTACAAAGTTAACCCTTGTAGAGCAACAACCTTTTATCAACAGCCGAAATTTTCATCTCCCTCCAAGAATGTTGCTTAGGAGAGGATGCACTATATATACATGGACTTACATACTTTTGAAAAACATTATATGCCAGAAAGAACAATGGATAGTCAGTCAAAACTCTCAATTGAACAAATATTGATCTGAACATAAATTTAGTACGTAATAAAATACATAATGAGTAAAATGCCTGAAAAATATATAAAAATACACATGAGAAACAGAACATTTTATATTAATTTATATACAAATGTACTCTCATGCAGCTTAGTACTCCACGTTTCCTATGTCCTACTATATATACATTAATTTATAGATACATTACAGTTTCCTTGGATATACTACATTTTCAGTACAATGTTGATACTTATATAGGTCTATTTGATGTTATTATAATATGTAAAATTAACGCTATTTAGATTTGTACCAACATTTTGTTTTTACATGTACTGGAACTGTTACAACTATATAAACATATTCTGATATTATTAGTCTTGTCATTGACCACATATCGTACATGTTCAACTGCTGTAAATATTTATTAATATTGTACGCTCATAGACTCTAAAGTATTGATCAATACACATATGTAAAACATTAAATTCATGTTTACTCAAAGTTATCTTCACTGAAGTGAACGAACGTCCAACGTGTTGCTTTGTTTCTTCTTTCCCTTAAAGCGTTCGCAATTCAACAAAGAACGCAAACCAGAGCGGAATCTTGGATCAAGAACTCCATATAGTAAAATATTCACAATTGTGTTTGAAAAATATAATCTCCAAAAGAAAAAGAAAATCACTTTCTCGGAATTCGTGGAATTTTTCAGGATATCATCTTTTCCGGCCACTAAAGTTGTCAGTATTACGTACGTTGACATTGTAATCAGGAAGTACGAGGTTAGAATCAACATTATTACAGTTTTTCTTTTCTTTCTGGTGTCATTGCAATCTGACGTTTTACGTTTCTTGCAATTAGCGGATGAACACTTTATATCATTTTCACTATCGTATTTAGCCACCTTTCCTTTGATAATACCTTTATTATCCATTTCACAAAATTCAAAGTCGGCCATTTCTGTTTTAGCCATTTCAGTGTTGTGGTCAATGTTAAAACAAATGTCATAGGTGTCTTTATTAATAACTTGATCGGACATAACGGGACAAATGTTACTCTGAGAATCCTTCGAATCTCCGTTCGTTAAATCAATTGTCCGAATATTCCTTTCGCCATCGTCCATATTAGAGTTTGCGCTCTCTTTCACTTCGTCGACAGTACTGGCATCATATAAATCATTATTAGGTGTGAAAATAATGCCAGATTCCAAATCAGTATCAACAATTGTAGTTATGGAACTCCTTGTCGATGCAACATGTTTTTGGGTGAATGCACATCTTGGTTCTAAATCTGTTTCAATTGAAGTATTTATCGTACTTATTGATGCTGCAAAATGTGTTTGTTTGCTCAAGATTGACGAATTTCTTCCAAATAAAGATTTAGCCGTAAGAAAGTTCAGGAAACAGACCACTATCACCATGAGTCCAACGGGTATTATGTAAACACAGCTTATGTACACCAGCGGGTATATTTCGTTTACGTACTGGTCAGACTTTTCGCAGATGGACACAGTTATATTCCGGTCGTCATGTTTAAGTACGTATGTTTGTTTTCCCCAAAGCACGATGATTGGTGCCGCCACAATCGCCGAGACCACACCAGAAGCAAAACATAGCCTCAGAGCACACGACGGTTGTATTTGCCATGCAAGTGGTTTGCACACTTTGCGATATCTGTCAAATGACATCAGCAACAAAATAGAGGCAGATCCCCAAGCGGTGAGGACATTGAAATAAGATTTTACTTTACAAATCCACCCGTGTTCATAATCGTACCAGTTCATTTGAGAGAAAGTTTCTCCCGGGAGCGTTGTACAACAACTGGTAAAATCTATCACAGCCATGAAGAGAACAAAATAGCAAAAGTTGCTGCGTTCATATTTCTTCGAGTATATCATTAAAATCAAAATGTTACCAAACAATCCAAAAAAGGCTTCAATCCCAATGAACACAGTCACCGGAAGTACAGCCATGGTCATGTTCCGGTTCAATTCCTCCAAAGCAGACGACATCCGCACCGAAGTATTGTCAGAACTTATTACAGTAGCTGCTGTTTCTATTATTTCCATTTCTATGGTATCCCCACCATTAATGTTAGCACTGGATTGATTTATTTCGTTGATCAATTCCATGTTTGAAATCCTTACATGAAAAACATTTAGCACTTGACTCCAAAATGCTCATTTATAAGATCGCATTAGTTTTTCTTTTCCACCTGAAGTTCTTATTTTACTGTCACTCTATTAGACACGCTATTTTAATACGTGTATAACAATTGTATGCCCATTCATTATAATCACCCTTCCTACAAAGTGTTTGTATTTTAGTAATAATTTCGAAAATTTATTGTAATTTGTTAAAGCTCTTACTTAATCATGGTTTATCACCATTCGTGTCAAATAAACATTTGCGTGTTCGTATCAGCAATCCTACCACTTCTGATGACAATTCAAGTTATGTATTTCTATTGGCAGAGCAGATTGATACTGTGAAGAGATAATAATATCTACAAGCGATGGCTGGGCTTTCAATCCTCGAGTTAGGAGTACCTGCGTGTTTGTCTGTTGATAACTGGTGTAAACAAACTGATAGTGAACGCATGTCTTACATATGAAAAAAGTAATAATTCGGGAAGAACTTCCTGGTTTGGTTAAAATCGGATGGACAATATTCCGGGTTAAATTCTTCGGCTATTCCTACGGTACTCGTATGAAAACCATATCTTTGATAGGTCGTGAATTTACTACAGTTTGAGCTTTTTCGTACTCAATTTTAACCCCTGCAAAAAGGGACTTCCATTCGTACCACGCCAAGGGTAGAACATCTTGATGAAAAGTTGTCCAGTCGGCTTGTGGAGGGACGGTTTGGTGCTACTCAAAGGCATGTTCATGACAAAAAATGCGTACAATCTTTCATCAATATTAATGGCTTTAATACGCGGATGTGGGCTTAATCTGACCTGCATAAAATAACCAATTAAACAATTTAATCGTCTGATAACAATATTTGATATTATAATGCATTGAGTTCGATCGCCGTACTCGAACTGTTTAATTACAATTATTCTCGAATTAATTATATTAAGATTACGTAAATTGATTCAAGCTTGAACCCATTAACAACCTAAACACTTAGCAATGTGGATGGATGAGAAAGATATGTGGATCAATCTTTAACTTACGTATCATCTCAAACACTTGTCTACCATGAAGTATTCTAGACTGTCATACTATAGATTGAAGCATTAAGACAACATTAAGCATTGTTTTATGAGTCTGTATTGCTTTAAGAGTTTATGTTATTTGACATAATATTGTATGTCAGCCTTGAACTCGTGTTTTTGTTGTTGATAACAAAATAATGTGATCACAAATAATTCAGTAAACAGGATATGTATCCTGTTTACTGAATTATTTTATAATGAAAAAGAAGTTTTATTGGAATTTAGAGACATTCACGTTATGAACTTTTTCTGTACAACCTAAGTATGATATTGTTTGTTTCTCCGTACTTCCAATATTCAAAGAAACTTTCAGAAGGGAAAATCAGGGGATTCCTCTTTCCTGCTTCCCGATCAGGAAGTGTGTTATTATATTCAGATTTTTAATTCCCTTTTTGGAAGCAAAGCGTCATTTTTTGTGATTGTTTTAGAAAACATCCTGGAGGAAAACCTTCTTAATTGTCAAGATGGAATTATTTTGACATTGGTTTTCTACACTGAAAGGCATATCTACATCTAAATTTTCACCGTTTAGATTTTTGAAAACTTAACTAGATTTATATAATGTTGTGGTAAAGTTCACATAGATTAAAAAAAAATCCTTTTACAAATTACCTTATGTCATGTTTTTAAAATAAAAAATGGTTTAGCCCCTGATTATATGGGAGAGAATTTTGTCCTCACAGATACTATTTATTCTCATTAAACTAGGTTGAGAGAAAATGGATCTTTTTCTGTCCCAAAAGTAAAAGGTTTTGGACTGAAATCCTTCTCCTACATAGGATGTAGTCCATACCGAAGAATCTTCATCATCAGATTAGCCGATAGTTATCGATGCGAATGTCGCTAATCAGTGGGCACGGTGGTCGGAAACACTCGGAAGCCTCCGTGATTTACCGATTTATGATATGATTTCATGATTGTTGGTCTCCATAGTACATTTGCCGTACAAGATGGCTGAAAATTCCGTCAAACCCCCAAAATTTGGTTAGTATTGATGTTACCGATATGGTAGAATCTTGGTAGAATCTTAAGAATAGGCGAGAGTACCCGCATTGTGACACAAGTTACTCATGTGCAGCTGCTTTTCGTTTTTCCGAGGTTTAATTAGTTTAATTGGCCTGAAACTCGATAAATATTTTATTTGTTGTTCGTACATTGTCCGAAAATGTATGTTATTTGGGTATTTCAGCACACAAATCTGGTATATGATATATATTTCTACAAAATAGTGATTCAATTTGCGAATGTAGTATGTCGGTTTTTAACAAAAGTTATTGATATATCTTTAAACGAGTACATTGTCCGACCAAAATATTTACAAGTACACTGTCCGAACGATTTTTTCCAATGATCCTATTGGTGACGTAAAAACTTATTTTCACTTTCTATTATAAAACTCTTCATGCTCAGAACATCTCTTCTATATGATATGTTTTCTTAAAACCACTACATTTCAACACCAGATTTAATGTACAGTCAAGACTTCCAAATCCAAACACCCTTCGGACTAACTATAAAACTCGGATTAGAGGAGATTCCGGACAGGCGAAGATTTCTCCATTGAATGTCCGTAGGCAAAATATTCTTTCAGAAATTTGAATAAGTTCGCTAGATGATTTTCGCATTAACGCGACGTAATATATAATGTCTGAATGTATTATTTTACTCATCTTTGCCGAGTCATAAGAACATTTAAGCTAAAGTATTTTACATAAATTATGTAAACTTGGAAATTGAATTTATAAGTTATATGAGACTAACATTTTTGTGCTCCTTTCATACATAGAAGATGTGCAGTGTGATATGCAAAATTCATGCTATCTATATGTAAATTATCATTATAAAATTTGTTTGTTCATTATAGAACTTTGAAAATCTCTTTCAATGAATCATTCAACATATCAAATGATTTTAAACATAGCTGCAATTAAATGTGGGGTGGGGGGGGGGGGTTCGCGACGTTACCGTCCATTAAACATGAAAAGATATCCACATAGTACGGTGTATTTTCAAAATGCCATACATTTACTTTAAAATTATGCAACATAGCACGTGAGTAACTTGTGTTACAATGCGGGTACTCTGCGCCTATTTTATCATTTGTTTAATGTTTTGCAAATAATCATTATATTCAAAAGCAGGTTTTGGGCACTATAATCGGATCCTGACTAGTCTATGATTTAGTAATAATATCTGGACGCATTAATTTTTGAGATATTACCAAAGATATAAATGATACACACAAATCAAGCTAATCTGTCATATATTGAAGTGAATAAGTATCAAATATATATTATTCATGGAATGATCTATCTTGCAGAAAAACGATATAAAACTATCAAATGTCAAACATAATACTTTGATATTTATTTTTATCTAAGTTATGCAGGCTATTTGTCTAAATAATTGTGACATCTGTATTTTACAACATTAATAGCATTAATATCATATTTTTCACTTTTAAATATGAAGTTAAACAATATCATATAAAAATATATTTATTGTAATCGAATTATACTGTTTTAAAGTTCACACCTTTACAGAATAAAAGTCGATCTATTGTCACCCTATAATGAACCACACCAATATTTTATTTCAATGCTATTCTATAAAAAGTCACATTTCCCCCAAATTCGACCCTAAAAGCGCACTAATTGTTAATTTACAGCTTGTATAATCGATGCTGGACCCCTATTGTGACCGTCCAGAGATCAAGTGCCATAAAACTTCGGTCATACTCGGGTGGTCTTCCGAACATTTCCGAACGTAGTAAAAAACATACTATATAACTATAATAATAAGTGTAAAAAAGACCATTTTCCTCTTTAAATATTTTCTCAAAATAAATACCGATTGACAGAGAAATAAGTATGGTTTATGAAACCATTTGCATTTTGTTAATATCATTAACTGTTTTTAAATGACATTAAATTAATTTTCTCCTATATATTCTATATAGCACTGGTAACTGTTTTAAAGTTAAAAAAAGACCATTTTACTTTTAATTCAAATAAAAGGTATACTATTTGAATGAATGGGGAATATTGAAACATTACAAAACCGTTTGCATTTATTTGATATCTTTAACGGATAAAAAGTTATACTAATTTAAAGCTAAAATCCTTCATAGTTCTATATAGGCATTATTGCGCAGTATCGATTATCGGATGATGAGAATTCTGCCACATGCTCTGGAATAGGCTACCCCCACTCATCAGAAATGTCAATACAATTAGTGGGTTTAAAGTTGCAATAAAAGACACTTGCTAAGCAATTAAGTATTTTTATTTGATAATGCAATACAGGTGTATCTGTGTTTTTAAGTATTTTATGTTATAGTTCCATGTAATTTCTTAAATCAATAGCAGTATTCTGAATTTCTGCTCTTTTATAGTTTTTACTTCGCATTATAAACGCAAAATACAAACTTAGATATGCTATTTTGATTATAACTATTTCATTATAATATCACTTGTCACGAAACTTTGAAAACATTTTGTTAAATTAACGCATAAACTTTCCATGGAAATACATCGCAAACATTGCTTAACTGAAATTTCTAAACATAATGTTCACTTATGTATTGACAAGTCAATTCCTTCAAAGTCGTTCATAAGTTATTTAGCAGTTGTATATAAGGTGTCAGTTATGATCCATTAATTGACTGTACAGTCCAGCGTAGGAAGGATTCCGCTTAGCACTTGGCTTGTTCGGTGGTCATATCCCTATATCACTTCTTCCCTCCTAGATAAACAGGGATAGCCGTTGACCTTGTGAGAGGTTTTGTGTAGTCGTTCTTTATGCATTTGTTTCAGTATGTCTCTTGATAGAGACGAACGAACTGCATGATGCGTGTCTGTGGTCGCACGGTCATGATACCCTCCTTTTCTGTTTTCCTCAAGTATCGTAGTATTAATAAAATGAGTTTTTATATGATTAAATTTTCGTTGATTCAATTAACATTTCTTAAAATTAATCACATGGGTACTACATATACAAGACCGTTCAAATTTTGTTTTATATGTTTGCTGTTAAGTACGTTATATAAACAAGACGAAACTAGACGGGGAGCGTGTCATTAGTTGTATTCCATTTAGTATCATACGTTTAACAGAATGCAAAGGTAATACAAACTATCCAACTATCAGGGCGGAAGTATTCCAATCTTGGTTTTATTACTGACGTGTTACTGTATTATAAAAGCATCATCAATTAATAAATAATACATAGCAATTTAATTTAATTGATAACATCGTTGACTGTATCTTGTAAATTAAACTGCGATATTACCAATATTCCCAAACGCATGAATGATTAAGGGTTCAGCAATGTGGTATCATTAATTCTGATTACATTCCAACATTTCCTGAGCAGCTCTTCCTTAAAGTGAGCAACAAACTTTCTACAACAACAGTATCAATTTTCCTGTGGTCAAGTTTAACATTTTAGTGCCGACCGCGTTATGACTCATTAAAATAATACAAATATTTAATCAATACATTAAAAGAACAGACGTACCTTTTACTATGTTTATGCACACTTATTAAGGTGTTAGTACTTCTTTACGTCTCCGTCTATGAAAGCATACTCATTGTAATTCACTGAAAATATCCATTTACTCTCAAACAATTCATAGCCCCCGATTCATGACTCCACAACCTTGCGTATTTCAAATACGATACACCGCCACGTTTAGGTGTAAACAAACTGAATATTGCGTGCCCATGTAAACAAAGAATGAACTGTGAATAAGTTCAATCTTGAACGATTCGTACATTTTTTGAGATAAGTTATTCCGTGGTTTTCCTTATGAGGTATACAATTAAAGAATGTATTCTAAAATTACGGTTAAAAACTTTAAATATTTATGCTGATTTTGTTGAGATGCCAGTCTGTTATCTTCAATTGAACTTTTTATTGTTTTCAACCAAATGTCTATTTAATATTTTCCATCGATTTCATGTTCAAACCACATTTGTCCAATACATGTACATGTACATGTAGTTAATAGCCTTCAATAGTTACAAATGTTGATATGTTTCGTTTATACATTCGCAGTCTTTTATGAGAAGGGAAGGTTAGGTTATGACCTGAAGCATCTCTGTCAGTTTCAATTATTCAGAAAATGACGTAATTTCTCCCAGGCTTCGTGTAAGACAAATGACCGAACTTGTCATTCTGTTAGTTACATACTGACAAGCTTCTAAACCGGAAATAACAGAATTTAGACATCAAAAATAGGGGTTTTCTGTGACCATAACATATAATGCTGATGGTTTTCTAATTTATCATTTTGATAACAAGCAAGGAATGACATTAGGCGTCTCATTACATTTAAAGCGTTTTTAAATTTCTATTTTCCCATATGCAATTCTTTCACTTGATGTAGTGTTCATGTTATTCTCCCCCTTCGGTATATTGTTGTCAACTGTCTTGAATTGTCCTGTGATGTATTCCATCCATTTAATCCCCTCTGTTTGTCCTGTTTAATTCTCCGTAGTTGTCCTTTATGGTCGACCAGGCCATTCCTTGCGCCCCTGCTCCGTTGCGTATTTACCCTTGCACCTCCTCAAATGCCTGATGTTTTATGGATTGTTGTTTTCCTGGAGGTCTGTGTGGAGAGGTATTGTCTAATGTATGTGGCGTTTCTTGTAGCAACTTATTACCTCTTTCATACGTGTTTTCGTGCCAGGAAACGCCAGTTCTTCAATGACTGCGAAGTTTCTTCGAAGCAAGTAAGACATTAACTGTCTCATTAATTGCAAACCTGTCGGCGAAATGAAAACATTTTCGATGGTAAGGATGGCATTCCTTGCAAAATATGTAAATAAAGTGTTTTTTTACCTACATTAATTACGTAAACACAAAATATAGCGCTTTAAATAGCAAAGTCAAGGCAGAGATGCAGGAGCGATATGGTATTCCTTAAAAAGACTAAACATTGTAAATAGTGGACAAAGGAACCGATGTGAAAGTTGGAAACGATATGAACTTGATAACAGATGGCAAAACTCCAAAACAATAATTGTATTGTCACTTTTCCTTTGACAGTTTAATTGGCATAACTATTAATATTTACATAAAGCATTTTATTTCTACTTTACCTATTTCACTTCTTTAACATAGTGATTACAGAAGCATTTATAACCAGCCTTAATTCGGTTTGAGGAAAGGGTACATGATTTTATTCTGATATGCATTCACACGTAGGGTATGACATGGGTTTCATCGATAAAAAAAGATATCGACACTTTAGCGATACAAAGAGGTCGATCCAGAATCTGTACGGATTTTGAAACATCGATACATTTGAAATAGTTTTATTTGTTTACCGGAGAGTAATACTTCATTTATTTTCCATTTTTGCAATGCGCATGCGTTTACCTCAAAACGGTTGTCACTAGGAACAAACTGACTCCATGATATTTGAGAGCATTTTAGGTTGGTGTTTGTGTCGTATCAATGGGATAAACAGCAATTATGATTTTTTAAATATATTTTCTATTCCTTTAAACAAATATCGATATATCGTCGATATATTTGATTTGATTTATCGATACAGAGATGGCCATCAGCAGCACCTCTAACTCCATGATCGTTCTTCTTTTCAATCCGATTGATAATAGCAAAGGGAAACTAAATCAAACTGTGCGATTTGGCATATTGTTGTGTAAATGTGCATGTTTGCAATGAAATTCCGTTGATAAATCATTGATAACATTCACAAAATTGAACATAACATCCGGGACTTTGGTGGGAAATCCGGTATCAATATTTTTAGATAGCTTATTACGTGGGAGGCATTTAACTATTACAAGCGGGTGTAGCAATCCGTACAAATCAGTACGGTGGTTAAGTTTCTTCATTTGGGCAAAAAAATGTATCCGGGTTATTAAGATAACGTTCTTTAATCATTGCTTCAGAACGATGATTGTCAAACTCATTTATATACTTGACTTACACATAAATAACGATATGTATCCGGGTTATTAAGCACCTGTTTAATTATTGATCAATAAATTTTGTTGAAATGTTGAAGATAATTATTATGGAGTAAAGATAAAAAATGTGTTCATCAAAAAGAAAGCACGAAGTGTGCAAATTCATTTTGATGGTGACATTCATTGGGTAATAAGTATACAAACAGACAAAGAACCATCCACTGTATAGTATCTAGATAGTTTAAGTGAAAATTGAAATGCTTAAAATCAAATATACAGATTCAACTAAGTCAGATTTATAAAAGTGATTCTTACATGTTAACGATTAAAATACCAGGAGTTCAGCAGCAGCCAAATTCTTACGATTGTGGTATGTTTGCTATTGCACGTGCTATTGAATTTTACAAAAATCTGTTGAATTTCAATTCAATAGTCATTCCATAATGAATGATATGAGGGAAACTTTAGTTATGTGTTGGAAAATGGAAAAAAGACGAACGAACGAACGAACGAACGAACGAACGAACGAACGAACGAACGAACGAACGAACGAACGAACGAACGAACGAACGAACGAACGAACGAACGAACGAACGAACGAACGAACGAACGAACGAACGAACGAACGAACGAACGAACGAACGAACGAACGAACGAACGAACGAACGAACGAACGAACGAACGAACGAACGAACGAACGAACGAACGAACGAACGAACGAACGAACGAACGAACGAACGAACGAACGAACGAACGAACGAACGAACGAACGAACGAAATAACGAACGAACGAACGAACGAATCTTATTATAAATCACGGAGAAAGACAACTCCTACAAAGTATTCCTATTACTAACATTGAGTTGCTTCCGTTGGATAATTCTCAGTAGAGCCTTATTCGTCCGCGTGAAATTTCAACGACAGTGTGTAAACCATTATCTTTCTGTTTTGGCACTGTATTTGCAGATTGTACCAATAAAGGTATAGCGTATGTTATATGTGTATGCTGAATTGACAACAAACAAATCGTAAAATGATGTTCAACTCACTGGGTACAAACACTCCAAAGTCAATGTCGTTAGCAATTTTAGAATGACATCCATATCATCACCGTCCGTCCGCCACATAATGTTTATTTATATTATAGTGTCTCCCCTATTTAAAGGGACAACCATTTCTGACTTATGAGACACCTTGATTGATTACTGATTCGAACCTTCGACCTCCCGCTCCGAAGGCGGATTTGTTATTATGTAAAAATCGGATTTGAATTTATTAGGTTTAACGTCTTTTTTGTATTCATTGTGTTGATATTGATATATATATATCGGAAACACAGTTCGGATACAGGATATCATATTTATCTCAAACCTCGCAACACGAAATAGTACCACTTACTTAAAGGTTCTTTGTGCGCTTACTTATTTCAATTAAGAGACTCGTTCGGTTTATGTAATAAAGACAAATTGTTTTAATATCTGTGCCAAAACATCGACGTGAATGTTTTTGTATACGTATAAAATAAAATTAAATAAGGACTAACAAACACAACATTGCCGTTAGTGTTAAAATACTAGTAAAAAGTTCGACGATTATAAATATTGTCCGACTATTCACCATGACTAATATCACAACTAGACTGATCAAATGACTTGTTATATCGCTCATACTGAAAGGAAATAGGTACAGATTTCAATTTTATAAAATGGACGAAAACAATCTAAATCATTAGCAAACAGCCACATTAATGCCTTTCTATTCCATTAAGCATGTCGTTTCGTCACGTAGGCATGGGTAAAATGATACTTTAACGATTATATTATCGACAGATTAAATGTTATCATTATGTGATCAAGGAATTACGTAGTAACACGAATTCTGATGAACCAACCCCTTAGCTTGGATTGGCGCAAAAGATTGAGAATAAAAAAGCTGAGTATTACAACGTATATCAACGGTTGGGGGATAACAATGGCAACGTTTTCTTGACTAAAACTAAGTTAAGATATCTTTGCACCAAAAGCAAATTGTCAGATGTAAAGCTTTGTTTTTAATTTGTCAATGCGTTTTCAGCGATTCATATAAAATTAACATGTCTTGTGCAATAACGAAGGAGGAGTAAGTCGGTCGCCATGGTGATATGGAAAGCAACATGCACCAAGGTAACGTCATCACCAGAACCGTAGCAGTTGAAAAGGTACGAGTACAAATGCCTAGGAGAATGGAAGCGATAAGGAACTGTAAGAGTAATGTGTACTATCTTATTGTGCATGCTTCCAAACAAACTGTGAAATATGATATTATACCAATCTGATTATTTAAACTCATCTCCACAAAAACACTACTTATAGGATAATTTACACGAATATTTACAGTTAGAAACATACTGTAAAAGCTCACTTAATAGTAAGACCATCTCAATATTAAGAACACAATTGTCAAGTCCATATTTACTGTTTACTGTTTTGCTCTTTATTCAACCTAAATATTAAGACCAACTCAATAAGAAGATCAGTTTACAAGGGACCCAAGGGCGGTCGTATTATTGAGGTTTAACCGTAACAACATTTTTGTAACTCGGCCATTTCAGAACTTTCCTGTTGTTTTAAATCACATTGGGTAATTTTACCATTGGCATGAGCAGTTTCTCCAAACTGAATGTGAAATTTCCAACGAGTATTTTGGACTACATCTGATAACATCTGTTTACAAAGATCCCATACAGAAACTATATCATTCACAGACGACAGCTAAAACTGACACGGATACCAACGAATGTTGTGTTTATGAAAATTGTCAGAACATTAATAGTGTGTTCGCATCTTTTAGGCAAAGCCTCGTTATCGCCTAAACCCTCGGATCAGGTATTTCTATCAACATCAGAAGCCAATGAAATATATAACAAGAAATACATTGAAAAAAGATGGTCGGCGCAATTTGAAGTTTAATATTAATTGTGCAACATACAAAATGCGGAGAGTTACGATTGCTGGTCACTCCAGATCCAAAATGGATTTCGGTAAATTCACCGCAATTCAGTGGATTTCCGTAAGGTAACGTACCCTTTTTCGAAAGGTTTGTTATGCGGTTGAAGAGAAATTGCCTTGGTGGTCAACGTAAGGTTTATTGTTTTACATTTGAAAAACCATATTAGTACGGCTACGCCGAAAAAAATGTTTGTCATATATAAATACTGCTAATCAGTAGTAGTATTTTTAAAACTTTAAAATATATTTGAATTATTTTTTGTATTTTTTTCTGACTCCCTTTTTATTCGCAAACTCAATATTGACCAAACATATTTTATTAGTCTGATTTCATACATTGATCTTTGTAGCACGTTATATGATTTATAAGCAATTGCTCCTATCAATGAAATATGTATGTGATAACAGCTTTTATCACTAAAAATATTACTCATTATATTTTTACAGAGTTTATATTCATATGTTAATAGTGCTTATCCGTTTGTTTACCCAACAACAACGGGTTAACCAGTACATCGCTTAAAATGAAATAATGTTGACAAACGGCGCGAAACAAAACAAAACCATTGAAGGCTGAGTAGGTAGGTAGATGATGAAGGAATCGTTTTTTCTTGGTACAAGAGAGAGAATAAGCCGCCACAGGGAACGCCACATACATAAGACAGTGCCCCCCACATGTTATTCGATACTCTGGACATATCATATTGTGGAGTCTCACTACATATTGGATACCGCTGTGGTGATGTAGTAGATGGCAATTTTGTTTGCTGAACATTATCAAAGTTTATTTGACTGAGTTGATCTGTCCTACTACCCCTTATATATTTATTCCACTCTGGCATTTCATCTCGCACTAATTTGTCATCCTGAATGAGCTTTGCTGGGTAGACAACGATTACCTTTGACACTGGGTTTTGTTGTTTAAGTCTCTTGTACTCTGGCCATAAGCGGCTACGCTCTTCCTGAATTTCTTTGGGGAATCATAATCTATTAAGAAAGGCGTACCTTTGAGCGATCGTACCCGACTCATTATAAGCTCAATGTCACAAAAATCACGGAAATTGACTATTATTGGTCTGTTCTGATATTGTCTCCGACGGTCTCATATTCCTAGCCTATGTGCCCTGGCAAGATACATGTTGCGTGGGTCTATGTCCAGGTGGTTCCTTAAAAAGTCTCTAATCAGTGCATAACAGTTTTCTCCGGCATTTTCGATAAACCTTCTTATCATCAGGTTATTGCGCCTAGATCTCGCGTCCATATCAATAGATTTGTAGGCTAACATTTGCATAAAATCTGTTTGGGTGTTTGTTGTCTCAATAACTTGGGAAAGTTTTTCGTTGACAATACACAGAGACTGTTGAAAATGGTACATACTTCTGCTGTAACTCATCTGTTCGTTCTTGATGCACATAAGCTGATAAAACATGTGCAACAGTTTAGTGTCTAATGATCCACGTTCAAATTCTTTACGAGTAACATCCACCAAAGTCCCGTTGGCACCTTTGGTATTTTCCCGCTCAGAAAAAAATTCAAACCGGTTTTGAACCGGCATACCAGGTATGCACTAATCACTATTTCTCGCCATTCCTGTTTGAAATCAGTCCAGTTTTCAATAATCACTTTTAATGATCGGAAAATAAAAATTTAAAACCAAATTGATCACGAAATGTGTATCCAGAACACAGATTTAAGGTACATGTATATTCTTTAGCCCATTTTTCCAATACGTCCAATACGTCTACATGTCGGCCATATTTAATTACGTTATATATTTTCCACATCACATGATGATGTATTTATGTAAATATGTGTTAATGGAGATGAGCTGTATGTTCTGTTCTGATGATGGATTGCAATTATTTGTATACCCATCATATGTTTTATGTTAAATGTGTGCGGACTGATCGGCGTTTACACATGCATGAACGCCAAAAAATGGTCGTTTAATCCTTATAATTCCAAATAGTACTTTGAAACGACCCCAATGATGTTTTTTCGTCAATACTCATCTTGACCCCACGCAGTGTCAACTGAATGCGGCGATAAATACACACCAAAAATAGTACCGAATTGAACAGCCAAAATAACACTTGAAAATAATTTTCAGGCCCTAACAGGAGCTATATTTGATATTTACTTAAAATGTAATAACAGTTATTATTCCACGCAAATAATTTATTCCGTGTAAACAGTAGGCTAGTAAATAGTAATGCAGTTCGAGGTCGCGCTAGATAATCATGTCGGGTTAGCGCGCATCGGGTGAAATTCTCACGTTAAAACGTCGCTGAAGGGAGCTTTCAAGCAGAAACTAGGATAGATAGACTGGTAAACATACCGGATTTCGAATAAATGTGGAATACGTGCTTCTAAGAGAATACTATATACTGTTGATAACACGTTTTGTGAAACCAAAAGAAATGGTCGCGAAATCAGATGACTAAGATTATATTAAATGCTAGCTAAATTACGTAATGTTTGCTTGTTGTCGTGCAATATAAATCATGCCAACAACAAATTTTACGTGCTGCCGCTAGCAATAGCTTCATTATTGAATGGACGGATTCTGAATTAACAAAGTAGGACTAGGAGTAGGAAGAATAAAATGGAATATTCTAGAATTCTGGACCACACTCCGTTTAGAATTCGTATTAATCAATTTATGTCCATAAAGTTGGTACCAAATGAAAGATAATGCACCCAGCATTCTAACAATGTAACATATTGAAGTGTGCGAGTTTTCCGAAAATAATTATTTAGTATGACTTTGACTTTTCTGTATGACATGTGTATGTGCATAAATAATGTTTTATGTGTGAAATGCATCAATAGTAATTGTTAACATGTACACATATCTAACAAAGACAACAATGTGAAACAGTTCAGATTTGTCATTTTATGAGCATTTTATGAGATGCATCATCATAGCGGGAATATCAAATCGAACATTGGTGATTTCACGATTAAAGTTACAATGCACAAGTTATGTAACATATGCGATGGCAAATACACAACAATCGGATGTGTTCGTTTGCCTTTGTGCATCAGGTATTATCACATTTATCGCAATTTTTTTAGATTCGCCCACATACATTTGTGACAGCTGTATGCTGATATTTGTGTTCACAGTTCTGTTCTTTAAACTGTCTAAAACATAAACGTGTGGAGTTGAGTTTGGTTACACTCGCCACTGGGATAACAAAAACATAACATAAACGGAGCCAGTTGAATGTTTTTATACGACGTTACCCATTGGTAAACTTCCGTCCGTCAGCATATAAAAATAATTGACACTTCTCAACTTTATTTGTATATATGTGTCTGATGGTGACAGCAAAAACTGATTGGATGCATATTGGACTCCCACTGGGCCAGACACTGTGAAATGCTGATAAGGGGGCTGAATAAGATTGATATCTAGATAGTGCACGCCGGGGACACTATTGTTTATTGCATAACATTATATAAGTTGTCCAACCCAATACTGGTCTTGTTTCTGCCTTTGTTTCTGATTTTTATCATGTTATCTTATACGTATAATTTCTGGAATTTGTAGACGTATGTGTTGCAGGATTTATTGAAATTATTGAAATAATCCTAATAGTGTAAATTATTGTCTGTCCCTATTTTGTCCGTCCCCACACTAAACTATTTGCTTTAAAGACTGTAATTGTCAATTTTAAGAAATAATTTTTACTACATGAACTTTTGGCATATATTATAAAATCTTTTGGATGATTATAATAGACACAATATCCTTATATTATCAAAAAGATGACAAATCTTTGCATTTTTAGTTGCAGTAGTATAAAATAATTATATTAGATGATCAACTATGAAGTTGATTTTTCTTTCTTTCTGGACAAAATAAAAGTTGTCTATGTACATCAATATTTCCTAAAATGACTTTTATTCACACTTAATAATATATTATACATAAGGGGACGGATATTACATATAGGTTGATGAGTCGACGTCCAGTTTTTCCTGTCAATGGCAGATAGCTACTGTTTTCTTCGCTCTTAATTATTCTCATTAGGAATTATGTGCCATGAAATCATAAACCCTTTCCCGCTTGTGTGTACAACCAACAACTATGAAAGACTGAATCATAACTTAAATAATTAACAATTTAGATAAAGCGAATTAGCGTTATAAACAATATGGCGCTGTAACCGGATATCGACTTTCTGCCCACCAGCAATGTTTACATTCGTATAACCGGTGCGCGTGACGTCACGGCGCTATCCCCTATTGGCTCCATGCTATAACCGATTATTTATACGCTACTTTAACGTCTCATGATCATTATCGTTCGCGACTTAATTAGCCACCCCGCTGTGTTTAGTCAGCATAATGAAATTGCCCCGGACTGTACTGATTTATCAAAATGTATTATACATTCATGATACTTATATTGTAGCCTCTTTCGAAACAAGTATTTTGAATTATGCACCATAGGGTTTTGCCTTTTGTTTCAGCAGATGGAAGGTACTTAGCTTTCTAGCATCGCGAACATACATTTGTCTTTTTCAACAGAAATTATAATGACACTGTCAAAATACAACTACTTATTTTGTCTGTTGCATTCAAAAACATGATCTTGAATTTTTTACGCTGGAATGCAATTATTTATACCATCATCATTATGTGCTTTGGTGATGATATCTAATTGAAAGTAAATATAAATTTATTTGTGATATATCATGTGAACGCCGGACAATAAGTATAACATTTAAGTCTGTAGTTTCAATAAAGTATTCTGTTCTATGTAGTTTTGCATTTTTTAAATTCGGGTATTTGTTTAATATTTGCAAACAAACATTCAATTAAAAAGCAGGGTTTGAGCACTATAATGGGATCCTGACTAGTCTATGATTTTAGAATAAAATCTGGATGCATTAATTTTCTAAAAATACCACAAATTCATAAATGATAAGTTTTGTCATTTTTGCAAAAACATTAAGCTTCGCTGTCTTACTATTGAAGTGAAATTATGCATACGAAAAGTATTTAATGTATACTATTTATTGAATGATCTCCCTTTTCTCGAAAAACGATATAAAACTTATACAATGAATATCAAACCTAGTGTTATTAAATTTATTTAGTTATGCAGGCTATTTGTCTGAATAATTGTAACATCTGTATTACAATATTAATATCATATTTTCACTTTTAAATATAAAGTTAAACAATATCATTATAAATAATATTTTTATTGTAATCGAGTTATACTGTTTTAAATTTCACACATTTACTGATTAAATAGTCTATAATTAACCACACCAATATTTTATTTCAAGGCTATTCTATAAAATGTCACATTTCCCCCAATTTTTTTCCTATAAATAGCACTTAATTAACAGCTTGTATAATCGCTGCATCCGGGTTGATCACTTCTATCAGATGTCATGCTGCGCGAGCACTGTTGGATACGCGTACACCGCGATATATAACTTGTATTCGAAATTGCCAATTTTTAACAAAAGTCGTTAAAAATGACGTCATCAACATAACTATTTCCCGCTTTTATAATCGCTTTCATTTTATTCTTTCTTTATTCTTTTCTTGTCTTCTCAATTTACCGTTACGTTCAGTCTATTGTCAACATTTCACAGTTTTAAAAACGTGTGAATGACTTCTTTAAGATCCAAGATTAAAGAATAAAGTAATTGTTAAACAAGTTTCAAGTTTATTTACAGTTTCTGCATAAGGCCCGAATAGGGCAGCATCAGCAAAAATACATTTTACATTCATTCAATACAGATTGTCACATGACAACAAGGAAACGACTATACATAATATGTACATGTACATTCATATACGGAGAAGCAACAATACAATCTCAACAGCAGAAATAAACATGACATATTCACATAATAGTTCCTACTAAGAACATTACACATATAAATATATTACAGTGTTTTTCATTTAAAAATATACACATTTAATGATGAAGGACAAAAAAAAACCACCAAGAAAAAAACATAAATGTCTAGAATTGAAAAGAACATGTTAATTATATATGTGTGTAGTATTGAAAACAAATAGTCAGTAATTGTTTAATACTTTAAAATGGTTCATTATTTTATGATAGAATGTTGCAATATTAGTCAAATCTGTTTTACTGTCTGTATTAAAAAGTTCTATTAATTTCATGGTATTTGGTCGAGTGTAATAATATTGTTTGATATATTTTGTTCTTAAAAATGTAAAATTTGGGCAAATAAGCACGAAATGAAATTCATCGCCTACATCATTACAGTATGGACATTTTCTATCACGCAGGGGTATGTTTTGCCACCTGCATTTTTCAATGGGTAAATGGTGGTTTCTAATTATGAATGAAATTAACTTTTAGCTAGTTAGATGTATAGGTAATTTATTAATGTATTTACTAAGTTCAAAAGAAGATATTAAATGTTTGTAAAAGTTTGTATCCGTTGACCAATAAATATATCTCTTAATTTAAGATTAGATGCTTTGTTTAGCCATTTACAATTATTAAGCATGAAGATAATAATCAATCACAAAATAATTTATATCATTTTAAAAAGGAAACATTGAAGTTTTTGCTCATATGTGAATAAATTATGTGAAAAAAATAACAAAAACATGATAATCTAAACAACTGTTTACACTATATTTCTATAGCCAAAGTATTCTGTTCTGATCTATGTAGTTTTGCATTGTTTATTAATTGAAATGCTTATATTCTTTCAGAATCGGAATAATATTCCAAAAACAATATAGCTTTCATACTTGTGATATAATAATATGGGAAGAGGTGGTGTTTTAAATAGGTAGAGCGAGGGAACAAACATATTCTAAATTAAGTCTCGGTGAATATTATGCAAGAACATGCGGTGAAGCAAAAAGAGAGCTTGGTTGCATAACTCTATAGGGTTTTATTTTATTATATTTTAAAAATATATGAATAAAGTATGGACCAATAATGAGGTTTCAATTGACACAGATCGGACACATTATACGGTATATTTAAACAATACAGTGAAACTTCTCCACAACGATCCTCTGTTGAGCAACAACCTAATAAAATAACAAAATCACTTTTACTACAAAGTTAACCCTTGTAGAGCAACAACCTTTTATCAACAGCCGAACTATTTATCTCCCCCAATAATGTTGCTTAGGACAGGATGCACTATATATACATGGACTTACATACTTTTGAAAAACATTATATGCCAGAAAGAACAATGGATAGTCAGTCAAAACTCTCAAGTGAACAAATATTGATCTGAACATAAATTTAGTACGTAATAAAATACATAATGAGTAAAATGCCTGAAAAATATATAAAAATACACATGAGAAAGAGAACATTTTATATTAATTTATATACAAATGTACTCTCATGAAGCTTAGAACTCCACGTTTCCTATGTCCTACTATATATACATTAATTTATAGATACATTACAGTTTCCTTGGATATACTACATTTTCAGTACAATGTTGATACTTATATAGGTTTATTTGATGTTATTGTATTATTGTAAAATTAACGCTATTTAGATTTGTACCAACATTTTGTTTTTACATGTACTGGAACTGTTACAACTATATAAATATATTCTGATATTATTAATGTTGTCATTGACCACATATCGTACATGTTCAACTGCTGTAAATATTAATTAATATTGTACGCTCATAGACTCTAAAGTCTAAAGTATTGAGCAATAAACATATGTAAAACATTAAATTCATGTTTACTCAAAGTTATCTTCACTGAAGTGAACGAACGTCCAACGTGTTGTTTTGTGTCTTCTTTCCCTTAAAGTGTTCGCAATTCAACAAAGAGCGCAAACCAGAGCGGAATCTTGGATCAAGAAATCCATATAGTAAAATATTCACAATTGTGTTTGAAAAATATAATCTCCAAAAGAAAAAGAAAATCACTTTCTCGGAATTCGTGGAATTTTTCAGGATATCATCTTTTCCGGCCACCAAAGTTGTCAGTATTACGTACGTTGACATTGTAATCAGGAAGTACGAGGTTAGAATCAACATTATTACAGTTTTTCTTTTCTTTCTGGTGTCATTGCAATCTGACGTTTTACGTTTCTTGCAATTAGCGGATGAACACTTTATATCATTTTCACTATCGTATTTAGCCACCTTTCCTTTGATAATACCTTTATTATCCATTTCACAAAATTCAGAGTCGGCCATTTCTGTTTTAGCCATTTCAGTGTTGTGGTCAATGTTAAAACAAATGTCATAGGTGTCTTTATTAATAACTTGAACGGACATACCGGGACAAATGTTACTCTGAGAATCCTTCGAATCTCCGTTCGTTAAATCAATTGTCCGAATATTCCTTTCGCCATCGTCCATATTATAGTGTGCGCTCTCTTTCACTTCGTCGACAGTACTGGCATCACATAAATCATTATTAGGTGTGAAAATAATGCCAGATTCCAAATCAGTATCAACAATTGTAGTTATGGAACTCCTTGTCGATGCAACATGTTTTTGGATGAAAGCACATCTTGATTCTAAATTTGTTTCAATTGAAGTATTTATCGTACTTATTGGTGCTGCAACATGTTTTTGTTTGCTCAAGAAGATTGACGAATTTCTTCCAAATAAAGATTTAGCCGTAAGAAAGTTCAGGAAACAGACCACTATCACCATGAGTCCAACGGGTATTATGTAAACACAGCTTATGTACACCAGCGGGTATATTTCGTTTGCGTACTGGTCAGACTTTTCGCAGATGGACACAGTTATATTCCGGTCGTCATGTTTAAGCACGTATGTTTGTTTTCCCCAAAGCACGATGATTGGTGCCGCCACAATCGCCGAGACCACACCAGAAGCAAAACATAGCCTCAGAGCACACGATGGTTGTATTTGCCATGCAAGTGGTTTGCACACTTTGCGATATCTGTCAAATGACATCAGCAACAAAATTGAGGCAGATCCCCAAGCAGTAAGGACATTGAAAAATGATTTTACTTTACAAATCAACCCGTGTTCATAATCGTACCAGTTCCTTTGAGAGAAAGTTTCTCCCGGGAGCGTTGTACAACAGCTGGTAAAATCTATCACAGCCATGAAGAGAACAAAATAGCGAAAGTTGCTGCGTTCATATTTCTTCGAGTATATCATTAATATCAAAATGTTTCCAAACAATCCAAGAAAGCCTTCAATCCCAATGAACACAGTCACCGGAAGTACAGCCATGGCCATGTTCCGGTTCAATTCCTTCAAAGCAGACGACATCCGCACTGAAGTATTATCAGAACTTATTACCGTAGCTGCTGTTTCTATTATTGCCATTTCTATGGTATCCCCACCATTTATGTTTGCACTGGATTGATTTATTTCGTTGATCATGTCCATGTTTGAAATCCTTACATGAAACACATGTAGCACTTAACACCAAAATGCTCATTTATAAAATGGCATTAGTTTTCCTTTTCCACCTGAAATTCGTCATTTACTGTCACTCTATTAGACAAACTATTTTTATACGAGTATAACAATTGTATGTCCATTCATTATAATCACCCTTCCTACAAAATGTTTGTATTTTAGTAATAATTTCGAAAATTTATTGCAATTTGTTAAAGCTCTTACTTAATCATGGTTTATCACCGTTTATCTCAAACAAACATTTGCGCGTTCGTATCCGCAATCCTACCACTTCTGATGACAATTCAAGTTCTGTATTTCTATTGGCAGAGCAGATTGATACTGTGAAGAGATAATGATATCTACAAGCGATGGCTGGGCTTTCAATCCTCGAGTTAGGAGTACCTGCGCGTTTGTCTGTTGATAACTGGTGTAAACAAACTGATAGTGAACGCATGTCCTACATATGAAAAAAGTAATAATTTAGGAAGAACTTCATTGTTTGATTCAAATCAGATGGACAATATTTCGGGTTTATTCTTCGGCTAGTCCCACTATACTCGTATGACTACCATTTAATATCAGGAACCTAGTGAATGCGTGCAATCTTTCATCAATATAAATTGCTTTATTACCCGGATGTGGGCTTAATCTCAACTGCATAAAACAACTTATTAAACAATATAATCGTCCGATAACGACTGTTTTATTGGTTAACCCAATAGGCGATAAGCAACGCATTGACAATAAACCCTCACTCTAGCTACAAAATTTATGGATAAATTTTTTAAATATTTGATATTATTATGCATCGAGTTCGGTCGCCATGCTCGAACTGTTTAATTACAATTAGTCTCGAATAAATTATATTTAGATTACGTAAATTGGTTCAAACTTGAACCCATTAACTACCTAAACACTTTGCGATGTGGATGGATGAGAAAGATATGTCTACCATGAAATATTCTTGACTGTCATACTTAAGATTGTTAAAAAGCCAGTTTAGCTAATCTTAAATGCTGATATCTTACAGATGTCAGAGTTTATTACTTCTTAGATTAGAGAAGATGTTTACAACAATGCTTAAAGCATTAAGGCAACATTAAGCATTGTTTTATGAGTCTGCTTTGCTTTAAGAGTTTATGTTATTTGACAACATATTGTATGTCAGCCTTGAACTCATGTTTACGTTGTTGAGAACAAAAAAATGTGATCACAAATAATTCAATAAACAGATACATATAACGAAAAAGAAGTTTTATTGGAATTTAGAGACATTCACGTTATGAACTTTTTCTGTACAACCTAAGTATGATATTGTTTGTTTCCACGTACTTCCAATATTCAAAGAAACTTTCAGAAGGGAAAATCAGGGGATTCCTCTTTCCTGCTTCCCGATCAGGAAGTGTGTTACTATATTCAGATTTTTAATTCCCGTTCTGGAAGCAAAGCGTCATTTTTGTGATTGTTTTAGAAAACATCCAGGAGGAAAACCTTCTTGTCAAGATGGAATTATTTTGACATTGGTTTTCTACACTGAAAGGCATATCTACATCTAAATTCTCACCGTTCAGATTTTTGAAAACTTAACTAGATTTATTTAATCTGGTGGTAAAGTTCACATAGATTTAAAAATAAATCCATTTTAGAAACCATTTTTCCCAATCAAAAATAAAGATATAGTAATATGCTTCTTGATCGGAAATCAAGGGAATCCCCTGATGGTTGGGAAGTTTGTCTCACTGATAAAATGTTTGTATAGATATGTTACATTAAATACCACGGGGATAGGAGGCACCATTTCCAGTGATGATCCGGACCGATTATCGAGGGACTATCGAGTACAGTATAGTCGGTGTAAGATTGAAAGTTATTTCACCTTAAATTTTCAATCGAAGCTACGCCACTTGTGCAAATATTGGGTCCGCTGCTAACTCGGTGAAATAACCTTCGATCTTACACCGAAACACACAAATATCCTCTATATATTTATATTCTCATCTCTAATATATTTTCGACGGTGTACAATGATGGTTGTTTTATCAATCATTGAAGTGTATCTGTCTAATTAACTGCAATCATTCAACATGATTTAGATATGAACGAGCAAACCTCGCTGAGACCATAACCCCCGGTGCGTGAGTTAGCGTTTGTAGAAAGTTTAATAATCAATGTTTTAATGCATGTTTGATACTTACATTTCCATTTTTGGGGTACAGTATTATTTTCATCATAATTGGCAGTGTTACAATTCTTAACATGACAAACAAATATTTTCTTATTGGCAAAAACAATGTTTGGTTCGATAAATTACCCGTTGATTTGTGTATGTTTTTGTTTATAATTGCGCTTAATACTTTCCTGTTATGTAACATTATCAAAAATAAAGCCATCTGTCTCTGTTTACTGGTGCTGTTTCGACTATGCCATAGAACGGTTTGTCGTGTAAACCACCGTTTTAATACTGCGATGGTCGCTTAAGAAGTTGTTAAACTATGATATGATGATTCATTGAAATGATGCCACCAATAGACATTTCATATACTTCCGCTACATAACCCGTTGGTACGCAACGTATGTAAATATAAGTAGAACAGAAAAACACAGACAAGTCAAAACAAGACGAACATTGATACCGTTGTCTAGGACGCCGCTAAATTATTACATTGTTGCATCGCCAGTGCTGATTAAGCTTTTTCGGCGCAGCCGTACTAACATGGCTATGCTAGTTGATTAATAACTTTGTGTAACCCAATCAAATCTTACGTTAACCGTTAAACAATTTTTCTTCAACCGAACAATGTTTGTAACATTGACGCGGATTGATTAGCTTGACGGACTCGTTAAGCCCTTAATTCTTAACCAAAACAAAAATGACAAGGAACATCTTGAAAAAAGATGGTCGGCGCAATTTGAAGGTAAAGATTTGGTGTGCAACATAAAAAAATGCCGAGATGTTACGATTGCTGGTCACTCCTGATCCAAAATGGATTTCGGTAATTCACTGCAATTCGGTGGATTTCGGTAAGGTATAGTGCGATTTTATTAACTGCGAACGGATGAATATATTACATGGTTCATTTATTTCAAAAATATGTAAATCAAATTGTTCGTTTTTTTTCGTGTGTTTTCCTGAGCAAATGCCTCTACAGTGTTTTGATATAGAGGTAAACCATACATAATTATCACAGATGGTCCTGTGGCTCAGTGGATACGTCACATCTTTGTAAGACAACATATTGCTGTATCGAATCTTGCTGTAGTAACTTTATTTCACAAGTATCTCGTTTAACTCGACACTCTTCACATTTTTATAAGGTGTTCGCTTATTGTATAGTGTGTTCAAATAGTCGTTAATACAACACAGTGCTGTAAAATGGCTGAGAAAAAGCAACAAGTTTTAATGTTATCAATTATTTTTTAAAGGAATCAAAGCAGGATGATAAAACACCATCTTATATACAACGCACGACAGAAGTTACCGGAGTTGGCAGAACAACAGTATATAAAATACGAAGAAAACAGCAGAAGACAGGAACATTAACGTCACCAAAAGCGCGAATTCTATGTGTTTATAAACAAATTGATGACTGTAATACGCAGTTTTATATGTTTCGACAACAGTTACCAACACTCCGGAGTCTACATACTGCCTTGAAGGAGGACATTAACTTTCCTGGAAGTATTTCTACATTACGAAAAACAGTCAAACACCTTGGATTTCGATGGAAGAAGACAACAGATAACAGACAGTGTTAGTAGATAACCCATCTGTAGTGGTTCAACGACATGCCTTTCGTGAAAGAGGAAACTCCTATAGAAGACAGAGGTTATGTGTTTGTCTACATAGATGAATATTGATTGATACTGCCTACACAAGCAAATGCTGTTGGCAGGCTAATGACATGCCTGGATTTAGAGCTCCATTAAACAAAGGGCAACGCTTGATTGTTGTAGATGCTGGGTCTAAGAACGGATTTGTCCGATTGATTTATAAGGCATCATCTACTAGCGGAGATTATCATCGGGAGATAAACGGTCACCACTTTGCTTGAAGAATGGCTTGAAGAAAAGTTGCTTCCTAACCTCGACAGACCAAGCGCCATCGTCATGGATAACGCTGAGCAGAGAGATAATACCCCAACAGCCAATACCCCCAACGTAGACAAACAGGTAATTATAAGTGCATTTGCAAAACCATCAAAACTTTTTTAATTTGTGCGACTTGTCATAATTTCATGTATTATTTGTATTTTCAGCCATGGCTACTTGAGCAGTGCACATTGACAAAGGTTGAATACAAGAACAACGCAAATGCACATTTACTTTAATCGTGAAACATTTACAACATGAAACAAACTTCTATTTTACTTTTTTAATTGTTTGAAAAGCAAAACGAAATCAAAATAATGAAAAAGCCTCCTCGTGTAAGCAAATGTCAACGTTTTCTGTACAAGCTATATAACTACACACTGAATAGTAACGCAAGGCGGCGGTCCTTCTGTTGTGGGAAGATGTTAATTACCCATTGTATGTCGATTTGCCTTTCACGGTTAACGTTAAGCAGTCCAAGGCCAGACAGCCGGTCGGTTGTCATTGTTGAGCAAATATATGTTTGTAACCTCCTCATTTTTTTAAAATGAACGCTCCGCCGTAGTAGCGGTCGACACCGGCATAACCAGCAGCACTAACATACACATTCGTAAGTTTGAGAATGGATTTGGATGCAACTGATAATTAAGCTCTTATCAAGAGAATCGTATTCTGCGGATCCAGCTGCAACTAAGTCTTGTGCCGCCACCTTTGGCATTCGCGGGAAAATTCAGCTGCATCACATGTTGTGTCTTCCTGGTTTTCACGGAAAATGTCGGCTACTATCTCGACAGATTATTTCTCTACCTAGTAATATATATTTAGGTAAGGTAAGGATAATTTAATATACATATATATACGGTCAAAAACGTTAGATGAGAGTGTATATTATTTTAAAACGTAAATTACCGATTTACCATTTTGTCGGAAAAAAGCTCATTGAGCTAATGTTATTTGTTAATATCTACCCGATTTTAATTAAAGATTCTTGCGCGCTTTCCACATTTAACCCAGGCTAAATAAGATTAAACTATTGACAAACAGGCTACTGACTTAAAACTGCTTGATTGTATTTATCTCACGAGCTCGCATTTCGACGTAATACATGTAATAATGGTTTGGAACAACTCACCATTCGATTCAACGTATTATCATGAAGAAAACACATAATATTACATTGTATACCTGCAGAAGGAAAATTCATAGACACTTTCCTATCTTGCTGTTCAAATGTTTACTTTATTTGCATCATTTAACGTTTGGATATTCTCTTTGTAGGACTATATATCAAGATACGGATGTTCAATATTTCATTTGACATATTGAAATTTCCGGCTATCTAAATATCACTCTGATATATCCGGTATCTATCAACATTGCACTCATAAATAAGGAAAACAACTCACCAGGCTTGTATAACTCACTTTGTATAATGCAGGGAATAAAACGCGTTCGTCCAAATACAATGTATAAGGTAAACGAGGCATTTTGGGCCTTTATCGTGTCACCAATTCAAAATACGCCCTACAAACGCTTCATCCCCATTACCCTTAGTTTTTATTTAATTTTTAGTCTTTAATAGTTTTTATTCCAATGACGAATTGTACGCATGGACGGCAGCTTCGCTACTGACTGTATAGTATGATGTATGGCGAAACCTAAAATTGTTTAAAAATCCTTCGGTATTTTTTAAATTTAAATCTCTATTTACTGTCATGATAACCAATATAATAGCGAACACATTTTAGAAGAGATTTATTAGCATTTTAAAATGAAAATAAGAAAGCCTGGTGGTGAAATTCGCAAATTCAACTTCATAAATTCACGATTTCAAACGCACAAATTCACAAACTCAACTAATCGAAACCACGATTATAAATTAAAGAATTCACGAATTCAACCTCTTGAATTCATTATTTTAATTTCATGAATTTTTGAAGTTAAAATCGAAATCGTGAATTCATGAAAATGAAATCTGGAATTCATGCTATCCAATTTATGACGTTATATGCGAGTGGTTAATTTTTTACGCACCTTTTCTGTGGAATATGGTTTGCCACAGTCCTGTGTCCCACATATAGTAATAACATTCCCTAGTCACGATGTTTGTGCGACACGTAAGACATTTACGAAGACACTCGTGGATGCCATCACAGACGTTGGACAGCTCGATGCTACAACACAGATACAGACACATAATTATGTAAGAAGCACAAGCTGAGCGAGAATTGTATTTGCTCCTACTCAAGCAAGACTAAGGAAGCAATACAGTCAACGCTGCCCAACATCGCACCAACAATCATGCACTACGCATTTCACTACTCTCTCTACTTACTGACACTCAAAAAGTTAAACGTGATCACACTACGAAGTGCTATAATTAATACCTTACTTAATGAATATACGGTCATGAAATGTATGTATACACAATTCTAGAACTTTTACTTAAAATTCTACCTTATACGTTAATAGCTTTGCAAGACAAAATCACTCCGCTCCACAATGAACCAGAGGAATACAGACCGAACGACTAGCCCTTTTTGTTCAATTGACACTGATGTCATGTTTTCCACCAATTTTAAATTGCCGTTTTTTTCATTTTGTGCTATTTATCCGAACATAATGAAACGTTCATCACGTGGTCTTTATATTCTTCATAGTCTGGTTGTCGTTTTGTTTTTCCTCATCTTTCTAATGTCATGACGATATCGCAGGCAACTAGACATTCATAAATAATGTTAATATATAAAAGGTGTGAATACACAATGAACCAGGGGAATACAGACTTAACGACTAGCCATTTATTGTTCAATTGACACTGAGGTATTTCTTGTTTTATATTATTAAGCACAGTGACCAAACTTCTGTCCCAATGTAAATGGATTTGAAATCGTTCCAGATTTCACAGATGTCATATCATAACATGCTATGATTGCTAACATCAATGTTGATTTAAAAAAAAGTATATATGTACAAATGTACTTGAAACAGGTGTCGTGTATCATAAACCATTTTCATAGTTTCAAAGCAATCATTGTTGTACACATTTACACGTATTCGCGAGTATCAGTACAGTAAAACCTCACTTAAAGACCACCTCAGTAATAAGACCAAATAATGTCCATTTTCACTCACTGTTTAGCTCTATCTCAAGACCATCTCAATATTAAGACCATATTTCAAGGGTCCCAAGGGTGGTCTTATGATTGAGGCTTGACTGTATTATATTTTTTTAACTGAAAAGCGATAATATCTTTTAATACATGACCAATGATTTTATTACCCAATAACAACGGGTTAACCAGTACATCGCTTAAAATGAAATAATGTTGACAAACGGCGCGAAACAAAACAAAACGATTGACAGCTGAGTAGGTAGGTAGATGATGAAGGAATTATTTTTCTTGGTACAAATAATTGGAGAATAAGCCGCCACAGGGAACGCCACATACATAAGACAGTGCCCCCCACATGTTATTCGATACTCTGGACATATCATATTGTGGAGACTCACCACATATTGGATACCGTTGTGGTGATGTAGTAGATGGCAACTTTGTTTGCTGAACATTATCAAAGTTTATATATTTTCCACATCACATGATGATGTATTTATGTAAATATGTGTTAATGGAGATGAGCTGTATGTTCTGTTCTGATGATGGATTGCAATTATTTGTATACCCATCATATGTTTTATGTTAAATGTGTGCGGACTGATCGGCGTTTACACATGCATGAACGCCAAAAAAATGGTCGTTTAATCCTTATAATTCCAAATAGTACTTTGAAACGACCCCAATGATGTTTTTTCGTCAATACTCATCTTGACCCCACGCAGTGTCAACTGAATGCGGCGATAAATACACACCAAAAATAGTACCGAATTGAACAGCCAAAATAACACTTGAAAATAAGTTTCAGGCCATAACAGGAGCTATATTTGATATTTACTTAAAATGTAATAACATTTCTGCGTAACAGTTATTATTCCACGCAAATCATTTATTCCGTGTAAACAGTAGTCTAGTAAATAGTAATGCAGTTCAAGGTCGCGCTAGATAATCATGTCGGGTTAGCGCGCATCGGGTGAAATTCTCACGTTAAAACGTCGCCGAAGGGAGCTTTCAAGCAGAAACTAGGATAGATAAACTGGTAAACATACCGGATTTCGTATAAATGTGGAATACGTGCTTCTAAGAGAATACTATATATGCTGTTGATAACACGTTTTGTGAAACCAAAAGAAATGGTCGCGAAATCAGATGACTAAGATTAGATTAAATGCTAGCTAAATTACGTAATGTTTGCTTGTTGTCGTGCAATATAAATCATGCCAACTACAAATTGCACGTGCTGCCGCTAGCAATAGCTTCATTATTGAATGGACGGATTCTGAATTAACAAAGTAGGACTAGGAGTAGGAGGAATAAAATGGAATATTCTAGAATTCTGGACCACACTCCGTCTCTTGATTAAATCGTCTGTCATGTGAGTCTTTTTTCCTTAAATAACGATGTTACTAATAATACCTCGATCTAAACTTGTTTCTAAAATATGTGGTGAATTTGCAAATAAATACACTATATGTGCATTGCTTGAGAAAATATTGTACCCAACTTGTTCATATTGTTTACCTCAGATTTAGGTCGAAAGTAGTCCAGTCAATGAAATTTGGACGGTAATGCATGTGTGAACGCCTCCGATTAGCCAATCAGAATGCAGGGTTTTGCTGAATTTGGTATTATTACGGTATGTACAATTGTATACGCCGGACAATAAATTTAACACTTAAGTCCCTAATTTGAATCATTTAAGAATTTTACTTGATAGTCTCCCTCGATTATCCTTGATTCTCCAAGGTGCGACACTAATTGAATTGTCTCCCTTAACTTCCCTAGATCTGATCGATATTGGCTCCATGCTATAACCGATTATTTATACGCTACTTTAACGTCTCATGATCATTATCGTTCGCGACTTAATTAGCCACCCCGCTGTGTTAAGTCAGCATAATGAAATTGCCCCGGGCTGTACTGATTTATCAAAATGTATTATACATTCATGATACTTATATTGTAGCCTCTTTCGAAAAAAGTATATTGAATTATGCACCATAGGGTTTTGCCTTTTTTTCAGCAGACGGTAGCGAACACACATTTGTCTTTTTTCAACAGAAATTATAATGACACTGTCAAAATACAACTACTTATTTTGTCTGTTACATTCAAAAACATGATCTTGAATTTTTTACGCTGGAATGCAATTATTTATACCATCATCATTATGTGCTTTGGTGATGATATCTAATTGAAAGTAAATATAAATTTATTTGTGATATATTATGTGTACGCCGGACAATAAGTATAACATTTAAGTCTGTAGTTTCAATAAAGTATTATGTTCTATGTAGTTTTGCATTTTTTAAATTCGGGCATTTGTTTAATATTTGCAAACAAACATTCAATTAAAAAGCAGGTTTTGAGCACTATAATGGGATCCTGACTAGTCTATGATTTTGGAATAAAATCTGGATGCATTTATTTTCAAATATTACCACAAATTCATAAATGATAAGTTTTGTCATTTTTGCAAAAACATCAAGCTACGCTGTCTTACTATTGAAGTGAAATTATGCATACGAAAAGTATTTAATGTATTCTATTTATTGAATGATCTCTCTTTTCTCGAAAAATGATATAAAACTTATACAATGAATATCAAACCTAGTGTTATTAAATTTATTACGTTATGCAGGCTATTTGTCTGAATAATTGTAACATCTGTATTACAATATTAACATCATATTTTCACTTTTAAATATAAAGTTAAACAATATCATTATAAATAATATATTTATTGTAATCGAGTTATACTGTTTTAAATTTCACACATTTACAGATTAAATAGTCAATCTATAATTAACCACACCAATATTTTATTTCAAGGTTATTCTATAAAATGTCACATTTCCCCCAATTTTTTTCCTATAAATAGCACTTAATTATCAGCTTGTATAATCGCTGCATCCGGGTTGATCACTTCTATAAGATGTCATGCTGCGCGAGCATTGTTGGATACGCGTACACGTACACCGCGATATATAACTTGTATTCGAAATTGCCAATTTTTAACAAAAGGACGTCATCAACATAACTATTTCCCGCTTTTATAATCGCTTTCATTTTATTCTTTCTTTAGTCTTTTCTTGTCTTCTCAATTTACCGTTACGTTCAGTCTATTGTCAACATTTCACAGTTTTAAAAACGTGTGAATGACTTCTTTAAGATCCAAGATTAAAGAATAAAGTAATTGTTAAACAAGTTTCAAGTTTATTTACAGTTTCTGCATAAGGCCCGAATAGGGCAGCATCAGCAAAAATACATTTTACATTCATTCAATACAGATTGTCACATGACAACAAGGAAACGACTATACATAATATGTACATGTACATTCATATACGGAGAAGCAACAATACAATCTTAACAGCAGAAATAAACATGACATATTCACATAATAGTTCCTACTAAGAACATTACACATATAAATATATTACAGTGTTTTTCATATAAAAATATACACATTTAATGATGAAGGACAAAAAAAAACACCAAGAAAAAAACATAAATGTCTAGAATTGAAAAGAACATGTTAATTATATATGTGTAGTATTGAACAAAAATAGTCAGTAATTGTTTAATACTTTAAAATGGTTCATTATTTTATGACAGAATGTTGCCATATTAGTCAAATCTTTTTTACTGTCTGTATTAAAAAGTTCTATTAATTGCATGGTATTTGGTCGAGTGTAATAATATTGTTTGATATTTTTTGTTCTTAAAAATGTAAAATTTGGGCAAATAAGCACGAAATGAATTTCATCGCCTACATCATTACAGTATGGACATTTTCTATCACGCAGGGGTATGTTTTGCCACCTGCATTTTTCATTGGGTAAATGGTGTTTCTTGTTATGAATGAAATTAACTTTTAGTTAGATGTATAGGTAATTTATTAATGTATTTACTAAGTTCAAAAGAAGATGTTAAATGTTTGTAAAAGTTTGTATCCGTTGACCGGTTCACATTTGTATGCCATTCTTGCATAAATATGTCTCTTAATTTAAGATTAGATGCTTTGTTTAGCCATTTACAATTATTAAGCATGAAGATAATAATCAATCATAAAATAATTTATATCATTTTAAAAAGGAAACATTGAAGTTTTTGCTCATATGTGAATAAATTATGAACATGATAATCTAAAAAACTGTTTACTCTATATTTCTATAGCCAAAGTATTCTGTTCTGATCTATGTAGTTTTACATTGTTTATTAATTGAAATGCTTATATTCATTCAGAATCGGAATAATATTCCAAAAACAATATAGCTTTCTTACTTGTGATATAATAATATGGGAAGAGGTGGTGTTTTAAATAGGTAGAGCGAGGGAACAAACATATTCTAAATTAAGTCTCGGTGAATATTCTGCAAGAACATGCGGTGAAGCAAAAAGAGAGCTTGGTTGCATAGCTCTATAGGGTTTTATTTTATTATATTTTGAAAATATATGAATAAAGTATGAACCAATAATGAGGTTTCAATTGACACAGATAGGACACATTATACGGTATATTTAAACAATACAGTGAAACTTCTCCACAACGATCTACTGTTGAGCAACAACCTAATAAAATAACAAAATCAGTTTTACTACAAAGTTAACCCTTGTAGAGCAACAACCTTTTATCAACAGCCGAACTATTTATCTCCCCCAATAATGTTGCTTAGGACAGGATGCACTATATATACATGGACTTACATACATTTAATAAACATTATATGCCAGAAAGAACAATGGATAGTCAGTCAAAACTCTCAAGTGAACAAATATTGATCTGAACATAAATTTAGTACGTAATAAAATACATTATGAGTAAAATGCCTGAACAATATATAAAAATACACATGAGAAACAGAACATTTTATATTAATTTATATACAAATGTACTCTCATGCAGCTTAGTACTCCATGTTTCCTACGTCCTACTATATATACATTAATTTATAGATACATTACTGTTTCCTTGGATATACTACATTTTCAGTACAATGTTGATACTTATATAGGTCTATTTGATGTTATTATAATATGTAAAATTAACGCTATTTAGATTTGTACCAACATTTTTTTTTTACATGTACTGGAACTGTTACAACTATATAAATATATTCTGATATTATTAATGTTGTCATTGACCACATATCGTACATGTTCAACTGCTGTAAATATTTATTAATATTATTCGCTCATAGACTCTAAAGTCTAAAGTATTGAGCAATAAACATATGCAAAACATTAAATTCATGTTTACTCAAAGTTATCTTCACTGAAGTGAACGAACGTCCAACGTGTTGCTTTGTTTCTTCTTTCCCTTAAAGCGTTCGCAATTCAACAAAGAGCGCAAACCAGAGCGGAATCTTGGATCAAGAAATCCATATAGTAAAATATTCACAATTGTGTTTGAAAAATATAATCTCCAAAAGAAAAAAAAAATCACTTTCTCGGAATTCGTGGAATTTTTCAGGATATCATCTTTTCCGGCCACCAAAGTTGTCAGTATTACGTACATTGACATTGTAATCAGGAAGTACGAGGTTAGAATCAACATTATTACAGTTTTTCTTTTCTTTCTGGTGTCATTGCAATTTGACATTTTACGTTTCTTGCAATTAGCGGATGAACACTTTATATCATTTTCACTATCGTATTTAGCCACCTTTCCTTTGATAATACCTTTATTATCCATTTCACAAAATTCAGAGTCGGCCATTTCTGTTTTAGCCATTACAGTGTTGTGGTCAATGTTAAAACAAATGTCATAGGTGTCTTTATTAATAACTTGATCGGACATAAAGGGACAAATGTTACTCTGAGAATCCTTCGAATCTCCGTTTGTTAAATCAATATTCCTTTCGCCATCGTCCATATTAGAGTTTGCGCTCTCTTTCACTTCGTCGACAGTACTGGCATCACATAAATCATTATTAGGTGTGAAAATAATGCCAGATTCCAAATCAGTATCAACAATTGTAGTTATGGAACTCCTTGTCGATGCAACATGTGTTTGGGTGAAAGCACATCTTGATTCTAAATCTGTTTCAATTGAAGTATTTATCGTACTTATTGATGCTGCGAAACGTTTTTGTTTGCTCAAGAAGATTGACGAATTTCTTCCAAATAAAACTTTAGCCGTAAGAAAGTTCAGGAAACAGACCACTATCACCATGAGTCCAACGGGTATTATGTAAACACAGCTTATGTACACCAGCGGGTATATTTCGTTTACGTACTGGTCAGACTTTTCGCAGATGGACACGGTTATATTCCGGTCGTCATGTTTAAGCACGTATGTTTGTTTTCCCCAAAGCACGATGACTGGTGCCGCCACAATCGCCGAGACCACACCAGAAGCAAAACATAGCCTCAGAGCACACGATGGTTGTATTTGCCATGCAAGTGGTTTGCACACTTTGTGATATCTGTCAAATGCCATCAGCAACAAAATAGAGGCAGATCCCCAAGCAGTGAGGACATTGAAATAAGATTTTACTTTACAAATCCACCCGTGTTCATAATCATACCAGTTCCTTTGAGAGAAAGTTTCTCCCGGGAGCGTTGTACAACAACTGGTCAAATCTATCACAGCCATGAAGAGAACAAAATAGCGAAAGTTGCTGCGTTCATATTTCTGCGAGTATATCATTAAAATCAAAATGTTACCAAACAATCCAATAAAGGCTTCAATCCCAATGAACACAGTCACCGGAAGTACAGCCATGGTCATGTTCCGGTTCAATTCCTCCAAAGCAGACGACATCCGCACCGAAGTATTGTCAGAACTTATTACAGTAGCTGCTGTTTCTATTATTGCCATTTCTATGGTATCCCCACCATTGATGTTAGCACTGGATTGATTTATTTCGTTGATCAATTCCATGTTTGAAATCCTTACATGAAAAACATTTAGCATTTGACTCCAAAATGCTCATATATAAGATCGCATTAGTTTTCCTTTTCCACCTGAAGTTCTTTTTTTACTGTCACTCTATTAGACACGCTATTTTAATACGTGTATAACAATTGTATGTCCATTCATTATAATCACCCTTCCTACAAAGCGTTTGTATTTTAGTAATAATTTCGAAAATTTATTGCAATTTGGTAAAGCTCTTACTTAATCATGGTTTATCACCGTTCGTGTCAAACAAACATTTGCGTGTTCGTATCCGCAATCCTACCACTTCTGATGACAATTTAAGTTCTGTATTTCTTATAGCAGAGCAGATTGATACTGTGAAGTGATAATGATATCTACAAACTATGGCTGGGCTTTCAATCCTCGAGTTAGGAGTACCTGCGCGTTTTTCTGTTGATAACTGGTGTAAACAAACTGATAGTGAACGCATGTCCTACATATGAAAAAAGTAATAATTCGGGAAGAACTTCCTGGTTTGGTTAAAATTAAGCATTGTTTTATGAGTCTGTATTGCTTATTTGACATAATATTGTATGTCAGCCTTGAACTCGTGTTTTTGTTGTTGATAACAAAATAATGTGATCACAAATAATTCAGTTAACAGGATACATAATATGTATCCTGTTTACTGAATTATTTTATAATGAAAACGAAGTTTTATTGGAATTTAGAGACATTCACGTTATGAACTTTTTCTGTACAACCTAAGTATGATATTGTTTGTTTCCCCGTACTTCCAATATTCAAAGAAACTTTCAGAAGGGAAAATCAGGGGATTCCTCTTTCCTGCTTCCCGATCAGGAAGTGTGTTACTATATTCAGATTTTTAATTCCCGTTCTGGAAGCAAAGCGTCATTTTTTGTGATTGTTTTAGAAAACATCCTGGAGGAAAACCTTCTTGTCAAGATGGAATTATTTTGACATTGGTTATCTACACTGAAAGGCATATCTACATCTAAATTTTCACCGTTTAGATTTTTGAAAACTTAACTAGATTTATTTAATCTGGTGGTAAAGTTCACATAGATTTTAAAAACAATCCTTTTACAAATTACCTTATGTCATGTTTTTAAAATAAACAATGGTTTAGCCCCTGATTTTATAGGAGACAATTTTGTCCTCACAGATATTATTTATTCTCATAAAACTAGGTTTAGAGAAAATGGATCTTTTTCTGTTCCAAAAGTAAAAGGTTTTGGACTGAAATCCTTCTCCTACATAGGATGCAGTCTCTGGAATAGGCTACCCCCACTCATCAGAAATATCAATACAATTAGTGGGTTTAGTTGCAATAAAACGACACTTGCTAAGCAATTAAGTATTTTTATTTGATAATGCAATACAGGTGTATCTGTGTTTTTAAGTATTTTATGTTATAGTTCCATGTAATTTCTTAAATCAATAGCAGTATTCTGAAATTCTGCTCTTTTATAGTTTTTACTTCGCATTATAATTAACTAGTCACTGTTATTTAAAATATAATTGTCTTTCAATATTATTGTCTGTGAATAGAATTGCAATGTTTTGCCTGAGATAGAAGTTTCATGCCTCTCTATGTCACACCATCCGTGACAAGGACCACAATGGAAATAAGGGATATTTTCTCTTTTTTGTGTAATCCTTAGTACGGATGTGTGTGGCATGGTTTTTTATTATAAATGAAACATATCTATCTATCTATCTATCTATCTATCTATCTATCTATCTATCTATCTATCTATCTATCTATCTATCTATCTATCTATCTATCTATCTATCTATCTATCTATCTATCTATCTATCTATCTATCTATCTATCTATCTATCTATCTATCTATCTATCTATCTATCTATCTATCTATCTATCTATCTATCTATCTATCTATCTATCTATCTATCTATCTATCTATCTATCTATCTATCTATCTATCTATCTATCTATCTATCTATCTATCTATCTATCTATCTATCTATCTATCTATCTATCTATCTATCTATCTATCTATCTATCTATCTATCTATCTATCTATCTATCTATCTATCTATCTATCTATCTATCTATCTATCTATCTATCTATCTATCTATCTATCTATCTATCTATCTATCTATCTATCTATCTATCTATCTATCTATCTATCTATCTATCTATCTATCTATCTATCTATCTATCTATCTATCTATCTATCTATCTATCTATCTATCTATCTATCTATCTATCTATCTATCTATCTATCTATCTATCTATCTATCTATCTATCTATCTATCTATCTATCTATCTATCTATCTATCTATCTATCTATCTATCTATCTATCTATCTATCTATCTATCTATCTATCTATCTATCTATCTATCTATCTATCTATCTATCTATCTATCTATCTATCTATCTATCTATCTATCTATCTATCTATCTATCTATCTATCTATCTATCTATCTATCTATCTATCTATCTATCTATCTATCTATCTATCTATCTATCTATCTATCTATCTATCTATCTATCTATCTATCTATCTATCTATCTATCTATCTATCTATCTATCTATCTATCTATCTATCTATCTATCTATCTATCTATCTATCTATCTATCTATCTATCTATCTATCTATCTATCTATCTATCTATCTATCTATCTATCTATCTATCTATCTATCTATCTATCTATCTATCTATCTATCTATCTATCTATCTATCTATCTATCTATCTATCTATCTATCTATCTATCTATCTATCTATCTATCTATCTATCTATCTATCTATCTATCTATCTATCTATCTATCTATCTATCTATCTATCTATCTATCTATCTATCTATCTATCTATCTATCTATCTATCTATCTATCTATCTATCTATCTATCTATCTATCTATCTATCTATCTATCTATCTATCTATCTATCTATCTATCTATCTATCTATCTATCTATCTATCTATCTATCTATCTATCTATCTATCTATCTATCTATCTATCTATCTATCTATCTATCTATCTATCTATCTATCTATCTATCTATCTATCTATCTATCTATCTATCTATCTATCTATCTATCTATCTATCTATCTATCTATCTATCTATCTATCTATCTATCTATCTATCTATCTATCTATCTATCTATCTATCTATCTATCTATCTATCTATCTATCTATCTATCTATCTATCTATCTATCTATCTATCTATCTATCTATCTATCTATCTATCTATCTATCTATCTATCTATCTATCTATCTATCTATCTATCTATCTATCTATCTATCTATCTATCTATCTATCTATCTATCTATCTATCTATCTATCTATCTATCTATCTATCTATCTATCTATCTATCTATCTATCTATCTATCTATCTATCTATCTATCTATCTATCTATCTATCTATCTATCTATCTATCTATCTATCTATCTATCTATCTATCTATCTATCTATCTATCTATCTATCTATCTATCTATCTATCTATCTATCTATCTATCTATCTATCTATCTATCTATCTATCTATCTATCTATCTATCTATCTATCTATCTATCTATCTATCTATCTATCTATCTATCTATCTATCTATCTATCTATCTATCTATCTATCTATCTATCTATCTATCTATCTATCTATCTAATCTATCTATCTATCTATCTATCTATCTATCTATCTATCTGTGTTATTGTATTATAAAAGCATCATCAATTAATAAATAATACATAGGAATTTAATTAAATTGATAACATCGTTGACTGTATCCTGTAAATTAAACTGCGATATTACCAATATTCCCAAACGCATGGATGATTAAGGGTTCAGCAATTTGGTATCATTAATTCTGATTACATTCCAACATTTCCTGAGCAGCTCTTCCTGTGAGCAACAAACTTTCTACAACAACATTATCAATTTTCCTGTGGTCAAGTTTAACATTTTAGTGCCGACCGCGTTATGACTCATTAAAATAATACAAATATTTAATCAATAAATCAAAAGAACAGACGTAACCTGTTACTATGTTTATGCACACTCATTAAGGTTTTAGTACTTCTTTACGTCTCAGTATATGAAAGCATACTCAGTGTAATTCAATGAAAATATCCATTTACTCTAAAACAATTCATAGCCCCCGATTCATGACTCCACAACTTTGCGTATTTCAAATACGATACACCGCCACTTTTAGGTGTAAACAAGCTGAATATTTCGTGCCCATGTAAACAAAGAACGAACAGTGAATAAGTTCAATCTTGAACGATTCGTACATCTTTTGAGATAAGTTATTCCGGGGTTTTCCTTATGAGGTATACAATTAAAGAATGTATTCTAAAATTACGGTTAAAAACTTAAAATATTTATGCTGATTTTGTTGAGATGCCAGTCTGTTATCTTCAATTGAACTTTTTATTGTTTTCAACCAAATGTCTATTTTATATTTTCCATCGATTTCATGTTCAAACCACATTTGTCCAATACATGTACATGTAGTTAATAGCCTTCAGTAGTTACAAATGTTGATATGTTTCGTGTATACATTCGCAGTCTTTTATGAGAAGGGAAGGTTAGGTTATGACCTGAAGCATCTCTGTCAGTTTCAATTATTCAGAAAAAGACGTAATTTCCCCCAGGCTTCGTGTAAGACAACTGACCGAACTTGTCATTCTGTTAGTTACATACTGACATGCTTCCAAACCGGTAATAACATAATTTATATATCAAATTTATATATCAAAATAAAGGGTTTTCTGTGACCATAATATCTAATGCTGATGGTTTTCTAATTTATCATTTGATAACAAGCAAGGAATGACATTAGGCGTCTCATTACATTTAAAACGTTTTAAATTTCTATTTCCCCATATGCAATTCTTTCACTTGATGTAGTGTTTATGTTATTCTCCCCCTTCGATATATTGTTGTCAACTGTCTTGAATTGTCCTGTGATGTATTCCATCCATTTAATCACCCCTGTTTGTCCTGTTTAATTCTCCATAGTTGTCCTTTATGGTCGACCTGGCCATTCCTTGCGCCCCTGTTCCCTTGCGTATTTACCCTTGCACCTCCTCAAATGCATGATGTGTTATGGATTGTTGTTCTCCTGGAGGTCTGTGTGGAGAGGTATTGTCTAATGTATGTGGCGTTCCTTGTAGCAACTTATTACCTCTTTCATACGTGTTTTCGTGCCAGGAAACGTCAGTTATTCAATGACTGTGAATTTTATTCGAAGAAAGTAACTCATTAATTGCAAACCATGTCGGCGAAATGAAAACATTTTCGATGTTAAGGATGGCATTCCTTGCAAAATATGTAAATAAAGTGTTTTTTTACCTACATTGATTACGTAAACATGTTATATCGCTTTAAATAGCAAAGTCAAGGCAGAGATGCAGGAGAGATATGGTATTCCTTAAAAAGACTAAACATTGTAAATAGTGGACAAAGGAACCGATGTGAACTTGGAAACGATATGAACTTGATAACAGATGGCAGAACTCCAAAACAATAATTGTATTGGCACTTTTCCTTTGACAATTTGATTGGCATAATTATTAATATTTACATAAAGAATTTTATTTCTACTTTACCTATTTCACTTCTTTAACATAGTGATTACAGAAGCATTTATAACCAACCTTAATTCGGTTTGAGGAAAGGGTACATGATTTTATTCTGATATGTCACACGTAGGTTATGACATGGGTTTCATCGATAAAAAAAAGATATCGACACTTTAGTGATACAAAGAGGTCGATCCAGAATCTATACGGATTTTGAAACATCGATACATTTGATATAGTTTTATTTGTTTACCGGAGGGTAATGCTTCATTTATTTTCCATTTTTGCAATGCGTATGCGTTTAACTCAAAACAGTTGTCACTAGGAACAAAAGGACTCCATGATATTTGAGAGCATTTTTGGGTTGGTGTTTGTGTCGTATCAATGGGATAAACAGCAATTATGATTTTTTAAATATATTTTCTATTCCTATAAATAAATATCGATATATCGTCGATATATTTGATTCGATTTATCGATACAGAGATGGCCATCAGCAGCACCTCTAACTCCATGATCGTTCTTCTTTTCAATCCGATTGATAATAGCAAAGGAAAACTAAATCAAACTGTGCGATTTGGCATATTGTTGTGTAAATGTGCATGTTTGCAATGAAATTCCGTTGATAAATCATTGATAACATTTTGTTGATGTAATTAAGTTCACAAAATTGAACATAACATCCGGGACTTTGGTGGGAAATTCGGTATCAATATTTTTAGATAGCTTATTACGTGGGAGGCATTTAACTGTAACAAGCGGGAGTAGCAATCCGTACAAATCAGTACGGTGGTTAAGTTTCTTCATTTGGGCAAAAAAACTGTATCCGGGTTATTAAGATAACGTTCTTTAATCATTGCTTCAGAACGATGATTGTCAAACTCGTTTATATACTTGACTTACACATAAATAACGATATGTATCCGGGGTATTAAGCACCTGTTTAAATATTGATCCATAAATTTTGTTGAAATGTTGAAGATAATTATTATGGAGTACAGATAAAAAAAGCACCAAGTGTGCAAATTCATTTTGATGGTGCCAGTCATTGGGTAATAAGTATACAAACAGACCAAGAACCATCCACTGTATATTATCTAGATAGTTTAAGTGAAAAATTGAAATGCTTAAAATCAAATATACAGATTCAACTAAGTCAGATTTATAAAAGTGATTCTAACATGTTAACGATTAAAAAACCAGGAGTTCAGCAGTAGCCAAATTCTTACGATTGTGGTACGTGCTGTTGAATTTTGCAAAAATCCGTTGAATTTCAATTTCAATACTCATTCCATAATGAATGATATGAGGGAACTTTAGTTATGTGTTTGGAAAATGGAAAAAATAAATCATTTCCTATGGCAGATATCTACGGCATTTAGCGGGATCCCAAAATTAATTTAACGAAAATCATGGTGTGTTTGTAGTATGCCCGATTTTGTAGAATCTGTGACAATCTGACTGAAGAGCGAACGAACGAACGAACGAACGAACGAACGAACGAACGAACGAACGAACGAACGAACGAACGAACGAACGAACGAACGAACGAACGAACGAACGAACGAACGAACGAACGAACGAACGAACGAACGAACGAACGAACGAACGAACGAACGAACGAACGAACGAACGAACGAACGAACGAACGAACGAACGAACGAACGAACGAACGAACGAACGAACGAACGAACGAACGAACGAACGAACGAACGAACGAACGAACGAACGAACGAACGAACGAACGAACGAACGAACGAACGAACGAACGAACGAACGAACGAACGAACGAACGAACGAACGAACGAACGAACGAACGAACGAACGAACGAACGAACGAACGAAAGAACAAAAGAACGAACGAACAAAACAAATCTTATTATAAAACACGGAGAAAGACAACTCCTACAAAGTATTCCTTTTACTAACCTTGAGTTGCTTCCGTTGGATAATTCTCAGCAGAGCTTTATTCGTCAGCGTGAAATTTCAACGACAGTGTGTAAACCATTATCTTTCTGTTTTGCGATTTCGTTTTACTTTCACATTGTACACGTTTGTTTATATTCAATGTTTGATATTGTATTTGTAACATATGTATTTGTTGTCTTGGTCATCTCATATTTATGTTTTTTTTGCTAATGACCAAAGGCGCTGTATTTGCAGTTTGTACCAATAAAGGTATAGCGTATGTTACATGTGTATGCTGAATTGACAACAAACAAATCGTAGAATGATGTTCAGCTCACTGGGTACAAACACTCCAAAGTCAATGTCGTTACCAATTTTAGAATGACATCCATATCATCACCGTCCGTCCACCACATATTGTTTATTTATATTATAATGTCTCCCCTATTTAAACCATGTCTGACTTATGAGACACCTACTTTCTGAGCACATTTACTTCCCTATTCCTATCCTTTAATGTCAGGCACCAGGCAGATAGGCTAACGGTAACCACTATTTACCAAGCTGGCTACTCACCAACCGGCCATATCAGAACGGACCCATACCGGGATTCTAACCTTCGACCTCCCGCTCCGAAGATGGATTAGTTATTATGTAAAAACCGGATTTGTATTTATTAGGTTTAACGTCTTTTTTGTATTCACTGCGTTGATATTGATATATATATATCGGAACCACAGTTCGGATACAGGATATCATATTTATCTCAAACCTCGCAACACGAAATAGTACCACTTATTAAAGGTTCTTTGCGTGCTTACTTATTTCCATTAACAGACTCGTTCGGTTTATGTAATAAAGACAAATTGTTTTAATATCTGTGCCAAAACATCGACGTGAATGTTTTTGTATACGTATAAAATAAAATTAAATAAGGACTAACAAACACAAAATTGCTGTTAGTGTTAAAATACTAGTAAAAAGTTCGACGATTATAAATATTGTCCGACTATTCACCATGACTAATATCACAACTAGACTGATCAAATGACTTGCTATATCGCTCATACTGAAAGGAAATAGGTACAGATTTCAATTTTATAAAATGGACGAAAACAATCTGAATCATTAGCAAACAGCCACATTAATGCGTTTCTATTCCATTAAGCATGTCGTTTCGTCACGTAGGCATGGGTAAAATGATACTTTAACGATTATATTATCGACAGATCAAATGTTATCATTATGTGATCAAGGAATTACGTAGTAACACGAATTCTGATGAACCAACCCCTTAGCTTGGATTGGTGCAACAAGATTGAGAACAAAATAGCTGATTATTACAACGTATATCAACGGTTGGGGGATAAAAATGGCAACGTTTTCTTGAATAAAACTAAGTTAAGATATCTTTGCACCAAATGCAAATTGTCCGCTGTAAAGCTTTGTTTTTAATTTGTCAATGCGTTTCAGCGATTCATATAAAATTTACATGTCTTGTGCAATAACGAAAGAGGAGTATGTCGGTCACCATGGTGACATGGAACGCCACATTCACCATAGTAACGTCATCACCAGAACCGTAGCAGTTGAAAAGGAACAGGTACAAATGCCTAGGAGAATGGAAGCGATACAGAACTGTAAGAGTAATGTGTACTATCTTATTGTGCATGCTTCCAAACAAACTGTGAAATATGATATTATACCAATCTGATTATTTAAACTCATCTCCACAAAAACACTACTTATAGGATATTTTACACGAATATTTACAGTTAGAAACATACTGTAAAAGCTCACTTAAATACCACCTCAATAGTAAGACCACCTCAATATTAAGAACACAGTTGTCAAGTCCATATTTACTGTTTTGCTCTTTATTCAACCTCAATATTAAGACCAACTCAATAAGAAGATCAGTTTACAAGGGTCCCAAGGGCGGTCGTATTATTCAGGTTTAACCGTAACAACATTTTTGTCACTCGGCCATTTCCGAACTTTCCTGTTGTTTTAAATCCACATTGGGTAATTTTACCATTGGTATGAGCAGTTTCTCCAAACTGAATGTGAAATTTCCAACGAGTATTTTGGACTACATCTGATAACATCTGTTTACAAAGAGCCCATACAGAAGCAATATCATTCACAGACGACAGCTAAAACTGACACGGATACCAACGAATGTTGTGGTAATGAAATTGTCAGAACATTAATAGTGTGTTCGCATCTTTTAGGCAAAGCCTCGTTATCGCCTTAACCCTCGGATCAGGTATTTCTATCAACATCAGAAGCCAATGAAATACATATAACAAGAAATACCTTGAAAAAAGATGGTCGACGCAATTTGAAGTTTAAGATTAATTGTGCAACATAAAAAATGCGGAGAGTTACGATAGATGGTCACTCCAGATCCAAAATGGATTTCGGTAAATTCACCGATATTCAGTGGATTTCCGTAAGGTAACGTACCCTTTTTCGAAAGGTTTGTTATGCGGTTGAAGAGAAATTGCCTTGGTGGTCAACGTAAGGTTTATTGTTTTACATTTGAAAAACCATATTAGTACGGCTACGCCGAAAAAAATGTTTGTCATATATAAATACTGCTAATCAGTAGTAGTATTTTCAAAACTTTAAAATATTTTGAATTATTTTTTGTATTTTTTTCTGACTATCTTTTTTTTCACAAACTCAATATTGACCAAACATATTTTATTAGTCTGATTTCATACATTGATCTTTGTAGCACGTTATATGATTTATAAGCAATTGCTCCTATCAATGAAATGTGTATGTGATAACAGCTTTTATCACTAAAAATATTACTTATAAAGTTATTATCTTTTTACAGCTTTTACATTCATATGTAAATAGTGCTTATCAGTTTGTTTATACATAGTCGGCTTTGAAAGCTCTTAATGCCTTATGTTACCTGTCTCCAACTGAAAAGCGATATTATCTTTTATTACATGTCTAATGATTTTACTACCCAATAACAACGGGTTAATCAGTACATCGCTTAAAATGAAATAATGTTGACAAACGGCGCGAAACAAAACAAAACCATTGAAGGCTGAGTAGGTAGGTAGATGATGAAGGAATTATATACAAGAGGGAGAATAAGCCGCCACAGGGAACGCCACATACATAAGACAGTGCCCCCCACACAGACCCCCGGGAAAACAACAATCCATAAAACATAAGGCAATAGATGTACAGTTCTGTTTTGTCGGCAAATTTCCAAATAATATGCATTTTTTACTAAGTAATAACATACATATCAGGTTTGATATAATGTCAGTCCGTATCTTCTGAATGTAGACATTGGTGACGAGTGCTAACCAGTCAGAACTACTTCACACAATGTCTGAAAACCTACGGGACACATCTTCTGTTGTTTCATATCGCAGTAAGCTATAAAATTTACGATTCAAATGTATTGATGAGACTTGTAACTTCAAATGACCTTCTATGCTTAATGTTTTAGAATTCCTTCATACAAATGAGTAAAAACAATATATAACTTGGCCTTATTCACTAAACAAGCTCTTTACCCGAGGAATATCATACTTAATGTTAGAATTAATTAAGTTTATTTCCATTTCTTTTGTTTTGTTATTATCTGTTTATACAATCACTTGTAATATTCATCTTTACATATTACTATTTAATTGATTTTTTTAGTTATATATGTATATATATATATATATTTTTCCATATCACATGATGATGTATTTGTGTAAATATTTGTTAATGGCGATGAGCTGTGATTGTTCAAGTCAATAATAAAATTTGTGTTCTGTTCTGAGGATGGATTGCAATTATTTTGTCCCCATCATATGTGCATTGATGATTATACACCTCATTGATAGTTAATATATATTTATTTATGATATATTATGTACAATTGTATACGCGGGACAATAAATATAACACGAACGTCCGTAATTTGAATTCTGTTCTAATCTATGTATTTTGCATTGTTTATTAATTGAAATGCTAATACTCTTTCAGAATCGGCCTAATGTTCCAACACACGATATAGCTCTCATACTTGTGATAGAATAGTATGGGACGAGGTATTGTTTTAGATAGGTAGAGCGAGGGAGCAGAATATATATTCTAAATTAAGCCTCGGTGAATATTCTGCAAGAACTTGCGGTGAAATATAAAGAGAGCTTGGTTGCATAACTCTATAGGGTTTCGTTTTATTATATTTTTTAAAATATATGAATAAAGTATGGACCAATAATGAGGTTTCAATTGACACAGATCGGACACATTATACGGTATATTTAAACAATACAGTGAAACTTCTCCCCAACGATCCTCTGTTGAGCAACAACCTACTAAAATTACAAAATCACTTTTACTACTTTTACCCTTACAGAGCAACAACCTTTCATCAACAGACGAAATTTTCATCTCACCCCAAGAATGTTGCTTAGGAGAGGATGCACTATATATACATGGACTTACATACATTTGAAAAACATTATATGCCAGAAAGAACAATGGATAGACAATCAAAACTCTCAAATGAACAAATATTGATCTGAACATAAATTTAGTACGAAATAAAAAACATTATGAGTAAAAAGCCTGAAAAATATATAAAAATACACATGAGAAACAGAACATTTTATATCAATTTATATACTTTCATGCAGCTTAGTACTTCACGTTTCCTATGTCCTACTATATATACACTAATTTATAGACACATTACTGTTTCCTTGGATATACTACATTTTCAGTACAATGTTGATACTTATATAGGTTTATTTGATGTTATTATAATATGTAAAATTAACGCTATTTAGATTTGTATCAACATTTTGTTTTTACATGAACTAGAACTGTTACAACTATATAAATATATTCTGATATTATTAATGTTGTCATTGACCATATATCGTACATGTTCAACTGCTGTAAATATTTATTAATATTGTATGCTCATAGACTCTAAAGTATTGAGCAATAAACATATGTAAAACATTAAATACAAAGTTTTCTTCACTGAAGTGTGAAAATAGGTCGTCGACTTCGTGAACGAACGTCCAACTTGTTGCTTTGTTTCTTCTTTCCTTTAAAGCGTTCGCAATTCAACAAAGAGCGCAAACCAGAGCGGAATCTTGGATCAAGAAACCCATATAGTAAAGGATTCACAATTGTGTTTGAAAAATATAATCTCCAAAAGAAAAAGAAAACCACTTTCTCGGAATTCGTGGAATTTTTCAGGATACCGTCTTTTCCGGCCACCAAAGTTATCAGTATTACGTACGTTGACATTGTAATCAGAAAGTACGATGTTAGTATCAACATTATTACAGTTTTTCTTTTCTTTCTGGTGTCATTGCAATCTGACGTTTTATGTTTCTTGCAATAAGCGGATGAACACTTTATATCATTTTCACTGTCGTATTTAGCCACCTTTCCTTTGATAATACCTTTATTATCCATCTCACAGAATTCAGAGTCGGCCATTTCTGTTTTAGCCATTTCAGTGTTGTGGTCAATTTTAAAACAAATGTCATAGGTGTCTTTATTTTTAACTTGTCCGGATATTACGGCACACATGTTACTCTGAGGAGAATCCTTTGAATCTCCGTACGTTATATCAATTGTCCGAATATTCCTATCGCCTTCGTCCGGCATATTAGAATTTGCACTCTCCAAATCAGTATCAACAATTGTAGTTATGGTACTCCTCGATGATGCAACATGTGTTTGGGTGAAAGCACATCTTGATTCTAAATCTGTTTCAATTGAAGTATTTATTGTACTTCTTGATGAGGCAAATTTTTTTTGTTTGCTCAAAAAGATTGACGATTTTTTTCCAAATAAAGATTTAGCCGTTAGAAAGTTCAGGAAACATACAACTATCACCATGAGTCCAACGGGTATTATGTAAACACTGCATACATACACCAGCGGGTATATATCGTTTGCGTACTGGCCAGACTTTTCGCAGATGGACACAGTTATGTTCCTGTCGTCATGTTTTAGCACGTATGTTTGTTTTCCCCAAAGCACGATGATTGGTGCCGCCACAATCGCCGAGACCACACCAGAAGCACAACATAGCCTCAGAGCACATGATGGTTGTATTTGCCATGCAAGTGGTTTGCACACTTTGCGATATCTGTCAAATGCCATCAGCAACAAAATAGAGGCAGATCCCCAAGCAGTAAGGACATTGAAATAAGATTTTACTTTACAAATCCACCCGTGTTCATAATCGTACCAGTTCATTTGAGAGAAAGTTTCTCCCGGGAGCGTTGTACAACAACTGGTCAAATCTATCACAGCCATGGAGAGAACAAAATAGCGAAAGTTGCTGCGTTCATATTTCTTCGAGTATATCATTAAAATCAAAATGTTTCCAAACAATCCAATAAAGGCTTCAATCCCAATGAACACAGTCACCGGAAGTACAGCCATGGTCATGTTCCGGTTCAATTCCTTCAAAGCAGACGACATCCGCACCGAAGTATTGTCAGAACTTATTACAGTCGCTGCTGTTTCTATTATTGCCATTTCTATGGTATCCCCACCATTAATGTTAGCACTGGATTGATTTATTTCGTTGATCAATTCCATGTTTGAAATCCTTACATGAAAAACATTTAGCACTTAACACCAAAATGCTCATTTATAAGATCGCATTAGTTTTCCTTTCCACCTGAAATTCTTTTTTTACTGTCACTCTATTAGACACGCTATTTTAATACGCGTATAACAATTGTATGTCCATCTAATATTATCACCCTTGCGACAAAGCGTTTGTATTATAGTAATAATTTCGAAACGTCAGTTGATATTTATTGCAATTTGTTAAAGCTCTTACTTAATCATGGTTTATCACCGTTCGTGTCAAACAAACATTTGCGTGTTCGTATCAGCAATCCTACCACTTCTGATGACAATCCAAGTTATGTATTTCTATTGGCAGAGCAGATTGATACTGTGAAGAGATAATAATATCTACAAACTATGGCTGGGCTTTCAATCCTCGAGTTAGGAGTACCTGCGTGTTTGTCTGTTGATAACTGGTGTAAACAAACTGATAGTGAACGCATGTCCTACATATGAAAACAGTAATTATTTGGGAAGAACTTCCTTGTTTGATTCAAATCAGATGGACACTATTTCGGGTGAATTCTTCGGCTAGTCCCACTATACTCGTATGAAAACCATATAATATCAGGAACCAAGTATGGCTCTCTTGTGCTTTATCAAGAGTATTATCATTATGGTAGTAAAAGTCCTTTTATTGCTCGATCTTTTATAGGTCGTGAATTATAACCCCTTACATTCGTACCATACCAAGGGTAGAATATCTTATTGTGATGGAGCTGTCCAGTCGGCTTGTGGAGGGATGGTTTGGTACTACTCATAGGCATGTTCATGACAAAAAATGTGTGCAATCTTTCATCAATATAAATGGCTTTATTACCCGGATGTTGGCTTAATCTCAACTGCATAAAATAACTAATTAAACAATATAATCGTCTGATAACGACTGTTTTATTGGTTAACACAATCGGCGCTAAGCAATGCATTGACAATATTCCCTTACTCTAGCTACACAATTTATGGATAAATTATTTAAATATTTGATATTATTATGCATTGAGTTCGGTCGCCATCCTCGAACTGTCTAATTACAATTATTCTCGAATTAATTATATTTAGATTACGTAAATTGATTCAAGCTTGAACCCATTAACAACCTAAACAGTTTGCAATGTGGATGGATGTGAAAGATGTGGATCAAACTTACGTATCATCTCAAACACTTGTCTACCATGAAGTATTCTTGACTGTCATACTTTAGATTGTTAAAAAGCCAGTTTAGCTAATCTTAAATGCTGATATCTTACAGATGTCAGATATTATTACTTCTAAGATTAGAGAAGAGGTTTACAACAATGCTTGAAGGATTAAGACAACATTAAGCATTGTTTTATGAGTCTGTATTGCTTTAAGAGTTTATGTTATTTGACAACATATTGTATGTTAGCCTTGAACTCATGTTTACGTTGTTGAGAACAAAATAATGTGATCACAAATAATTCAATAAATAGATACATATAACGAAAAAGAAGTTTTATTGGAATTGAGAGACATTCACATTACGAACTTTTTCTGTACAACGTAATTATAAGGTTGTTTGTTTCCTCGTACTTCCAAGTTTCAAAGAAACTTCCAGAAGAGAAAATCAGGGGATTCCCATTTCCTGCTTCCCGATCAGGAAGTGTGTTACTATATTCAGATTTATAATTCCCGTTCTGGAAGCAAAGCGTCATTTTCGTGATGGTTTTAGAAAACATCCTGGAGGAAAACCTTGTCAAGATGGAATGATATTGACATTGGTTATCTACACAGAAAGGCATATCTACATCTAAATTTTCACCGTTCAAATTTAAAAACATTTTTTAACTACATTTATTTAATCTGATAGGAAAGTTCACATAAAGAATTTTAAAAAATCAAAAAAATCCTTTTTTAGAAACAATATTTCTCAAACAAGAATAAAGATATAGTAATAAGCTTCTTGATCGGAAATCAAGGGAATCCCCTGATGATTGGGAAGTTTGTCTCACTGATAAATATTTGTATAGATATGTTACATTAAATACCACGGGGATAAGAGGCACCATTTCCAGTGATGGTCCGGACCGATTATCGAGGGACTATTGAGTACAGTATAGTCGGTGTAAGATTGAAAGTTATTTCACCTTAAATTTTCAATCGAAGCTACGCCACTTGTGAAAATATTAGGTCCGCTGCTAACTCGGTGAAATAACTTTCGATCTTACACCGAAACACACAAATATCCTCCATATATTGATATTCTCATCTCTTATATAGTTTCGACGGTATACAATGATGGTTGTTTTATCAATCATTTTCCAAAATTTGTTTGTTCAATTGCTCAAAACATGCAATTTAAATTTAACTGAAGTGTATCTGTCTAATTAACTGCAATCATTCAACAGGATTTAGATATGAACGAGCAAACCTCGCTGAGACCAGTGTTACAATTCTTAACATGACAAACAAATATTTTCTTATTGGCAAAAACAATGTTTGGTTCGATAAATTACCCGTTGATTTGTGTGAGCTTTTGTTTATAATTGCGCTTAATACTTTCCTGTTATGTAACATTATCAAAAATAAAGCCATCTGTCTCTGTTTACTGGTGCTGTTTCATCGATTCCATAGAACGGTTTGTCGTGTAAACCACCGTTTTAATACTGCGAGGGTCGCCTAAGAAGTTGTTAAACTATGATATGCTGATTTATTGAAACGATGCCACCAATAAACATTTCACATGCCTTAATGTAACACCCCTTCAGCTAGATAACCCGTTGGTACGCAACGTATGTAAATATAAGAAGAACAGAAAAACACAGACAAGACAAAACAAAACGAACATTGATACCGTTATCTAGTACGCCGCTAAATTATTACATTGTTGCAACGCCAGTGCTGATTAAGCTTTTTTTCGGCACAGCCGTACTAACATGGCTATGCTAGTTGATTAATAACGTTGTGTAAATCAATCAAATCTTACGAAAGATTAACCAATTCGCATCAAGGTTACAAAAGTTGTTCGGTTGAAGAGAAATTGCCTTGGTGGTTAACGTAAGATTTGATTGGTTTACACAACACTGATATGCAAAAAAAATGATAGCAAAACCGTGTTAGTACGGCTGTGCCGAAAAATCACGTGTATATTGTTTTTTCTTCTTCCGAAGCAATGTAATGAACATACTTATGGCATCGGTGTTAAGTTTGCAAATTTACATTTTGATCACGACAGAGGCGTTAAATTCTTATTTCTGTAAACATTACAAGGTTGTTTGAAAACCAGATGAACATAATGTTGTTTTGCCTTAACAACTATGTCCGAAAGTAAATCTATAGTATATTTCTAGATTTATCTAGCTAGTAATATTGTTAATCTACAACATGGAAATTGCCCGACGTCGGAACTAGTTTATTCATATTGGTTTAATAAGATAAATCGATATGTAATAAGTTAGTTAACATAAACTTGCGATTTCACGACTGAGTGATAAATGAGGTCTTGTGAAGTATATTGAAACAGAATATAAGGTCTATGACTAATCACACTACGAAGTGCTATAATTAATACCTTACTTAATGAATATACGGTCATGAAATTTATGTATACACACTTCTAGAACTTTTACTTAAAATCCTACCTTATGTATACGTTAATAGCTTTGCAAGACAAAATCACTCCGCTCCACAATGAACCAGAGGAATACAGACCGAACGACTAGCCCTTTATTGTTCAATTGACACTGATGTCATGTTTTCCCCCAGTTTTAGATTGCCGTTTTTTTCATTTTGTGCTTTTTATCCGAACATAATGAAACGTTCTTCACGTGGTCTTTATATTCTTCATAGTCTGGTTTTCGTTTTGTTTTTCCTCATCTTTCACATGTCATGACGATATCGCAGGCAACTAGACATTCATAAATAATGTTAATATATAAAAGGTGTGAAAAGGATTGCGATAATACGTAGCTACTAATCATTTGCGTATTATGCCCCGGGGGTACTAATATTGACTAGGGGTGGGGGGGGGTAAAATACAAATTTTGATAAGGGAATAAAGGGAGCCACTGTAAAATACATGTCTCTTTTGCTTTACATACATATGAATAAAAATATTTTCAACACAAAATTCAACCTTCAAGTTATCCAGTACATGTTACTTTCACTTTCCACAAAATCCTGTTTAACTTAACTTTTTACGCAACCTTTTAAAACTGTCAATAGGACATTTTCAGATTTGTACTTGATTCAATTAAAGTATATATGCAAAAATTTATGTGAAACAGGTGTCGTGTATCATAAACCATTTTCATAGTTTCAAAGCAATCATTGATGTACACATTTACACGTATTCGCGAGTATCAGTACAGTAAAACCTCACTTAAAGACCACCTCAGTAATAAGACCACATCATGTCCATTTCACTGTTTATCTCTATCTCAAGACCATCTCAATATTAAGACCATATTCCAAGGGTCCCAAGGGTGGTCTTATTATTGAGGCTTGACTGTATCATATTTCTTTAAAGCATCATCATTATATAATTAAAACATAGCAATTTAATTTAATTGATACAATCTTTGACTGTATCTTGTAAATTAAACTGCAAAATTACCAATATTCCCAAACACATGAATAATTATGAGTTCAGCAATTCGGTATCAATAATTCTGATTACATTGCGACATTTCCAGAGCAGATCTCCCTTGAGCAACACACTTTCTGCAACAACAGTATCAATTTTCCTGTGGTAAAGTTTAACATTTTAGTGCAGACCGCGTTATGACTCATTAAAATAATACAAAATATAAACATATAATCAATAAATACAGAAAAGAACATATATAACCTATGTTTATACACACTTATTAAGGTGTGAGAACTTCTTTACATCCTTAGTTTCAGTCTATAGTTTTGTTTCATGAAAGCACAGTTTCTGCATTTATGTAAATGTATTTGCTGCTCACAGTCTAAAAGAAAATCAGTGTCAAAATTTCCATCGGACTGGTGACCAAGGTCACCAAAGGTCAAGGTCATTACATGTATCTTGTTAAAAGTTCAGTAGTATTAAGTGTTTCATAAGTTATGCTTCCACTTTACCTGTGTGCAATGCAATTGATAACAAACTTAGTTTATGGCCATAAATGAATAACGGTGCAATAAAATGACCAGACATCATTTGAGGTCAAATCAATTAAAACATAGCATGGTGCTCATCTTTTATTACAAGAGATAACGAGATGAAAGTGATTAGACTTTAATACTAAGTATGACACTACTTCCAGTCCTTTTTATTCAACTGACAAAAACATTTATCAATTCATACATACCTAGTTTGTTAAGGTATTTTTCAAGCGCAACCGTATTACGATCGCTTTTGCTACTTGAGTCACAACCGTGTGTAAGCCAAACAATCTCGAAGCATATTCAAATCTGCACGTTGTAAATGACGGACTGGGAATGTATGAATTCGTATTTCCTAACTTATGGTTTGAATGTAGACATATTAATTTATGATTGTGCTACACATCCTTACTAGACTTTTGAATACTGACTAAACTTTTCACTTTATCTTTTTTTCGGCGCAGCCGTACTAACATGATTTTGCTATTTGCATATCAGTGTTTTGTTAACCAATCAAATTATACTTTAACCACCAAGGACATTTCGCGCAATTTCTCTTCAATTTAAAAATATGTGTAACCTTGAAGCAGATTGGTTAACATTGTGTATAGTGTATTTCAAGATTTATCCAGTAATTAGTGTTGTTATTCCGATACCTTCATATTCACCTCTGCTTTATAACTCCCGAAAGAATGATATTGTCTATTTTTAGACAGGCGAATCAACATGCGTCCATAGCCATTCAGCGAGCCGCTTGCAACGATTCGCTAATGTCCCAAAAGTAGGGCAGTACAAATTTGTAAATAAAGCTTATGCCAGTGTGCATTCAATAGACAGCTTTCCCCGTCTTAAAAATGGCGCTGTGACAATGACAATTGCTAAAAAAAACTAAATAAATCTAACGTAAGTGACTTATTGTTTTGTCGGAATGGCAAAATTTTACCGATGCCTGTATATGTCTAGTGATTTATATTCCGCTACGTATATTTTCAATTGCGCCATCTCATTACTCAGCATCTCGTTACTAAAATTCGCCACAGTTTATTTGTAATACGTATCGGTGCAATCCTCGATGAAAGAAAGAAACACTGCCTTCTGTAAATGCTAAAACCGATTAGCTAGATAGTCAAATTTCACTCGATACGGAGGTAATACATTGCGTACACATTTGATTGGTTATAGCACTGGAAAATACCCATCTATTATAAACTCAGTAGTCACGTAATCGTGCCGACCAATGAAATTTAGTATCGGGAACGAACGGTGATTTCGTAAGGTCAACTATCAAAATAGTTTGATATTGTATCCCTTGCCCACCGTAGCACATTGGCTGCACACGGGAACCAAATTGCAAAACGTTACAAAAACAATAGGGCTGATAGCCGTAACTTAACGCAGGGCAGCAGCGTGCGAAAGTAACGACAGTGGAATCAAAGCGCTGTGTTGGAGCGTACTACGCAGTGATCTCGGGGTTTCTGTAATATAGCGTAATTTAATGACCGGCAGTCGTAACATTAAGCATTGTTTATGTTATACAACAAATCTTAACCTTCAGATTGCAACAAATTTGCAAACTTCAAGTTGCGCCGACCATCTGTTTTAAAGATATTTCTTGTTTAAATGTTAAATCCCTTTATTAAATCAACTTTAAAAATACAAATTTGCTATGTTGATCGATCCAAAGGTTTCGAGTAACATCGTCCAGCATGATGGACATATGTACGTTAAGAAAACATGACAAAGATTGACAGTATTTTGTAGTTTGTAACAGCCTGATGCTAATGATATTAGTCTATCAAATTGAACATTATTGAGCCAAATTTAGATCAAAGGGATTTAAGAAATACGACCTCATGGTGCTCAAGATCTTCGCTGATTCTATAGACTGGCCATCTTGACATACATATATAGAAATGAAAAGTATATATACATTATACATGATGACTGAATAAAGTAATTTTAAAGTGTCTACTGTTTCAGTATTCTGTACATTTATTTATCATTCATGGTCCTTATCACATTTTCCACATCAAATATGCGATCGAGGTATTTCCATTCACTTTAAAACCTGTTCACGTATTTTCATTATATTGAAGTAGAATTTCAGGATAACAACGTGTCTGCTTTTAATAAAACAACTATCTTGGTCGCCATCCATGGAAACTGACATGATGTCAACTCCTACCTCTCTAAAATTGCACTTCAGGTATCCCTTTACACGAATATACAAATAAATGCTCTGGACAAAAAATTCACACAAATAAGTCCAGGGACTAGACTATAAGTGGTTTTCTGTGAACTTAATATCAATTCTGATGGTTTTCTAATTTATCCGATAACAAGCAAGGAATTTTTAAATTCCCATTCACCATGTGCAATTCTTTCACTAGATATAGTGTTCATGTTATTTTCTCCCCCCCCCCCCTTCGGCTTATTGTTGCCAGCTGTCTTGACTTGTCCTTTGATGTATCCCAGCCATTAAATCCCTCCCCCTGTTTGTCCTCTTTAATTATCCTTAGTTGTCCTTTATGGTCGGCCAGGCAATTCCTTGCGCTCTTGTTCCCTTACGTATATACCATTGAACCTCCTCAAATGCCTGATGTTTTATGGACTGTTTTTTTCCAGGAGGTCTGTGTGGAGAGGCATTGTCTTATGTATGTGGCGTTCCCTGTAGCAACATATTACCTCTTTCATGCGTGTTTTCATGTCAGGAAGGGTCAGTTCTTCGATGACAGCGAAGTTTCTTCGAAGAAAGTAAGGAGATAAATGTCTCATTAATTGCAAACCATGTCAAATCGGTGAAATGAAAACATTTTCGATGGTTAGGATGGCATTCCTTGCAAAATATGTAAATAAAGTGTTTTTTTACCTACATTAATTACGTAAAAATGTTATATCGCTTTAAATATCAAAGTTAAGGCAGAGATGCAGGAGAGATTTGGTATTCCTTAAAGAGACTTAACATTATAAATAGTGGACAAAGGAACCGATGTGAACTTGGAAACTATATGAACTTGATAACAGATGGCAGAACTCCATAACAATAATTGTATTTGCACTTTTCCTTTGACAGTTTAATTGGCATACTTATTAATATTTACATAAAGCATTTTATTTCTACTTTACCTAATTAACTAGTTTAATACTTGAACACAGCGATTATTGAAGTATTTATAACCAGCCTTCGGTTAGAGGAAAGTGTGCATGATTTTATTCTGGTATGCCTTCACACGTACTATATAATAGGGGTGTCATCGATAAAAAAGATATCGATACTTTAGCAAGACAAACAGGTCGATCCAGTATCGATACGGATTTTGAAACATCTAAACAATTGAAATAATTTTATTTGTTTACCGGAGATTAATGCTTCATTTATTTTCCATTTTTGCAGTGCGCATGCGTTTAACTCAAAACGGTTGTCAATAGAAACAAAAGGACTCCATGCTATTTGAGAGCAGTTTTGGGGTTATTAAATTGGTGTTTGTGTCGTATCAATGGGATAAACAGCAGTTAAGAATTTTTAAATATATTTTCTATACAAATAACGACATATCGTCGATATGTGTGGCTGACTCTGATATTTTTGGCCCAAATGCACTGAGCCTCGTCTCTGATAAAAACGCAATATTTTCACATTATGACGTCATGTTTTCACATTAATTGCAACAGCTAGTTGAAACATTTCAGTAAAATATTTATGATACAGCGGCAAGCAGAAGCAAAACAATTATCAGTAAACATTGAGACGGCCGTTTTCTTAAGGAAAAGAATAATATACGTTTATTTGTAAAATATGATTGTATCTGAAAACATATTTGCTGTATTAAATTTGTGAAACTCAGAAGTTTTGTAGATCTAGTCTTGATGACCATATTAAAAGTCCTGTTATTCCCTAAAAAAATGTCGTTTTGCAATAATTTTTGGTTGTGTAGTGACCTACAAATATCCCTGCATTCAGAAATGTTAATAACTCCATTTCGCCCAGATATGTCATTTGGGCCATAAATCTCAGAGAATGACACAAGTTTGATTCGATTTATCGATGAAGACTTGGCCTTCAGCGACACTTCTACTCCATGATCGTTCTTCTTTTCAACCCGATTGATGATAGCAAACGGAAACTAAATCGAACGGTGCGTTTTGCAATGAAATTCCGTTGATAATACATTGAAAACATTTTGTTGATGTAATTAAGTTCCTGCAACAACATCACGCATTTGTTGTGTGTCATTTTCCTTTTAAAACGATGTGTATAGTTACATTGACCTGGTGGAAAAGTTTGAGATTCGTATATGGTGTATGGGGTAATTATTATGTGGTATGCATATGCGCTTATTACCTTTAGTTATATTCAATGTTATTAGTTTGATGTCTTCATCTTACATATATACATGTATTTAAATATATATTGCTCTCCCCCATATCTTTAATACCTGTTTATAGACATATATTAAACTACATTAAGATACGATGCTTTCTGTACACATTTATGAACACGCATGCATAAATCGGGACAGTTATCAATATCTTTTAATGATTGTAATTTCAATATAATTGTTTAAAATATGTCCAAACATATGCAATATCATATTTATATGATAAACGTACCAAACTTAAAATGAGCGCAGCTGTACAATTTCCAACTTCTTCTTTAAGTGACGTCATTTCCAGAAAACGTCACATGTGACGTCACCATGTACTGACAGTGAAACGACGTCACTTACAGAAGAGTTTGTTAAGCCCATAACAGCGCTCAAATGTTGTTGTGCCAATATGATCTGTTTTTCTACCCCCCCCCCCCCCCCCCCCCCCCCCCCACCCCTAGGTCGCAGATAGTAGTGTTTGTCGTCCTTTCTGCTTTTTATTATTGTCTATATGAATACATGTGTATATACATGTAGATATATCTACTTTCCATACATGTATATATTGTATTATAATACTGCAAAGAAAAATCCAGTAATTTCATTGGTTAAAGGCTCGCGTATAGGATTCTATATACACGGCGCTGACAGGGTATATGACGTTTTTCCCTTCATGCGCCTCGCGACAATTTTCGCTGACAGCTCGACTCGAAAACTTTCATGTCTTGATATCCGCAAGTTACTAGAAATTGACAATTGATTTTCACACAAGATTCAATAAATATTGAACAGAGTACATGTGTGCTAGTATTATTATTCAAAACGATAGATTTTTTAAGGTTTGAGCCAAATTCAGTTCGATAAAGTCCATGAGATCAGACGCTTGAAAATAAAAATTAGAGTGCAAGCGCGCGCTTAACCATGTGTATTGAGGTACCTTACGGGGTAATGCAATTAATTTTCAGGCATTATAACGTGTGAGTGAAATAAAAGAAATTTGATCTACAACAAGTAATTCCCGATATATTTTTGAAGGAATACGTTTTAATAACTGATATTTTACAAAACTAAAATACTCTAAACAATTTTATGAACCCAAAACACCAAAAATACACAGATCTAATTATTAGATATAGAGAGCTAGGCATCGAAACATTGCTTGTTTAACTAAATTCGTATGAAAACATGGAATTGCAGTATTATAAATTCGTTATACAGGCTGTTGACAGGGTATATGGGGGAATATAACCAGTCTGCGATTCATATAACCCTCGGCTAACGCCTCGGGTTATATGGCACACAGACTGGTTATATTCCCCCATATACCCTGTCAACAACCTGTATAACTAATACTATAACGATTGATATTTTTGTGATATTTTGTGTTGTATATATGTTTATGCTTTTCGTTTCCAAAGGCAAATATGTTTGCCGATATGCAATAACATGTGTTTGTTTGTTTGTCGTTTTTTCTCGAAGATGAAGCACAATATGAAATAAGTTGCAAACAATCGAACATCAGAATAAAACTGTAATTAGATATCATAGTTAAAGGTTAACATACTGCACAAATTCTACTCCCAAGACGAAAATAATTCAACACTTCAGAGCAATGTAAGACAACCGATTGCAATTATATTATGTAAATGGAAATATCGATCCTTAAATAACAAAACAGAAAAAAATCAATCATTGTCAACGAGCATATCTGATATGACATGTTATACAATTAAATTTATTACTAGCTAAACAAGTCATAGCCAACGTGCAAACAAAAGGATCAAGTTGTTATTGAAATCGGTATGTTATCTTGTTTCCTGCCACGCTAAAATGTGGTTCGGAAAAGGAGTTTTGAAATCACAAATGCACTCAGTTATTAAACAAACTACCTTGCTCATGAATAATAAGGAGATATTAAAAGTTATTTCTTATCGCCTTTTTATCTAAATGATGTCGAGGGCTCGACAAACATTGTCTTTGAGGTTCATTTAACATAGTTTGATGCGAGTATAGTCTGGTATTTGTACGACCGTTCTAGCACCAAGCATGAAGACTGAGGAGCAGTGAAGCGGAGGAACAAACCAGCAATTGTATATCTGTGTGAACATGGCTTCTTGGGGATTTTTGGGGTCAAATAATTAAAAAAAGAAAATCTTAAAATTGGAAAAAAATCGCCCCATTTTGTATTTGGAATGAGGCCAAAATTATATATTGAGGCTAGGGGTGTCAACGAATATTCGAACATTCATATATACGTTCATACGTCCGAACATTAGAATACTGATTCGACATTCGAATATTCGATAAAAAAACAACAACAATCAGTCAAACCTGTCTCTATTAAGAGATTAAATATCATTGAAAATGGTCTGATGGGAGATAAAATTGGTGGTCTTTGCAGACAGGTTTTGCAATAGTGGTCTTTGTTCGCAGGTGGTCTTTAACACAGGTTTTACTGTATATACAGTGTAAAAGCTAACGCACTACATGTATATTTAAATGTTCTGGTCATCGTTGAATTGAATGACATATTACATGTGAAACGATTTCAACAGGTGTTAATACATGTGAAGTTGTACATTAGAGGGGCCAAGAGAGAACTTTGACACTCTGGTGTTGACACTTTGCCACCGTTATTAATCAAGAAATCGCAAATTAACAACTTGAAAAAAAACGTTGAAATTATATTTCTCCATGTAAAATCTAATACGATAGAAATACATTTATAAATGTAGTTTTCAGGGCATTTAACTCAACAAAAATCTGTAACATCAACTAGAATTTGTTTTACTTCTTTTATTCACATCCATACAAACAGTTCGGTAAGACAAATGATTCATCACTTCGATTGGAATATTAGGACGGGTATAAAGACATTTCGGGTTTGCTTTCAAGCAAGTTGGAATAAGCAACACTATATTATGTTTTTCCTTTTGTCGTTAATAGAGGTTTTCAAGTAAGCTAAACTATGTATATATGCAGGCAGAAACATTTATGATAAACAAATAGTTGATCATGATGTCGTTTTTAATAGATAAAGGTCGAATGTTCGTTCGGAAGGTTGGTCGAATATTCGAATACATGTACCAACATTGTCATTCGTTGACATCCGTGATAATGACAGGGTGTTAGATGTAGAGTACAATAAAACCTCATGTTAAGACCACCTCAATATTAAGAACACAATTTTCAAGTCCATTTTCACTGTTTAGCTCTTCAAGGTGGTCTTATTATCAAGGTTTTACTGTAGTTGCAGCAATATTAAACAAATAGGAGGACCTGTTATGCTTCAGTCCCTAGCATTTATATATATACAACCAGTTTCTACGAGGACACTGTGTTGTAAAGATTTATTTCCACTTCTATATCCCTTCAATAGTATAAATGTATTATATATACTCGTACATACACGATTGAAGGGACAAAGAAGGGGAGAGAACTGGCATTGTTCCCCATATAAGTCCTTGTTAATTTGATTTCGTATGCGTGTTGTATTATTTCGCAACCTAGGTTTCTAGCTGTGTTGGGGACCATGTTGTCTTCCCTGCTACAACTCTCTCTTTTACTTATCGAGGGGTGAACGTGATGCGAGTCTAACTGCTTCTTTATTTATATACACATACTAATTTCAATTTTAATATGTTCATTGTCACAAGCGCTAAGGAATAAGTGGAAATGCATTTATATCTTCAATGTTGTGATTCCCTTAAACATAATGTCATTTTTTTATTATTAAGCTGCTTAGTCCTTAAAACAAAGTGTTTTGTCCGGAAAGTGTGTTATCAAAGAATGAATAGATGATGGTTTATTGACCTGTTTTCTTTGGTTTACGATAGCTTAATGACCTTGTTATTATTTCCCCAATTCTCCATTCGTCGTCGTTATCTTTACAATATAAAACACACATAACATGATACCATACCAATGCCTGTCATCAGAGAAATAAATATAAATTGTAATACCACCATAAACAATGTTTTGCACGTTGTAGACGGTGGTCTGGAATTAATAAATTCGTATGCTCAAGAAATAAGAATGAACGTTTCCTAAATGATTGTTATGCATGTTGGCATGCGTATCTATGATTGTGTTACGCATCCTTACAATCCCTCAGTATATGTATGTATACCTAGTAACTGTTGAATTCGGACTCATATTAGGTTTTTACAAAGGAAATATACTAGAAAGCCTACTAAAGACGCTTCAACACCAACCAATACCGTAACTAACAACATGTCATTCTCCAATCGCAAATGAATAGAACTGCAGTAAATGCAATGGTTTGCAGCATTTTAAGAGCTCATAGTCTTACAACAGTGTTTACACACCGGAGTCATTGATACTTAGGAGTAAGAGGTGCGAATTCCGGCAACACTTTAAACTGGAACCCAATGAGTTATCATACACGTGACCACCATGACTAGCAAATGTGGGTGACATATTTCTTTAGTGTCGAGCCAAGGATTGCAAAGTTATGTGTCATTGGACAGAACGACAAAGGTAAGCTAAATAAAAGTTCGTGGCTTAAAAATCAATGTGTTGTAATTTTATGCCGTTTTTTTCAACAATACATTAGATATGTACGGCGGTCAGTAGACCTAATCCTCTCTCCTGGGTTACTGACCAGTACATACATGTTATTTCACTAGCAGTTTTAGTTTGTACTTTCCACCATTAAAAGAATGTGGGCGGGGACAAATGCCATTGGATGTACTATCTTGAATAAAAGTGTAACAGAGAATATACCCTTCTCCCCGGGGCTCAAACCTACGCCCTTAAGATTGTCCGTCGAGTGCCGAGTTTACCGACTGTGTGAACTGGGAGGGTTCGGAATTTAGTGGCGCGAAATACAGGGACATTGTATATCACTGTTGTTTACAAGGATTCTAATGAAACTAAAATATTGTGATTGCCATGAAATGAATATACACGTGACTATTTTATTGGGGTCTCTTGCTACCTCCGACAGAACGGTATTACGGGGAATAAGTCACATTCCATCAGTGATAGCTCTTGTTGGGACATAAAATCATCCCATCTCTATTTAGAAAATGGATGATAATCAGATTATTATTTATCATAAGGGCATTTGACACTAATAATTCATATTTCGTAAATATTTTGGACTTTCACGCCACAGAGTGTGTTTTAGTTACAAATTCAAGACAAGGGATATCATGAAAGGACCTGCTTTTTTAAGAAACTGATCTGACACGTTATGCAAGTTGTGAGAAGCATAGCAAGGGGGCACACATTCACAAATCAGACCTTTACTAAACAGACGCAGAAAAAATAAATACTTTCCAACAAAGAAACCTACACGAAAGCTCTTACGTCAATTACAGAAATATTTTGACGTAGTTTAGATAAATCCTTATCATAATGCAGTCATGTCAAACAAACTTTTCTTTTAATGAGGCAAGATTTATACGATTTTCTATCCTTTGTAGCACATTGATGGGTTTATATTTATGTTCAAGTAACATTAGTGAACCATTAGCAACAAGCGAAAGCATTTATGAGAATCTGTAACATCAATTAAATATTGATTAATATTTTTCCAACCATTACTCAGGAAATGTCATTAGCGTAGTTAATTATACAAGCAGTGATGGAAGTTCGCAAAAATATTGACTTTGACAATCACAGCCAGCTTCCAATGACCTACACACCAGTAAGAGGTCAGTACAATCTCTTTAAAGGAACATCCGTATGGAACTGCAAAGCCGACGTATACCTTTGTTCCAGGTACATTTTCCAATGCGTGCTTTGTTGCTATAGACACAAATCAGTTTACAGCAATGTAACAGTTGACTCATGATTGTTGATCAAACAATGAAACTTAAGATGAAGACAACAACGTGGGATTGACTATAGTAATATTATAGCATGACCTGATATTTGAACCCAAAAAGTCAAGCAGGGGCGGAACCAGGATTTGGTCTTAGGGGGAGGGGTCATTTTTTTGGTTTTGTTCAAGCCTTATAAAACGGCAATGACTGTGTTTTATTCTTTGTTTTTAAGTTATTGAACACAAACCAATTCAGAAGGATTAGCACTCGTGGGCGCATCCATGTTTGTTTACTAGAAAGTAGCGGAAAAAATAATAAAAGTATGGAAAGCAGGACTGCCTGGTTTAAAATACGACAATATTGTCTGCAAAGGCAAGCGGGATAAGTATTACATAAAATATGTATAAACATCATCATGATAGAATATAATGCTTTTTTACAATAAAACAGAATCGCTTATTTGAAAACCTTATAATTAAAGATCTCTGTATATTTTCGTATTTATACTCAGACATACGTGTAAGGTTGGGGAATTTTAGGGGGCGTGCGCTGGGTGCCCCCCCCCCCCTTGGATCCGCTAGTGTCAAGGGATAATCATCATTGTATTCCCAAATAACGACATAACCCTTTCACTTGTATATGTTACATGTATTTCAGTATTAATACATATTACTTTATTATATTATGGAATAGTATTTGTTCTACCATAGTTCTAAGCCTTTGCCTTCGTGGTCATATAGATCTAGTCTTGTGTTTTCATCTAAAATATAGGTTATACATACATGTATATATATATATGACTGTAGATGGAAGTGAATCGCTGATTCTGTTGAACAATGACCTCAAAACATTTTTCTTGAAAAAATGCACCAATGTGAAATGAATAATTTTCTTTAAATACTAGATTCTATAGATCTAGACGGTAAAATCAACTATCGTTCCAGGGTTATTTTTAAAACTCTTTTAGAGCTTTTAGACTCCCCTGTTCAACGATGACTTTCTATGTCTAAAATTATAATAGTTTGAAATTCATCAAAGACGGAATCTTTCCAGATCAGGAAGAATGCGTTCATCTGACAGTCAGGGGAAGTAACTGCTTCGAGGAGGTTGCGTCAGACTTTGCGTAGTTCAGTCCTTTGATTATGAAAATCGGTGCAATCGGCAATCAAACAAGATGGCAGCGCCCATAAGTTGTGCGAGCTGGAAATGTCAAAGATTGTTGATGAGCAAACTGCGGCGTTGTCAAATCCGAGAGCTTTCAACATGTAATATATTGGTAATGAAATTACATATTGTTATAATTAAGCCATGAAATGTATCTTAGCTGATGTATTCATTCACTATAACCGGTGAACTTTGCATAAACAGGATTATTCGCACTCAAAATAGTTCGACCCGCTGTGTTTTTTTAATATAAATCGACCGCACAATTTTCGGATTTTTCTGCTTAGCCTTTAGGGGTAGCTACAAATTTACAAGAAAACTGCATTTGGATCCTGTAAATATCTTGGTATGCATTTACTGATTTCCTGTAGTATGAATTTGTTTTACTTTTTGTGCAAACTGGTATAGAAAATAATAGATTCTAAAATATTGGATAGTTTGAGAGCTTTAGTAGTGTTGTTGATAGTGTTGGCTGACTGCTCAATTCAGAGGTTGTGTATTCAAGTTCTGAAAAGATCACATTCGCATCATTCAGGGCTGTCTTTCTACTTTGGGGAATGGGGCCGGGGCCATGAGATAGGGGAGTTTTGACTCGTTTTTTACTAAAAAGAGGAATTTTATTTGTTTGCAGTTAATCTGGTTTTAGGAGTTATTTTCTTAAAATAATTTCGACATAATTATTTCATTGAAAGACGATACATACGTTTCCGGTAGTTGTTGTTGTAGTGCGGGCAATACTAAGTCCCATTTTTTCAGTATGATTATTGGGGTTTTCTGATATGTACTATGTAGGAATAGTTTGAGTAAAAATTTTATTTAACAAAATTGTGATTCTGGAGGGAATTTTGACCCATTTTGGGGAAAATCTATATTCTTCCGTCTGGGGAATTGTCATTTAAGAACACCCTGTCGTTTAAGATACAAGTGCTGTTTTTTCCAGGAAGCTGATTTGAGAGGGATTCAAATCAGTATGTACAATGCTTTCACATAGTTGAGTTTGCATGATAATACAATTTTAAAGATTTTTTTTTCAGAACAAGGGGGTTGTTTTAGGAGTATATCAACCAAAAGACAAGGAGGAAGATGTTATTCTTGACAAAGCTACCCAGTTCTATGATGTGAAATCAAATGGAAAAATAGGACAAGTACTCAAAATGTATGTGCATATTTATAATTGTATGAGGTGATGATTTAATTCTTGGTCATTTAAGATCATCTGAAAAACTTGAAATCTACTGGTATATATTGCTACAATGGACAGTTTGCCATGACTTCATGCTTTCCATTAGCGTTTATAAATGAGATTATTGAAATTAATTGTGTCTGTAATTATACTCAGTAATTGTGATCAGATGTAATGATTACTTATGGAATTTTAATCTATGATAATGACAACTTTTCAATAACATAATGATTACATGTATTTCTGAAATAAAATGTTGATAACACGCTCAAGTTTACCTTCATCCATATAACAATAGAAAATGTGATATGTTATATATAAGACTCTTTATATTTAATAGATAAAACAGAAATAATGGGAACAGATATCTCTGTATAATTTACAGTTTGAAGTCTAGTTGAACAATTTAATATATCAGTAATAAATATGTTAGCCTTTATTTCTTGATGACTATCAAACATAAACTAGTTACTTTTTTATTTCTATACAAATGTATTGCTATTAAACATCCAATAGATAAGTTGTATATTTGTTACATTGAGACTACAGTACAAACGTCTTATTACAGCGCTGGGAAAGATTTGAAGAAAGGTGGATGTCGTATTTTATATGATGTGGTTCCCGGTTTTGATAGAGTGGCTGTATGTTGTATTGGTAAACAAGGAACCAGCTATAGTGAGAGTGAAGGTTATGAAGAAGGTTGGGAGAATATACGAGCTGCTGTTGCAGGTAAATTATAAATGTGCTACTTAATATTCTGATGATCTGTAGGTCATGTACTTCCAGAGCTGAAATGAGCTTTGTAATATTGTTCTCATTCCATGCATTTATCCCTTCTTTATATAAAAATACCTCCTGAAAACAGAGGTATTCCTGGCTACACTTATTTCTTTTTTTCCTTTTTTAACATTCTTGTGTATAGAATTGTTTGAAATTATTACATGTTATGTACATTTCACAAACATGCACCTTTAAATGTAGGCTAAATGTAACTGTTTTTTATTTCTTTTTATAAATGCGATGTTTAAATTTTTCCTTATCAAGGCAATGTACAACACTATTTTCCTTAGCCTGTCAACATGGGTAGTATTCCAAAAAGTATAAAAGGTCTATTTCTAATCATTAGTCTACTTTGTTATTGTTCTAATTCTACTAACTTAGTCAAATGATCGTGTCTGGTTATTGCAAGTTATTAATCTATCAGTTACAGAATAACCGAAAACTGAAAGAGTATTAATCGAAACGAAACCAAGAGACACATGTATTATTGCAGTCCTAGTTGAATAAATGCTTTTGTGTGAGTGAGCAATCAGATTAGTTATGTCTCATGCAGAATACTGTTAGAATATTGATATGAACTAGAAAACTTGTGTCCATAAAATTCAGATTTCAACTGAGAGACCAATTTCAAAGATTATAATCTGAAACCCTTGTGACTTTCAAAACAAATTCTATATAGGTTCACAGGAGTGTATTTGTTGTTAACCTGATACTTCATTTACCATGAAGAGTAATAATAGGAACTTCTCTAACTGTGCTTGTGTCTCCAGGTGGAGTGAAGAATTTACGTGGTGTTGGTGAAAATGATGTCATGGTAGATCCTTGCGGGAGTGCTGAAGGTTATTTTCTATAAGTACAATTGGACCTTGTTCAGTCCAATTAATAGGGTCTGAAATTTTATTTCGAATAATTCACAGTTTCGAATAGGCAATTTCAGTTTGACATGCCCAAGAAGATTCATCGGGACTTGATATTTATTTTGGATGATAGTATTCGAATAAAGTTTGTCAATTACGCAAGGTCCGAATGTATATGTATTCATGTTTTCGGAGTTATATATATATATATATCATACAGTCATTGATATAAGTTTGCTTATTCATTATCAGAATTAACATGCATACATTTTATTTCTATTGTTAAACTTTCATGAATAAAAATATCTTAAAAGTAAATCTTTAGACTTGAGAAAGCCTTGACGAGGCTATGAGAGTATCTGTAAATGTGACTTTGGTACGAATTACAATGGTTCATTTCATTTTGCTTTAATTCTTTTCTCAAATGCTGATAAAAGTTGAATAATCATTTCCAAAGAACCTTCAAGTTTGTTTAATTCATCAAGCCAAACTTTCATTCACCTAGTTACGTGGATTGTATTAGGAAGGATATTGACATTGAATGTAGGTTAAGCTCAGGAAAATGGACTCACAAATGTAAGATATCTTACTTCCGATATTTTAGCTGCAGCTGAGGGTTCGTACCTAGCTCTGTATGAATACGACGAGTTGAAAGATAAAGAGAAGAGAAAGAAGGCAGTGAAAGTTTCATGTCTAACAGAGCATCTGTCTGGAAAGTAAGAATATTTTTCTTGTTAAATCGGACTCCAAACGTAATTGATGATCAAATTGAATCGGAGAGTGTGTTACAATTCCTAATCTGATACTGATAAAAAATGAGTTCCTGTTCAGAATATGTATGCTAATACACTCTACAATTGTGATGTATGTAGTATACTAGTGGTAATAATCGTATAACACATTTAAATTTCAGAATCATTTTATCGATTATTAAAACTCTGATGCAAACATTGAACATATCATAGAAGGGTACTTTTTATTAACACTAAAGGTATGAAAAGTTTGGTATTTTTGAAGATTGGAAACAATTTCATTACAATAATTAACGCTCTTCAATCACTGAAAGTAGAGCGAAGACTGCAACACTCCTAAAAGTATTGGTAGCGACATAGATTCAAGATCATTGACTTGATAATCGTTTCATCACTAAAGAATACAGTTCTTGATAAAGTTGTTATATATAAACACCCGACAGAAAGTTGGTCTTTGTTGTTTGTACTTCAACATTTAGCCAAACATGTAAGGGGTACAATGATTATTTAAATTCATTGAGAAATCGAGAAGTTATATGAAATTTTCCATATTTTCGCTGTATGCAAATGACTGTATTCTATGGGTGTAGTTGTATTGTTCGTTTCAGTTCTTCTGTGAAGAAAACATGGGCTCGTGGTCAGATTAAAGCTGATGGCCAGAACTGGGCTCGAAAGCTCATGGAAATGCCGTCTAACAAATTGACTCCGAGATTATTCGTTGAAGAGGTGCAGAAAAAGTTCAACAACAGACCAAATGTGACCGTGACTGTTAGGTGTGTATGAATGATCTAGTATACAGTCAGACCTCCTTCATACAAATTCATGGAGTCCAAAGTTTTATATTTCAAATAATACATGGTTTCAAATAGCCCATTTTAATTGACATGCATAAGAAGATACATTGGGACTTGCTATTTATATTGGATGGTACTGTATATTTGAAATTGAAGGATGTCACATAAATGAGGCCCGACCGTAGCGCATACAAATTGACCTGATCCTTGTGACCTCTATTTGCATAATTCCACAGTTGACTGCTTGTCTATATATATCTTTGGCTTTATATTTTAATGTATATGCTCATGGTATACTATAACATCATGGGTTAACATTTTCTTGGAAGATGTAATGACACCGGTAATTCCTGATTCGATCGCGGATATTGATATATTCTGCATAGTAGCCATGTTATATATTCATGCATAAAAGTCAGGATCATGTTAATTTTTACAAGCTGTAGCAAGTTTGACTTTTGTTATGCGGAGTTTACCAGGCATGGAAAGTGTTTATTGGTCAAAAAATTAATTCTTTCCTTGTGTAATATTGAATTTCCATATTTATTGCTGACAGATTGACCGATGTCGGATACCATTCAACTGATATATTTAACATACCAAATGGTATTGAACCATGTACTAATAAATGATTTTGCCAAACTCAACATGAATTTTATTTCGTTATTGTTATCTACGCTAAGGGACAGTAAGTGTTACCCTGTGTCCGTCCATCCGAGCGTCCATTCAAAGATTGGTTTCTGATCAGTAACTCTTGATAGGATCGATGGATGCAAATCATAGTTGGCATGTAAGCATAGGGTAATAAACTACAGGTCGAGTGTTATTTCAGTTACAATTCATAAATTCTTGGAGGAGTTATGGCCCTTTTTCAACATAAAATTGGTTTTTGGTCCATTACGCTCGAAAAGCCCATAGCAGGGCATCTGTGTTATGCTATATTTCTCGTCTTACATAATTCTCATTTATTTTGTAATTTTTGTCTATATTTCAGGTCTAACATAATTCTCATTAATTTTGTAATTGTTTTCAATATTTCAGGGAGAAATCTTGGATAGAGAATGAGAAGATGAATGCTTTCTTGGCTGTGTCTCAGGGATCCAGTGAAGAGCCCTATTTTCTTCATATAGAATACAAACATCCCGAGTCTAAAATGTCTAAGCCAGTAGCTTTAGTTGGTAAAGGAGTCACATTTGACACGTAAGTTGACCACTGTAGCAAGCTTATGTTTTACTCCCTTTTTTGTGATACTCAGGATGTCAAATTTCTTTAATATTCCTATTTTTTCCTATGCAAATTCCTGTATTCTCTTGGAATTCCTATAAATTCCTAAATTTTTAGTGGGAAAGAAAGCAACATAGCATTCTTAAGGAATACAATGGTTATGTATTGAAATTTGCGCATCATGTGTTCCTAAATCCAAAATTCTGATTTCTCTCTGATGTGGCAATCCTGTAGTACTTAAGTGATTTTGAAGATTATGAGCCAGAGTCATCAAACTTAACAGGAATGTTCACCAGCCTGTGTAATTATGCACCTGTTTCATGTTTGGCTCCACCCAGTAAGTGCAAAGTTATGGCCCTTTACTAATCACTATAATCTTACAGATTGTTGTTTTGGTAATTTTGATACACATTCACAAACTATGAGCAGAATAATAGCATTTGCTTTTGTGACAATGGCTTGAAGTGGGGGCATCTGTGTCCTATGGACACATTTCTAGACATTCAAAGGAAAGAATGGTGAATGGAGGAGCTGGTTTAGGAGCTTGGTTCTCTTCCTCATAATCCTATAAATTCCTATATTTTAGTTCTGGAATTCCTATATTTGTATGACTGTGTATGGTGCATTGACAGTGTAGGTCATTCAGCGTGCATTTGAGGCAGCAACTATTTGTAGCAGATATAGTATTGCCACATTGATACCACATCCATTCACATCAACTGGGTTAAGTTAGCTTACATATTGAGGAGTGATAGTGAAACAAGTCTAACCATGTTTAAAGAAAGATACTGATAGACTTGTTTCGCTTCACCCTAGATATGAAGTGTCAGAATTTTGTGCCCTCTCCCACAATTTCGGACCCTCCCCCACAATTTCAGGGGGCACCTAGATTATCAGCATTTGAAGCTGTGCACCGTGGTTTTTGCAAATCTCTCCTTCAAGGGAAAATAGAGTTATTGGCCTTGCATATGAGACAATTGTCATCTTCTAGAGAAGAGTTACACCCCTTAAGTGAAGTTGGGCACCAGTGTCTTGTTATCCATTATTGTTATTAAGAGTATGTAAGTGTACTTGTACATTTGCAGAGGTGGTATTTCTATCAAGCCCTCAGCTAGTATGGATCAAATGAGAGCAGACATGGGAGGGGCGGCATGCACTGTGGGAAGTGTCTATTCACTGGATAAACTAAATGCACCAGTGCATGTACATGGTAATAAAGAGCTTTGATCTAGTTATAAATGTAGTAGTATATATCTAACACTTTGTTTTAGTCAGAGTATGTAGTACGTTTACAGTTGGACCTTGTTCATTCGAATTCATCAGGTCCGAAATTTTAGTTCAAATAATACATGGTTTTGATTAGTCCAATTCAATTCGACATATCTATGTAACACAGTTTGCTACATTAAAATATTCATTTGGTAAATTTTATCAAATTAAAGAAAGACATTTAAATATCAGTTGGTTTAAATTTACTTAATCACAGTAGACAGATATATCTTACTTGACTTTGCAGTTTAACAATATTCATTTATGCCTGTTGGAAGATTAACCATGACTTTGATAATACACTTATGTGAAAGTTTCTACCCACTTTATTTTAGCTTTCATTCCATTGTGTGAGAACATGCCCGGAGGACGTGCCATCAAACCAGGCGATGTTGTTACTGCAAGGAATGGTAAAACTATACAGATAGATAACACTGATGCTGAAGGAAGACTTATACTAGCTGATGCTTTGAATTATGCAGAAACAGTCGATCCACAACTCATTTTAGATATGGCCACATTGACTGGTAAGTTCTATTTGTACAAACATGAATATAGAAGGTAAGCTGGACATGCCACATTCAAAGCACAAAGAGATGTGAAAATATGAATGTAAAGACTTACAAATGAGATACTAGACACTAACCTTTACAGATGAATGAAAATAACTGTTGTTGGCAAAAACACCGCTGTTTGTAAGTGAGGTTGTAATGTACTAGTAATACAGGGTTCTCAACAAAGATAAAGTAGAAGGCTTATTTAATACTTTTTTCTAGCAAATTGATGAAATTTGATGGTAAATTATTGTGTTTTGTAACAACACTTGCTGGGTTTTCAGGCATGAGAATTTTACGCGGATTCATGGAAATCCGCGGATTTGACTCTTGGATTGCAAGGGCTGTTTTTGAGACAATTTGAGGCGTCTTAGAATCTTAAAAGCCAGGAGCTTCAGCGGCCCCCTGGACCCCTTGCCGACTTTTGAGCTTATTTTGAAATTTTGCATTCTCATGCCTGATTTTGGCTTCTGTCACTTACTGAATACATGTTCAGTAATCTGTCATTCAGAATGTACAGGTCAGCCTGGTTAATAAACATAAAACACTTGACCTGTCTATGTTATACCTTTCTTATTCTGTCAAAGCAATAATGACCACCTAAATCTAGAAATGACAGTTGAGTTAAAAAAATTACTTGTAAGGACTTCTGGCTAAGCATTGTAATGGAATCCCCATAAATAGTTATGGTAATTGTATGACTAAGATTGTGATTGAGTTTAACTTGTTCGTTCAAATTGACATCAGGTAATCAGATATTATGAGATATATGTCGTTTCACTGCTGATATCATCACATGTTCCTATTTCTCTAAATTCGTTTACAGCCACTTAATTACTTATTTTTTATGTTGAGTTTAACACCAACTTTTAACATTTACTCAGTCAAATATGGCAGTCAGTTAACCTTACCAGCTTTCATACTTAATTGTTGGTTTAAAAATACCGGATATCATTATTTGTATCAATTTTACTATATCTTACAATCACAAATAATTGGTCTGGAGTTTAACGAAGTTTTGAACAAGAATTAACACCAACCAAAAGTATCTTCACACTTGAATATTTTGAATTTCGTTACTCTTTCTTGAATTTAAATAAAACATGTATGACCATGAAGTGATGGATAGTTAAGAAATAACAATTTGCACATCTCGGCAGCAGCATCAATCAGCCTGCATCTGAAAGCAATTTGTTTGTAACTGATTGATCTGACACCTTGCTAATACCTTGTTGAAGGCTAAGCGTATTGGCCAAGCGGATAATGAAAACGAAAATAGTCGGATGGTTCTAGTAGAGTTCGCTGATTATGGAGACAAGTTTAAACTGTACAACTACCGAGACAAGCTGAGGGAGGATGGGATAAGGATCTCAAATGATTTGTCGCATATTCAACGTGAACAACTGAAAGAGGTTAGACGTAGAGGTATGGGCGGGTATTTCAAAAACGGACAGCTATATACATATAGAAAGTCAGATGAAAATGGATCAGATATCAATAAAACTAGAGTTTATAGGCGTGCAAAGCGAGTGTCAGAAAAAACCAAGGGTGAACATAACGATGCGGATGAAGAACACATGGTCACTAATCATTTTTCTATGAATCCTAATACAATAAATATAGACTAGGATGCCGGCCAAGGTCCATCACATAAGAGTACAGGTACATTTACTAAACTACTGACATGGAATATAGAAGGTTTAAAAACAAAGTTAACAACTTTTGATATTGCAGACTTTATTAAATCACATGACATTTTTGGTATGCAGGAAACGTGGGATATCAGCTCTGACTATTGTACACAATATTTTAATGATCATACTATATATTCATGTAATGCTAAGAAATCTATAGTTGGCGGTCGACCCATGGGTGGTGTTATTGTTGGTGTAAGAAATACCATATCAGCTAAGGTAAAACAGGTATGCGAAGACTTTGAGTTTGGTGTAATGTTACTGATCGAGAAGTCATTACTTAAACTGGATCGCGATGTACTTTATGTGTGCTTATATATACCTCCTGAGCGCTCTCCTGTATATGATATTGTTAATTTATCTGTGTTGCAACAACTTGAAATTTTCATTGTTGAGAATCGTTTACTGAATGTAGAACTGATATTATGTGGCGACTTCAATGCACGTACGTCAAATATTGAGGATTTCATAAGACATACTGACAATATACCGGAGCTAGGTGAGTTTAATGATATAATTGACGGTGATATCGGTATAGAAAGAGTATCGTTAGATAAAATAGTCAATAAAACTGGCAAAGAACTTATTGCTTTCTGTAAGTTATATTCATGTTATATAGTAAATGGGCGTATTGGTGAGCGTTGTAATAGTGGAGGTTTTACCTTCATTAATCACAATGGTTGCAGTACTATTGACTATTACATTGTTACCAAATCCATATTTGATGGTATTGAGAAGCTAGAGATTATGCCTAATACAGAAAGTTGTCATTTACCTTTATGTTTATACATTAATAAGAGGTATAGTTTTGTAAACAATAGGGTTAATGGTACATGTACAAAAGAGAAGTCAGAGTATTATGCAATTGACAAAGACAATAGTGGCGAATATATTCAGCGTTTAACTGAAACTATTATTAATGGCTGTTTTAATGTAGTGGACACTATGCTTGATGACAATGATGTTGATATTAACAGTATCATAACGGAACTAGAGTCAGCTGTCATAAAAAGTAGCTCAACGTTTAAAAAGGTCAAGCGAACCCAATTAAATCAACGGAAGAAACCGTGGTATGACTATCAATGTAGAAATGCTAAAATTGAAACTAGAAAGTGTCTAAAACGATTTCGGTCCAGCCGATCTGTAAATGACTTAAATATGTATGCCAACAGTAAACACGTATATAAAAGCATGTGCAAAAATAAAAGGTTGATATATAATAAAGCGTACTTATCAAAACTGGAGTCATCAGCTAATAATCCAAAACTGTTTTGGAAAGAGCTAAACAAATTTACTAACAAACTTAAGTCGGAACCTGATATCTCATTAGACAGTTGGCATGACCATTTTAGTAGATTGTTTTCAGCTAACAATGTTCATCCGGTCAATAGCAACGATGAACCAATTGCTGAGAATTGGAATGAAAATCTTGACGAAGTGGAGGAGATCGTTTTTAATGCGCCTATATCGGATGGTGAGATTATTGACAATATCAAATTACTAAATCCAAATAAAGCTTCTGGTGGAAACCTCATTCCACAACAACTGGTTTATGGTATAAATGTACTGTTACCTTTTATTCGGAAACTGTTTAACAGACTTTATGCAAAAGGTGAATTTCCAGACCAATGGAGTCAAACCATTATTATTCCCATATATAAAAAGGGTGATGTTAATAATATGAATAACTATAGAGGTATTTCATTACTAGATGTAATAAGCAAGTTGTATATTTCAATAATTACAAAAAGGTTGACATTTTACGTAAATGCCTATTGTAAAATTAGTGAATCTCAGGCAGGCTTTAGAGCCGGATATTCAACAATTGACAATGCTTATATATTATATGCAATTGTGAATAAGCACTTATGTATGAAGAAAAAAACAATATATGTAGCTTTTATAGATTTTCAAAAAGCATTCGACAGTGTAGATCGACCTATTCTTTACGATGTTCTAAGAAAAGGTGGTGTTAGAGGTAACCTTTTTAAATCTATACAATCTATATATACCTCTGTTAAAGCTTGTGTACGAACCAGTCAGGGTGTAACAGATAATTTCTCATGTCCTATTGGTCTACGTCAGGGTTGTAATTTAAGTCCTATTTTGTTTGTTATGTTTATTGATGAGCTGTACACGTTACTTAATAACCATGAGGTTCGAGGTATTCAACTATTTCCAGATATTATGGAAATATTTTTACTTATGTTTGCAGATGATATTGCCTTACTGTCTGATACTGTTGTTGGTCTGCAAAAGCAATTAAATATTTTAGAGGGGTTTTGTGAAAATAACAAGCTTTCTGTAAACATTTCTAAAACAAAAATACTAGTATTCAAAAGAGGAGGTGCTGTGGCCAGAAGAGAGAAATGGACATATGCCAACCGTAATATAGAAATTGTAAATGGTTTTACATATGTTGGGATTTATTTTTCGAATAGACTGTCTTTACAAAAAATGGCAGAAGTAATGTCTGTAAAAGCGAAAAAAGTATTGTTTCATATCTTTGATTCTTTGCATGAGTTTACATGTTTGCCATATAGTACGTTTTTTAAGTTATTTGACTCAAAGATTGCATCTATCATGTTGTACGGTTCAGAACTATGGGGAATAAGTAATGTATTATGTATTGAAGTTTTACAAGTTTATGCATGTAAACGATTTTTAAATGTACATGTAAACACAAAATCATGTAATGATGCAATATTGGGTGATGTAGGCAGATATCCCATGTATGTATATTCATCAAAGAGAGTTATAAAATATTGGTTGCGTTTGCTTACTATGCCTAGGTATAGATATATACGATTATGCTATGAAATGTTAAAGTATTATGACAGCCTTGGTTACAGAAATTGGGCATCTGAAGTTCGCATAAATTTATATAGTAATGGGTTTGGTTATATCTGGGAAACCCAAGAGGTAAGTAATCCGAAACTGTTTTTATTACAATATGTGCAAAGATTAAAAGATCAGCACATACAGAGATGGCATTCTAGATGTATAGAAACAAGGAAACTGTGTCATTATGTAAATTTCAAGTTAAATTACAATGTTGAAAAATATATTACTGCTATAGATGTTGGAAAATTTAGAAAATGTATGGCAAACTTTAGAAGCTCGTCCCACTGTCTGATGATTGAGAAATGTAGGTATTATTGCATCTCTGTAGAGTATCGTGACTGTCCTTATTGCGAATGTGCTATAGAGGATGAATACCATTTTGTTCTTATATGCCCATTGTATAACCATATTCGTTCCAAGTATATACCAATTCACTATGTTAATAATGCTACAGTAGATAATTTTTACAACCTGATGTCGGAAGAAAATGAGAATATAATTCGTCGTTTAGCTATGTATTTATATTATGCATTTAAAGAAAGGGCACAACACATGTCTATATTTAATTGAAATATAATTTAAATGATTCTTTTTATATTATCATGGAGCAAAGTTATGATGTTGATAAAGTGCTGTGTATGCATTGTGTATATATTGAACGTATGCTTCACATTGTAAATGTATTAAATGTTGAGGCCTGTTGTTGCAATAAAATATTGTATTGTGTTGTATTGTATCATCGTATCATATATTGAACTGAAATGGAATTTAAATTGTTATCATTATTTTATCATGACGTTAAATTATAATGTTGATGCGTGATATGTACGCTTGATATATGTATTATTATTGAACATATACTTCACTTTGTAAATTTAATCAAATGTTGTGTATACTTGTGTATGGGCCGGAGGCCTTTTTATGCAATAAACTATTGAATTGAATTGACACAGAAAATAAGATAATTTGTTTCATAACAAATTTATAATACCTCTACAGAAAATTATTTTATTATTAGAAGTATTTTCGATTTATTGCATATGAAAAATATGAAAATATATTAATTGCAATGGGATATTGTCAAAGTATGAAGGAATTTTTGGAGGGCAGTGTAGATGACTGTAACACGCTTTTGACAGTTGGTACTACAAAATGATGCCTAGTTCAAATAGTTGCATTTTTAAGGATTTGGTGACTTTATTTGAAGGTGCCGTAGACGTGGCATTAGGATCTGGAGCTAGTGGTGCTTACGCTACCTCAACCGATACCTGGCAACTATTACAAAAGGTAAATATTTTAAGAGAGACGTTGTACGGTGAATATGGAGTCGGCCCCAACTAGGGTCACATATATGTTCATCAAGAACTTTCAAAAAGACTTATTCAAAACCTTGTTTTAAATGTCCTTTATTAAAAAAAATTGTTACATTTTGAAGAATGGTGAAGGGGCATAAAGTGTTACCCTGTCTGTCCATCCGTCCGTTTGTGCAAATAATTGGTTTCAATGGGATGGATTCGATTCACATTTAGCACATAAAGACAGGATAATAAAGTACAGGTGAAATTTGATTGCGGTTACAATCTGCCAAATGTTTTAGGGAGTTACGGACCTTTTTTACTTAACGAATTGGTTTCCAATCAATAATTTTTGACAGGATGGATGGAATCAATTCATATTGCATCAACATTATTTAGCCTTTACAAATAAAGTATTTGCATTCTACTGAAAAGCCCATAACAGTGCCATCTGTGTCCTGTGGACGCATCTAGTTTAATAACTGAACAAAACTTTCACTTTGATCGTTGTAAGTGAATTATTTACAATCCCCAAACATTTTAGGGGAAATATATTTGTTATTTTGGTCTGTTGTCTGTCTGATTTGTATTCACTTCATGTTTATACCTGTTTGAAGGAGTTTCAGTTAACTTGGCACAAATGCTTTCCCAAGGTTCACACAGGTCTTGAAAAGTCCTTGAATTTGATGCCCACTCCTTGAAAACTACTTGAATTTGTAAAGGCCAAAAACTCCTTGAAAACTACTTGAATTTTTTGGTAAGTTGTCCTTGAAATCTTCTGCTGCAAACAGTAAAAGGAACGAAAAATAACAAACATACCAACAATGATGAAAAAGTACGAAAAATGACAGAGCTATTTTCGACAGGGCCTACCGCCGAGTAGGCGATAGTATGGTTATAGAGTACAGTACTAAATTATAGGTAATTTGGCCATAAAATGGTGAAATCCGGTCCGAAATTATCAAAATTACCCTTGAGATTCCGCACCTAGTGGAACCCCTGATTATTTACAATGATTCATTACAGGCTGGATCTAACACAGGGGACAGAGTATGGAGAATGCCTTTATTTAGTCACTATACCAAGCAAGTGACAGAGTGTCAACTAGCAGACGTCAACAATGTTGGAAAACATGCTCGTTCTGGTGGTTCGTGTACGGCTGCTGCGTTTCTTAAAGTAAGACTGTTTATCAGACCCTGATCAAACATTATCTCTAGACTTCTCAAACTGAGAGTTGTCTGAAGTCACATCTAGGAGCCTAATTCATAAACATTATAAGCCGACACTTAGACTATAAAAAATTTAATGATCGTTTTGCTTCTATGTTTTTTCAACAATAAAGATTTTATTCAAACTTGGCGAAAGTGTTATGTGGATTACAACAATTATTCAGGCAAAATTTTATTTATTTAGATTTAATTGAAAGAAATGGCTTTGATATAACATTTGCAAACTTAAAGTTTAAGTCCAAGCTTCAGTCTTAAAATGTTTGTGAATGGTTTCAAAACATTCCTCTTATTGAGACTAATATTTCATTTCTTGTATATTGAAAATCAAGTAATGAACAGTTTCATCATGGTTACTGTGGTGCTTAAATGTATGTATATAGTTTACAAAGCACTGTTTGATTAGTTGTGTGTTCCTTAACTCACAATATAACATCTTAAACAAATTTGAGCTTTAGAAAGAAACTCAGTGGAGATATTTTTTTAGCTCACCTGAGCATGAAGTGTTCAAGATGAACTATTGGGATCGCCTCATGTCCGTCTTTGTAAATGTCTGTCAACAACAATTTAGTTTGTTAACGCTCTAGAGGTAACACCTTTTACCTGATGGCCAGAATGTTTGTCTCAATGATATCTAGATGAAGTTTGAAACTGAGTTATCTGGGGTCAACAACTAGGTCACTAGGTCCAATTATAGTAAAAACCTTGTTCACACTTTAGACTTTATCTTCATGAGACTTGGTCAAAATGTTTGCCTTAATATAATCTAGGTGAAGATTGATACTCGGTCAACAGGGTCAAAAATTAGGTCACAGGATCAAATGTTGGAAAATCCTTGTTGATTCTCGGGAGGCTGCATTTTCTACCGGAACTACACAAAACTTGGTCAGAATGTTTGTCTTAATAAAATGCAAGTCTAGTGTGGTATCGGGGCATTTGGGGGTAAAAAAGTAGATCACTAGGTCAAATCATTGAAAATCCTCTTGAACTCTTTTGAGGCCAACATAGCAATGTACTCAATTGAGCGATATAGGGACATCATGGCCCTCTTGTTTAGAAATTGGGCCCAGCTGTTTATGCTACAAACAGTATTGCCATTTGTAATTATAATATAATAATTATAGTTAAGACTTTATTTTACAAAGGTTGTCACATTAAATTATGCCAGAAACATAAACTTATGTATTGTGGCCTACCGCACTGTGTAATGTACAGAATACTAAAACATCAAATAATTACAATATAACCAAATTGTGCAGACAAAATACTTGATGTTAACAGAATAGGAATAATGACTAATACATGTTGATAGTTTTTTACAAAATAAGAAGGAAGTGTTTAGACAATAGTAGTGGTTGGCTTAAATATTTGCTTAAATATTTTGTTTTGTCTATTGTCAAATTGCAGGAGTTTGTAACTAACAAGAACTGGGTACATCTAGATATTGCTGGTGTGATGTCCAACAAAGGTGAAGTGCCTTACCTAGGTCAAGGAATGGCAGGTACTTACATATCCATTCAATCAATAATCATATATAAAAGAGGTTATTTGTTATAGTGTCACTCCTACTTAAAGGGCCAGTAATTCTGACTTGTGAGACACCTACTTTCTGAGGACATGTACTTCCTGATTCCTATCCTTCTATGCCAGGCACCAGGCAGGTGGACACACAGTAACCATTATTTAACTAGCTGGCGGCTCACCAACCGGCCATATCTGAATGAACCCATACCAGGATTCAAACCTTCGACCTGGTGCTCCCAAGGCAGATGCCTTAACCACTCTGCCTTGGGAGACGGTTGTGCAATTAGTTTACCTGATGCAGGCAAAATTCAGACTGAAATGCAAGGTGATATTTATGTGGAGTTTGTATGTTCTTGTCCTATGTCAATTTATTGTAGTGAAATGTTCTGAAATGCTAACACCAGATAAGTCCTCCATGATTAATATATTAACATGGTGGTCATTTTCATAAGTATCTTACTAGTACTTATCTGTTCTTCCAAAGGCAGCATGAATCAGAAATGGAGAACAAATACCTTTAGATGTATAATTTTCATTCAAACCATCAAAGACTGTCCTGTCTGGGCAGGTGCTTATACAATTCAGGAAACCTTAATAATACCCTGGCTCCATGAAGTGCCACAAATTGAGTTTTGGTTTTAATCAAATAAGTGGATTTTAATGATCTTTAGAACAAATCATCTCATCACATGGGGTGGTATTTGCTTTAGATTTTCCTTAATATCCACAAGATTTTCCTTAAATATTTAGAAAATACTTAAATGGTATTCACTTAATGTCTTATCTTTAAGATTTTCCTTATATATGTCATATTTTCCTTAAAAGATAAGGTAGCGTCCATTTGCCTTAGACGAAATCAATATTTTCCTAGAAGGTAAGACTTTCCTTTGCTAAGGAAATCCTTAAGTGGCACTGAAGAAATCTTTAAGGTTAAGGATTTCTTTATCTTTAACTAAGGAAAAGAAAATAAGGATAAGGACAATCTTAAGTCAAATCTAAAGATGTTCGTGAATACCACCCATGGTGATGCTATATCCCTCAATCTAGTGAATGTAACAGCACTTTAGTAATATACATTATATACTTGTGCAAGATATGAAGCATAATGGAATTTATGATTATTTAATTAAAGTTTCTGATTTTTTATTTATTTTGTTTTTCAGGTCGACCAACAAGAACGGTGGTTGAATTTGTAGAATTACTTGGAAAGTCGCAGTCTTGATTCATAGAGTTACATAGTTTTGCCAGTAAGATCACATGATTCACAGATTATATCACATGGACCACTTGGAATGTTAGATGTCTTACAGAGAATGTCACATGGAGGACTGTAGTGATAAAGTTATATGGTAGATATTTAAGTGACCTCACAGATAAATTAAGTCACATGATATGGCAAATTTATTTTTGGATAATATTACATTATCTGTAGAGGAAATGAACTATTAACCAAGACTCTAATGATTTACAATTCAAGCAGATTCTCTTAACTCTAATGTTTGTTGAGTGTTTTTCTATGGCTTGCCATCCATTTTTATCTGGTGAACATGAAGCAGTTTGCGATTGTGTACTTAAAAAATACTGATTCAGTCTATTGTAATGTGATTCACAATACTTACAGTTTTATCTTTATCTCTATCCTGATACTTTCAAGTTTGTGTTTTTGTGAGAATAGTGCTCAATACTGTAGTTATAGCAACAGTTTTTCATTTGATTGGATAGTTTGGTATAAAAGCAAATATTTGGTGAATGAAAACAGTGCTTTATAGAAGAATGTACTCATTCCTTTTTGTTGAAACTACAATGGTACAAATTCACCATATGATTATGTAGTTATCAAAATAAATTTCAACATACTAATGTTATAGTGTTCTTGTTGACTTTGTATAGAAAAACTGTTATTTAATGGAGTTTAATTTGATAACCAGCCAGAGTCAAGTAGTAACTTTTCCTGCTATTAGAGGAAGATCCCAGGAGCCCCTTCCCGTAATATGTAGGACATAGGCAGACGGGATGAGAATTTTCCACAAATGGTGGATTTTCGCTTTTTTTGACACCGGCCGGCATCATTTTTGAGATTGATGTCAGTTCGAGGGGAAGGAAGATAAACGCAAGATGATCATACATGTTTTTCCATGACACAGCATGAAATGTGGCAGTGTTTTACAAACCGTATGTTTTATAGTGCTATTTTCAGATGGCATATTCCATTGTAGTATATAGACCCGTGGCCTTTCAGCCATTCTCATCCCTGAGGCAGGCACATGTGGGTAGAACCACGACTATCCATAAGTCAGCTTGATAACTTCCTTTATTAGACCCCAAAAAGACAAATTGTGTAATTCTCATAGCTCAGCTTGCCACCCCCCTCCTCTTGGGCTAAATATTGATGCATAATGTTCCATTACAAAATAATAACCTTTGAAGCCATGAGAGTGCTGTTAGAACAAGCAACACTACTAACTTTCTTCATGTTTCAAGTCAACACCAAACTTGCAGTATGCATATGTATTGCTATGTAATATCCGTGGCCGAGTGGTTAAGGCATCTGCCTTGGGAGCGGGAGATAGAAGGTTCGAATCCCTGTAGGGATCCTTCTGATATGGCCGGTTGATGAGCTGCCAGCTAGTTAAATAATGGTCACCGTTCATCTACCTGCCTGGTGCATGGCATTAAAGGATATGAATCGGGAAGTAAACGTACTCAGAAAGTAGGTGTCTTACAAGTGGCTTACAGACTTCAACCCCAAGACTTTTCAACCCCACTTTTCAAATGAAGACTTTTCAACCCCAGGACTTTTCAACCCCTGATTTCAAGACTTTTCAACCCCTACCTGTTGAGACTTTTCAACCCCTATTTTGAATATTTTCAACCCCTACATATATCTTTCTCAACCCCTACTTTGAAGACTTTACAACCCCTACTTAGAAGACTTTTCAACCCCTATTTCTTTCATTTTTATCATTTTCTATTTTATTAAATATACTGGTATCTAACAATTCACTTATTTCATGCGTAACTGTAATTCGTAAATAAAGGAAAACAATTCCTCTCAAAATGTCATCGAAAAATATATTTAATGACGTAATCACATAAACAAGTCTCTGACGTCAATCAGTATACACGCGTTAAGCGTGTCCGTTCAATCTGGGACCAATATATACATGTTGGTCCCAGGTTGAATCTCTCTGACTCGGATTGCAATCAAGTGTACGGAATTTAATACATTTTGATTGATAAAGGACTGAGCTCTTGTGCAAAGATAAATATAATTTTTAAAAGTTCCTGTGTAAACTGAAAATGTGTTGATAAGGTCTGAAACATGAATCATTTGAGATGGAATAAACTCACTTAATTGGATATGTACGTTTGAAGAATTTTGCTGAACATGCTTAGTAAATCTGTCATATAAGTAACTTGCTTGTTAACAGTAAATGTTACCATATTTATTTTTGTGTTTGCTGCAGTGTTCATGAAGGTTCTTATTTAATACATCAAAAGTGTTAATATTTTTCATCATTGTTCGTTTTGTAAATTGTAAACAAGCAGCGTATAATTTTCATTTAGGGTTTTCCGCTCATTTGCTTAGTATATGCACACTGTGCAATATGATATTAACTGTTATTGTATCGTAGAAACATACACGGATATGTGATAACTCGTCTGAACAGATGGTCGGTTTTATTTGAAAATAAAACAATGATATTGCAAATATTTGATCGTTGCGTGCACGTCATATGATGCATGTTTTTGTCACTGATGGGTATAAGGCATATCATGTTCCTGAAAGAGATATTTGAATTTGAAACATAACTACTTATTTGTTAGTCAGGTAATTAATACGAATGCCTTAACTTTAATAAAAACGACAATATTTAGCTGTATGCGCGTTAAATTAGTCATGTACTGGATATTAACATTTTTCCTTTTGTAATGTTACACCACTTGAAACATAAACATGTATGTATATATATTTTACGCATTAAACTACAACGAAAGGTATAGACAGTAGTAAATGCATGTTATTGTAAATCACAATTCGCAATTCGAAAATTGCATTCCTTTAATTTGTCATTATATATTGTTTGATCATCATAATAATTAGCAGATTATTTGTTTAATACAATTAAATGCTTGTTTGTTTTTATTTGTTGCACTTGTTTAATGGATCAAAGGCAATTGTGTTCTATTGATGTAACCATCACACTTTTAATTATGTGTAAACTGTCAAGTGTACGTTGTTTAAGGTGATATATGCCCGCTAAATGCCTTGAAATGGTATTGTTATTATATATATAGGTGAATGAATCAGTATATTCTCGGTAGCGGATCAGTGGTCCAGTGGTAAAACGCTGGACTTGTAATCCAGGGATCGCTGGTTCGATTCCCCGCTCCATCACTGACCGTACTAACAGTCTTTCGGACGAGACTTTAAAAACCGAGGTCCCGTGTATGATGCTTTACATCGAGCACGTAAAAGAACCAGGGGTGCTTCTGGAACTGGGGCATCTTCTGTATCATGCACTATCCTCCAAATCTAATATGACTAACATTCTTCCGGAGGCGTCGCCCATGTGGGAAACCGGTGGCGACGATAAATAAAATCATATACAACAAGTATATTCTCACAATTGTCTAAAATTGGATAAGTCGTTAAGACTTATATGAATGTATATCAGTAGGTCCTTCTTAAAATGCCTTTATCAATTAATATATGTTTTATATATAGTACCTAAGATTGCAGATGCCATAATAATTATTAAGATATATATTCTCTTTTATCACCGATTTTGATAGAGTAATACAGGTTGAAACAAATAAATATATATAATGTGTCTTAAAACATAATGATTTCCGAACTTTGTTTAGGTTTAACCAATAACTCAACTCAATCATATTTATTGAATAAAACATTCGTAGGCCTACACGTGTATAGCATACAATACAGTATAATATATAATGTAGAGAAAGTCGTAAAAGAAATAAAAAAATATTAGTTTACAAAGAGCTTTCATTAATGTGAAACAATTGTGTTACATAAGCAAAGTGGTCAATGAAAATATATATACATGTACATGTACCAGGTATATCTCGGTCTATCTGTACCAATAAAGAAACACAAAGTCAACATATACAGATGACATGAGGAAAGGGCAATTATTGAGTTCTAATATCATTTGCATAATAAATTAATTTTGAAAGGTTTATCAATTCAATCTTTGAGTCAGTGCTTAAATAAAATGTATTGTTATGTTTGTTGACTGTGTTACGTAATGACGCGTGCTCGCTTAGCGAGGTGATTAACAAGGTGAGAAGCCGCTGTAGTGGGTGATTAGATAAGATGATAAGATTTAGGAGTGCTACTATTGATATTTATTTTTCAGAAATAAGGAATAGTTAGTTAAATACAATTATTAAAATCGACCAAATATCATTAATATAAACAGTTTTTTGATATAACAAATGGTCAATGATTAATGATCGACTATACCAATAAAGACAATGTAATTGTTATGTTTGTTGACTGTGTTACGTAACGACTCTGGGACAAGTATGATGAGGATTTTCTGCGTGAAATCGGCGAGATAAACGGTTAAGTGTATGTGCAAGTAATTGTGACAGTGTGAATAAATAGTGTGCCAGTGTGAAATAAAGTGTTTCTGAGTCAATGTATGTGCCAGTTTGAATAAAAAGTGTTTGAATAGTTTGAATTGGTAAAGCAGTCTCGGCAAATTCCTGAGACTACTTTACCAATAATACGTATTACCATTTCCTTACATGTATAGTGTCAAATTTTCGTTTCGTTTGAACTAAACATACTCCGTGAGGTCAAATATTAACATAATGTGAGACTAGTTACGTGCAAGAGACTTGATGTTTTATTCTATTCTATTGGCTATGTATTCGTCCTTTTTTCCTTTCTATATGCTGTATATAGTAATATAGTATTCAATATTCTTCCTTTAAACCATATATCTCCAGAAAATGGAGGCAATAAAGTTATGTATATATAAATAAATAATGTTTGAGTGTAAGTGACAGCGTAATTAGACTTAATTAGAATAACAAATCACATCATCAATTAAATACCAATTTAATTCCACCTGCAGTTTTAGGCCAAATAAAATGTGATAGAATGACTGTGTGTATTTTGTGTGTATACATCTTTATTAGTATTCATTTTGGAATGTTAATAAACTTCAAAAATTAAACTTAAACAACGTGATTGTCAACATTGTTCCAGGTAACAAATGTGATAATTGTCCAATTAAAAACATATTCGAGGGGTTGAAAAGTCTTGGTTTATTAGGGGTCGAAAAGTCTTGATTTTAACAGGGGTTGAAAAGTCTTAGGCTAATTAGGGGTTGAAAATGACAGTGGGGTTGAAAAGTCTTGGGGTTGAAAAGTCTCGATACCTTACAAGTCAGAATTGACTGGCCCTCTAAATATGGGTGACACTATAATAAATAAACACTTATTATTATTATTATGCAAAATTGATTCAAAATGAGTAGAAAATACTGTTGAAAGTGTATGCTATATCAATTGGTCAGTATTTTCCAAAACATATTTCCATTGGCTGACCACCTCACACTTAGTGTACAATCGTTCTCAGGTAGATAAAATGGACATCAATGTGTATTTAACTGTACCATGTTGTATATCGGTTATACTGGTATCGTAGGTTAAGATAACTTCATCTGCAACTTATTCAAACAGGAAATAATATAATTGTTATCAAAATGAATCTGGAGAAAGCAGTAATCTCGCTAAGAGATTTCACAGTACTTGATGACGGATAACAAATTGCATCAACTTTGTTTGATTTAGAAACTATGTCTCCTTGGATTATGGTCTTCACATAAGTGTGTGGTTTTCATGAAGTTCAGGCAACACTTGTTTACAATAAACCCAATTATTATTATAATGAATTTTGTTTCAAAGAGTCATTCACAAGAACGAGATGAACCATATTCCTGGAAAACCTGAATATACAATATATATGATTTTACTTAGAAGTGATCCGTACAACTGTTTGCACCAGTTATTTCTGTCTTGTCTGTGTCATTAACAACATGGTACAAGAATCAATGAAACACCACTTCGTCGCATTATTTGCAAAACCCCATAATTTGTTTTTCGTCTTTTTGAGAAAAACAACTTAACAGTTTTACCCTCCTGAGATAATTGTTACATACGGGGTTATGGAATTGCATTTCATTTAAGTTATGTGCATTCCAGAACAATTTAGGTAGTACAGATAGAAAGAGATTAGAAAGACGGCTTTAACGATACCAAATACACAAAACTACCAAAAACTGAGTTACGGGGTTCTGGAAAAACGACGACGAATAATTCTCAATTTCACCCTTAACACACTTTCGTCGATGAACAAACCATTTGTCACATTGAATCCGACAATTTGCCACACCAAACGTAACCATTTGTCCATTAACAAGACAATGTGTCGTCCTAATCCAGACCTCAAGCCACCATGTGTTATTCTGACTTTGAAACATTTGTCAGTATGATTTAAACACACGTGATTGTCGTTCAGGATCTGTAAGCAATCTATCAGAGGCTTTTACGGTATACTTGCAAGGTGGCATTGCTAAACGATTCGATTGTTATTAATGTTTTTTTTGCATTTGCCTACGCCATGCTTAGCTAAAGTCCCCTTTTAGTTATATATAACATTCTGTGACCAGTTCGATTAGCCTCGATGTAGAAGTGCGCCGGCCGTACGTTCTTGGCTCTAGAAGTTGTATCTTTTCGATATAAATTTGATATAGAGGACCTGAAATTCACGTGGTCAATGCCGAACACTTTCAATGGGTTTTAAAAAGATTTGGACTAGAAATAAAAGTTAAATGTAAAAGTCCACTGGACCAACCCTCGTACGTCGGTAGAACACCCGGTCGCCTATCTGTAGGTGGTAGGTTTGAGCCTCAGATGGACCTCCTGCTCGCTGTGGCAATTGGACTGAAGACCATACATAAGTTATTCGTCATCCATCTCTAATTCATGTGTCGATGTTACCAGATGCTTCAGGACGAGCCGGTTAGTATTCACTGGTAACCTAGGAATACTGGTTGGGACACCTGACATCTGTACGTAACTAAAATTTGCCGAAAAAGGCGTGAACCTACAACCTATAACAATTTCTTTTAAATGTGTCGCATTTATAAACTCCCAATTTAAACCAAATTATAGACTGTTAGAAAACCACACAAATAAACTGAAAATAAAACTTCCTTTTAGTGTAATGTACACATGATAATAGTATACTTACGATTTATCTCTACTTGCCAATCACGAACCATTAAATTTCCTATACAGTTGATATCTGTTCATTCATCTAACTTTCTAATGAACAAGGATATATTTCAACCAACAGAAAATAAATATTGCCGACTAAATGTTACGAGTACAGTAAAACCTCACTTAAAGACTAATAAGTCCACCTCAATATTAAGAACACAATTTCAAGTCCATTTTCACTGTTTTACTCTTTATTTAACCTTAATATTAAGATCACCTCAATATTAAGACCAGTTTTCAAGGGTCCCAATGGTGGTCTTATTATTGAGTGTTTAATGTATTTATATTAAACGTTCAGACTCGAATGAACGTCAAACATGCAATATCATGAGATTGACGCTCAAAAGTCCGTAATCATTCTTAAATCGCACGTGAACTACAGTTAAACTACAATAATAAGACGAACCTTGGGACCCTTGAAAACTGGTCTTATTGAGGTGGTCTTAATATTGAGGGCATTGCGTCAATCGTACAGGTTTATTTTCTGTTGAATGTTGCTTAACATAGAGCATCCACAGTTTAGATCATTTTAGCGCGCTTTTGAGACGGTGTCTCTTTGAAGCTCCTCAAGTTCATGATCCTACGTGAGTATAATCACTCCTTCGGGAACCAGTCAACGGATAAACATGTTGCACGTGGTGCCACACTGAGATACCACACCGTAGACACGTGACTCGTACTATTCCAAACCCAGTCACGTTAACTTGACCCCAGACTTAGCACTACTCTTATAATGCAAGGCGTTGGCAAGGGAGCTCGAAATAAATGCTTTACCACTGAGCCACCGGGCCGGCTCTGTAGATTTGTCCGACAACCATACTACTTTTAAATGCGTAAATTATAGTAATTTTTTCTTCTTTTAAAAAAGGTGAATTTGAATAAGGATGTAAATTCAAGATAACATCGGTGTTATTCACAATACGTGAAATGAAAATGATTAATTAAGTATGAAGGTTAACAATTGAAAATGAACGATGAATGTATTCATTCAAAATGACTGCAATACGATCCTTGGGGTGGTGATCATGAATACAAGACAACGTGCCACCGCCGTGTTTCTGTACCCATATAGGCACTACACTGTCAACACACCAGTTCGAGTGTACACGTACTTGTGTTTTGAGAGTGCAACTCAATACTGTTACTTCGATGAGTACTTAATTTATTATCCGACAACCGGAAGTTGGTGTATTAACAAGACACTTAGTCGAGACAATTGTTCGATAAAGACATTTAATTCTGATTGGCGATGGTAAATAATTATTGTTCTATGAATCGGATCAAAGTGGACCGAACAATGAGGCAGACATCCGCTTGTGATCTATAGATTATGACGTCACCAGAAGTTGCGGATGTTAGAATACACATGTTAGTTCATATTTTAGGTTGTGTATGTAATACATTTAACTTACCATGAATACATCAGGTATAATGGGTTTAAAGTGTCAATAAATGTGAAGTAACCGGGTGTGTGGAGTATACAAGGAATACTGTAGTGGGTGGGATTAGAGATTTTATTCGAAAGTATAATTTATTTTTCGGGAAATTATATGCACTGGAATACAGTCGACACTTAGACACGTGGTAATACAATCTGTGTACGTGGGATTTTTATATCGGATTCGGGGATTTTCGTATACAATACGAGTGTCTTGTGTGTTTAAGACATAATTTTATTACAAAAAAACAATATTAAAACTTTTAATTGAGTGGTCACTATATTGGAAGTTCATAGTTTACACCATGATTATATTTGAGTTTATGTCTACGTGCGACACGAATACGGACATTTTATAAACCGGCTTATTTTGCCTGGACAACTGTACACTATTAGGAAATACCTCGCAGGATGAAAGCATATACATATTAATTTTCATCAGGCAATTCAATTTGCTTTACAAACTACCGGTATTCATTAAACAAGACATTTTAGAGCAACTGTTCAATCCCTAAACCAGACACGAGTACTGGTTAGTAACCAAGGAAACGATAACCGAGAGTGATAAGGTTATAATTACTTGTTTCACAATCGATGTAAAATAAAGAGTAAAAACGAAACTAGCGTGACAATCATTGTACTTAAGTTTAGAACGTTCTGTCCGGAAGTGAAATATCACCATGACATCAACTGTGGACTGTAAGGTTGTGTTACTGGGCGGTCCAAGTGTCGGGAAGACGTGTTTGTTGGAGAGATATATACACGGGAGGTTCAACACCACTACACAGGCGGTAAGTTGTTCATACATACTGATGAAACATAGGGAGTGTCGCTTTACTATACTCGTGTTCATTGAAAACGCATTCTTTTCAATTACCTGTTTCGTTATTTATTCTTGTACGTATATAAACAAACTTACTCCCGCTTTCAATAAAACGGTCAATAGCTATTAGTCGGTCAATAGCTATTAGTCGGTCAATAGCTATTCATAGCTAATGTTATAAAATGTTTGTATCAATACCGACCTAAAATAAAAAATTGTATCTTGTATCTAAAGTGGTGTGATTTTTAAGGACATCCGTTGCCCACGACCCAGTTTCGTGTTATGCGGACAATCATATTTATTATGAACCGTATCAATGTAGACGTGATAGTATTTCATAACATAGCTTTAGACCACCAAAACGTCAACAAAAAACTTCAACTTTATTCACGTTATGGGGCGTTTAAATGACACCAAACGTCATGAATCCGTCGGTATGGTAGCAGGGAAGGTCATACCACGCTGTTGTACATGGTATGCATTGTTCTCGCGTTAGACGACAACAAGACACCGGCTCTGTTGTTGATGTTCCACGTCCAGGACGCCAAAGAGTGACGTCTTGTCAACTAGACCGCAATATTTCCTTACATATCTCCGAGGTCCCTTTCAAACAGCAACACGGACTGCCGATAAACAAGGGGATATAACCAGCAACGCATTAGTCGATCCACCGTGCGTCGACGCCTGTAAGAACCCGGAATTTCAGCCCATGATTCATACAGGTGTAACTTATTGACAACAGAGAGGCGACGTAACCGTGAGTTGTGATGTCGTCGGCATCTATGATGGATGCAATATTAGTGGAAACATGTTCTTTCCACTGATGAGTCCAGCTTTTGTAAAGATGTGCTGGATGTGAGGCGTAAGGTGTGGCGTCGCCGAGGTGAGCGTTACGCAGATTGCTGCGTCAGATAGCATGCACGACGGGGATGGGGCAGTGTACTGGTGTGGGCCGGTTTATCATGGTACCACAAAACAACACTGATAGTGGTTGGAGGCAATCGACGACTCGTTGACGATACGTTATATATAAAACATATAGATCTACCAGATAATTAAAGAGGTATTAAATAGTAGCACGTAACCCATACAAAAAAGCCATACAGCAATATCGGTCGATTTTTTTCAATACATGATACCGATTTGAGCACGACTTGGATGAAACTAAATTGACACGTTTCCTAACGAAGCATTTCTTATTCATTGTTATTGCACGAGTACTTCTTCTCTACTAATCCATCCATATAAATAGACGATCTCTTCGGGTTCCAGATGTTTTACATGTATATACTGAGCAAATTCAAAAAATGTTCACTTTGATTTTATCGAAGAGACCATACCATATCCATTTTATATTAAACTGTTTTTATTTCATCGGATCCGACATTTTATTACGAATAATACATGGTTTCGAATAGCCCATTTCAATTCATCGGGACCTGAAATATATTTTGGTATTCGGATAGAAGGTTGTCGGATGAACGAGGTCCGACTGTTTATATAAAACCATGCGTTAACCGGATAGTAAATAAATACAGGAAGCATTATAAGTAAATACGTAAGTGATAGAAAGTCGGACAAAACAGGTTATAGTTTCATATTGCTGTACTTTTCACCTGTTTATTCATGCGCGAATCCTGTCTACTCGTGGGTGAGTACATGTATTCAATTAAACTTATACAGTATTGTTTACGCAGTATGCTTTTTGAACAGCGGAAGATTGATTGGAATATTACAAATCATTTAATCGAAGTACATGTAGATATTACCGGAAGTGAAACTTAACCCTCACCCTTTCCCGTTTATGAGACTTGTTTCAATTAGTAATCAACATACAGCGATTTAGATTATATTTAACGATAGCAACAAACCATCTTCCTGATTTCATTACAATGATATCAAGAAACATATAATAATATACACCTTGAACAAGATTTAGCACTCCTGGTAAATTTGACAAATACTGAATAAAAAGACTGACATATTGAGTTGTGAATAATTCGTGTGACAGGAGATTCATTCAACAATTGGAAACCCATCAAGTTCTCCGATGAGTGGTGTTTTTATTGAGTCTAATGCATTTTTTGCAACATTTTTTCGGTTATACATGACGGTCTGACCTAACCAGTATTCCTTAAAATGATGATCAACCAGTATCAACTTCCGCATGCATCAGACAACTATCCCACATGCATCAGAGATGGAGGACAAATGATCGTTGTCCAGTGTCACGGAATGACACGATCTGTCCCGATTGGGAATCGAACCGGGACCTTCCGGTGACAGCCCAGCGCTTTACCAATTGAGCTAACAGGGCGGGCATCCAGTGAGTGTTCAGGCATTGTGTGTCAACGATAACTTGTTATTTACTAACATGATCATATTTTTTTGATGTATCAATACAAACTCTATGTGTGTAAGATGACTCTAAAATAAATACAAATGTCCCTTGTCAGACCCACACACCATCTTTCCAGCTGGCGATGACATTTGGTTTGCCCAATTCTTTAATGGGATTGGTATCGTTTAACTTTTGTTCAATTTAATCATTTTAAACTAAAGAATGTGGTGTTTTATACAGATATGCAATGAATACATTTCAGACAATCGCAGGTTCATTTGCATCGAAGAGGGAAAGTCTGGCAAATACAGCGGTCATACTAGGCTGTTGGGTAAGCATTTTAAATGATTACTTGTATGGGTCTCTAAGTCTTAAATAAACAACAACTCGCTGTAGATATAGTATAAATTTACAGAATATCCAAAATCAAGCTACCTGACAATTGTCATCTCTCGGGGTAGTTTCAAACCATCCGCATCGCATTTCATTTAAAAGGAAGACTTTCTGATAGTTTGATATAGATATGTTTCTGAACCGAATGTAGCCGATATTAGATATCAAAATGAAAGTGGGGGTTTTATGTGACCTTAATTAGGTTTATGCTTATTTATTGTGCATCGATTGTGAAACAAGTTCATATACTTATCACTCTCGATGACTGCTTCCTGGCTACCTACAATATTTTTTTTTGTGTACGTGTTTCATGTCACAAATCATTCCATTCATTAGCTTATATACATTCACTTCTTCAGTGACAGCAATGTGTCTTCGAACACATGAACATGAATGCTTTTTGTCTTGCAAAATGTGTCAGATTCAGTAAAATAAAAATATAATCGAAGGCAAGCGACAAGGCTGTATTCGTCCATGCGCGGATCCAGAGGGGGGGGGGGGGGGGGGGGGTGTTGTTTAGGGGGGGGGGGCTGGGAACCGATTGGCAAAATATATTTTCACTTTACAATCCTGTATCCAGACGGGGTTCAGAAAAGCTTGACACTGTAAGATCTGGACCCCCCCTGACGAAAATTGCTGCATCCGCCCTTGTTCGTCTATGATAAATTTTATTGTCGTTTAACATTGCATTTCCTATTAGTTGATTCAAAATTGTGTAGTTCATGTTTTCAATGGTTGATCACCTCATAGTTTGTTAACAACCGTTTTCAAATAAAAAAGAGCTATACAATTAATTTCCAATTGAAGGATACAGCCGGAAGTGAACGTTATGCTTCAATATCCCGGATGTATTACAGAAACGCACGTGCTGCAATCGTCTGCTTTGATTTAACAGATCGTTCAACCTACGACACTGCCCGAAAATGGGTATCCGAACTTCGGACAACTGAAGCGGTAAGATTATGTCGCTATTTTGAGCAACAACTAAGTATAAGCGTTCTTGTAGTAAGAATTTACCGTCAATTCAACCTCTCAAGAGCGACAACATACTCCATTTGCAGATCTCAACGGGTGTTCGTTGCTTTGGAGTAATTGCGCTCATATCATGACGTCATATCATGATAACGATTGTTTCAATAAGCAGACTGCAATGTGGATTGTGTCAATAAAACATGCTCATAAATAGGCGGGACAGAATTCATCAGTTCCGCCCGGTTTGCTCAGCTGGTACAGCGCTGGACTGTCACGATTGAGATCCGGGCTCGATTTGCGGGCGTGGCAGGTTATGTCCTGCCGTGACATTTGGCTGCAATCATTTGTTTTCCACCTCTAAGTCATGAAGGGAAGTTGCCAGCTGCTTGCAGGAGGACAAATTAGTACTGGTTAATAATTAATTCCAAACGGGTTAGACCGCCATGTATAACGGAAAAAAGGTTGAAAAATGCCATTAAACCTAATAAAATCAGAAGAATCCTCCGCGGAACGGTTACACATTTGGTACGCGAGAATGCCTTAGAAATGTGCTTGGACTTATTTAAACTCCTAAGCTAAATATATGTGTGTACATTGAAACAATAGAGCCACTGGCATTTGGGGGTGGGGTACCGTGACTTATGAAACATTGTACAATAAACATAAGTCTTGAGATGCCTGGAATGCTTCAACAAAGAAGACATCGTGAAAATACAAAGTCATATAAGAATATCCAAGAGGATATAATAGTTCTTTGATTTTTTCAGGAATGCAAACTTTATTTCTGTGGAACAAAACTAGACGTTGTTCAAAATAAACCAGAGCTTCGACAAATCGAAAAACAGTCAGCATTAGAGTTAGCACACGGTAATATCACCCTTATACTTTGTTTGTTTTGCGATATCCCGAACTACTGAACTCCATTTGGCTTGAGCTCTTCCGTGCCAGAGTGCCGTGTCTAAATCCAAACCTTTTGTAAGTGAAAGCATTGAAGGTTCGAATTTAACTGAAAGAAGACAATCCATAGATCTGGGCCCAGAGCTATAAACATTACTCAGCACTTTCCACTCGGCACTGTCCGCTCAGCACTGTCCGATCAGCACTTTTCACTGTCCAGACCACTTAGCACTGTCCGTTCAGTATTGTCCACTCAGAGACAGACTCGCCCATTCTATCTTTGTTGAGAATTTGAGACTTACTGGCGTTTAATGCTTAGTATAGCTGTTATATTCCGAACCTACTACATGTAGTTCATTCAATTGAACTTTTGCTCTTGTTATTGGTCTAATACCATGACAAGTGTGCTTTGTTTTCTTCTTTGTATTTTCTTTCTACTGATGAACGAGAACTGTTTGTACACCAGAATAGTTACTTGCATCGTGACACTATTCATGTTACATGATTTTGAGAATTTGTACATTTGTGATACTCCGTATGTTTCTCGTTACCTTGCTGACTATTTGCCACACTGTATTTACATCGATAAATGTACACTGATACGTATCTCTTATAAGATATATTTGTGGAGCTATAATAGTTATTCCATTTACATGCACATTGCACGTAACGTACATTACCTCGTATAGGTTGAGATAGTGTTTTGCCACTGCCTTTCTTTCCATTTCAGTCAGGCTCTAATTGATTTAAGCTTGAACTTGAACATTTAAATCACGTTGTACGTCACACTACCGTCCATGTTTCGTTTTCGTTTAATTATTTCAGATTTACAGTCAGATTATTTTGAAAGTTCGAGCAGAACTGGTGAAAATGTTGGTGAGTTTCATATTCATTCTAAACTTACTTAAAATATGATTTATTATATGCTTTCCAGTGGTTTATAGAGATTTATCAGTGGAATAAAAATCGATATTTTCACTGTTTCAAACAGTGAAAATAACATTTTGATATTTCTCACTGTTCCGATTTTTGGGACTATTTTTTACCCCACTGGTAACCCCAACAGGGAAAATCAGTGTAGAAACTAAATTGAATTGCCTCCCTTTGTATTGAAATGAGATGACCTCTCTTTTGTACATGTACTAGAAAACCATGACGTCATCATCCGGTATATTTGTTGACATTTCGAAGTAAGATGCGGTTGTTTTCCGCTTGTATTTCACATAATTTCGAACAAATGAATGTTCTTTATATATATTTATTTACATAGCGATATCTTGCCATGCGGGTATTTTGATTTAAGTGCCTGTAACGTCGAAAACTAAAGCTACAGTGTACATACGTATTCTCGCGGTACTTAACCGAATATCGAACAATAAATCTTGAAAAAAAAACATACCTTCAAATTTCTTGTTGTCTATCTTTTATTTCACCAATTCCCGTCATCCATACAATATTATTCATTTCAAAATATATCAAGTTTGTTACAAAATGTTAAAACAACACAATAGGGGTGCAGCCATTTTGAATTGGAGATACATCAGAATTCTCGCGGTATTTCATTAAATGTCTAAAAATAGATTTAACTGTAGGCATCAGGCCACTAAATTATATGTCAGAGCTTTTCAACAGTTTCTTAAAGCAAAACAAGTATAACTATTAACTTTATAACAATTTAACTTTATAACTGGATCAATGTTTATATGATAGTGTTTTACTTTTTATTCCTCAGGGCAATGCATACATCTGAAGGCACTACCTCTTCTAAGGAAGCTGACACTGGAGCAGTGTTTTAAATGGACCCAATGCTCACAAACATCACACTGACCCCAATTGACAATGTTTAAGGCCATGCATCCCCTAAGCTGTGGTGGGAAACTTTTATTACAGACACAGCATGGATCATTGTCTTCCTCTATAAAATCAGATTCAGAATCACTCTGAGAATCACTCACATTCAGAGGGGCACCCTTCTGTTTTGATAGCCCAGATGTTGACGGTTTGGGTGACTCTTCAGTTGGTATAATCTTGGCTGATTTAGTTGTTTTGGGTTTATTTTGCTTTTTATTTTGTTCAATTACTTCTATAGAGTCCACATTATGTGCTGCAAGTAGGTTACCGACTATTTTCAGAGGGGGTACAAATTTTTTCTTAGGCCTCTGAAGAACAACTTTTGTAATTGTGATGTCATCCAAGAAGTTACTTTCCTTTTCAACATTGACTTGTTCAGCAGAGTTATCTTGGGGACAATCTAAGGCTTTATCCGGATAAATTGTTGCTGGCATTGTCTGTGTTTGTGTTATAACAGCACGGTCAAATGGATGTATTCCAGCCTTTTTAAATGCTGATACAACATTTTCCGGACAAAAAGCTTTTGTATATGGCTTGGCCGTGAGCCTTGCAATTTCATATCTAGTTATGGCAATACCAGGATTGCTATGCAAGTATGACTTGCATTCCTGGTGGAAATACCGCTTCATGGGTCCAAAAACACCTACATCTAGAGGCTGAGTTAGGTGTGAGGAGTGTGGGGGGAGCACAAACAGAATTGTGTTGTGCTCTTTAGCCCAATTTGTAAGGGTAAGAGATATATGGGATTTGTGCCCATCATATAACAACAAAGTTGTTGGTTTGGTTGAATCTTTTACAACACCAGAATACTTTTTAAAGTGGGTTGTAACATATGTTTCAAATAGACCCCTATTAACCCACCCACTCTCTGACATATGCCCAACAGACCCAGTTGGTGCACCTTCTAGAAGGTTATCACACCAACGCTTTCCGGGGAAAATATAGAATGGTGGAATATAGTTTCCCATGGCATTAGCCCCACCAATTATTGTGATGTTTTTTGTTCTGGGCGAAGTAACAGACTGTGGTGTACTGTTTTTTTCACAAACAATTTTTGGGGGAACATGCTCAGTGGAAAAACCAGATTCGTCGATGTTAAATATTCTTTCAGGAGCATTCATCAAGTCATGGTCATGGAGAATGGAGCCCAGCTCTTTGAAATAGGCATCTATGACTTCTTGTGATGTGCATTTTGCACGTGCCATGCCAAGTTTTTGGGGGGACGCCACTTTCAGCTGCTCCCAGCGTTGCACGAATCCATAAAACCATCCCTGACTTAAACCTTCCCTGGCCTTTACATTTTTTCCCAACGATCTAGCATAATTAGCAGCCATGTACTGCAAATCGGTAATGGAATACCCATATCCAATATTGGCCATGTAAACTATATGGTCAACCAAGGCCTTTTCTTCTTGATTTGTAAATATCCTGGCAGGTCCTGGTCTGCAATCAAGGCTAACATTCTGCCTGGTCCTGTCTCTAAGAGTTGACTCTGGTACCCCATACATTCGTGATACTCTGTAAACAGACAGGCCTGAAAGTGTGGCCTCATAGGCTGTTAGTAAATTAGCCTTATCATATGGCTTCTTTTCCCTTTTGGACTTTTGGTTCTGAAAAAATAACATTTCCTTAATTTTTTTGCAATATTTGATTTAAAATTCTTTAGAAAAACTTTTATCAGGCAAAGAAAAAAGTAAAAAAGTTCAAACACCATTGAAAGAGGGTCCTCAGTCAGGAACAATAATTTAGTGGTCTGAGACCTATCTTAATAAAGCAGACGGACGTGGATGCATGATGAAACTGATGCCGATTTTTACTTAATGTAGCTGTAATTATGTAAGATTTCAATTTGAATCGATTGATTGTGTGTTTTTTTAAATATTTTAAGAAATACTCACCGAAAGACGCTTCATAATCTTCGTAAATCTGTTTTTTTATCGGCGAAAAAATCTGGGTCAATGAAATTGTTTATTTATACCGGTGGGCGGAGTTACGCAAAAGCCGCGAGAATTATGATGACGCGAGAATTATGATGTTGACTATACTTTATTTTTCGTCTGCAACATTTAACAATATAGCTCTAGTTAACATGGCACAGCTATTTTCACGGAAACGTCAATTTCAACCACACGGAATCTAGATCAACGGGACTCTCCCAAATGGTCAACAATTCAAATGTACAAAACCTGAGGTATTATGTATCTGATGAAGCGTAGCCACGCGAAGAAACCCCTCTCGCCAGACCATTCAAGACAGTTCGTGTCATCTCTGACAGTGTCAGTGACGGTTATTCATGTGCAAAACTCGTCAGTTACTACTAGTATACTGTTTAAAAGCGTTCTCCAGATTTCAAAGTTCTTTGTTAACAAGTTATTTCCAACTTTACGTGTTGTCAATTTCATTTCCAACATGGCGTCCGCTTTGATCATTTATCGATGTGCAATGAATATTGCTACGCCATAATTTGTTGCATAATTTCGAACAAATATTTTTTAAATTTATAATTTAATGTGAAACAATAATGAAATTGTCTCAATATTCTTATCAAATTGTTGTTTTATCGATGTTTTCAATACTGTATAGTTTAATAAATTGGTAGAGTTCGCACTATTTTGTCAGCGATTGTGCTCGAAATCTATATGGTTGTAAAGCGGCTACAGAGGCACCGCACAGGGTAGTAAATGAGACGCTCGAGTAGTTTATTGGTCAAAATAATGTTTAATTCTTTAAAAAAGCATATAATATAGAGGATATTTGTTGATTTCGATGGAAGATCGAATTTTATTTCACTCGTGGTCAAAAGAAAAGTATATTTTCACTCGTGGCTACGCCACTCGTGAAAATATATATTTCTTTTGACCACTCGTGAAATAAAATTCGATCTTCCATCGAAATCAACAAATATCCTCTATATCATCGCGAGAAAACGCTATTCCAGTGCGTTAAGCTCGGAATCTCCGTGAGTGACGTGTATTTTATAAAGTCGTGTCTATGACGTACTCCTTCGCTTATATCATTTTGACGTCACTTGTTTTTCGTAGTTAATTGCATTCAACAATGTGTTGTTTGTGTATTAAACATAATTACTAAGTAATTTATTTAAACCGTTTTTATATTGATACGATCCAAATACTAGTCTTTAAGTGAGGACAATATGATGATTCGTTGATCCGTGAAAAGTTGTTCATTGAGTGGCACTAATTGTTTAATATAAAAGATCAATGGTAACAGAATGACCAACTCTCGATTGATACATATGCCTCACAACGAATTAACTTACGTGGTACACCTATATACGGAATCTTGTTTCTGCCAACGTGCAGATGTCAACTTGTTGACCTTAAACATTGGAAAACAAGTTGACATTTACTTCTTTTATTGCTAAATTATGGATTGACATTTATCGAGTCAAAAACTCTGACTTCTCAGCTTTTCGTGGAATTTAAACCGCAACAAATAGAAATTTCAAGTTGTCGAATTCTATTAAGTCAATAAGTTGATGGCGGAAACAGGATTAAAGTTACGGTAGATTCAATGTTTTAATAGTGATCTTATCTTGATTCATCGCAATGTATAATTATGTAATGGTCGCTTTCAGATCAAATGTTCAAAAAAATTGCAAGAGACTTCACAATATGGAAAGATGAAACCGTGATAAAAGGATTGCGTAAGTATATATAGAGTAGTGGGTATCTTTACATAGCACAACCCAGCTTATACCGCTCAAGCGATGGTCCTACCTTTGACTACTTTGATACAGTAAAACCTCAACAATAAGACCACCTTTGGAACCTTTGAATACTCATCTTCTTATTGAGGTGGTCTTTATATTGAGATTTGATAAAGAGCAAAACAGTGAAAAATGGACTTCAAAATTGTGTTCTTAATTTTGAAGTGGTCTTGTTATTGAGGTGGTCGGTTTATATATACATGTACATTGGTCAACTGAGCTAACCCGACATTTGTGTCAAGATTATCTTAACTAAAGAATGACAATGCGTAGCCAAACGTTGAACACGTCTGTAACGAATTTGAATCGTTTATTGACCGTGATTCCATCCATTGTCATCATGAACATTGTCACTTATAGCAATCAAAATATAGCAAAGAAACAAATAGAAGTTTTTCGGGAATATGTACACCAGTGCCGACGTGTTAGCTCTATTGGCCAGTATATACTGGTTTTTCATATGTCTAATGCGGCCAGAAGCGGTCAGGGGCATATATATGTCAAAACATTTTGTGTGTGTCAAGTTCCATGGCGTTGCCTGTTTAATAAGTTCCAATTACAAAACAAATATTTAAGATGTGTTAAACCCCCTATTAGGGCGTGACCGCCAGAGCGGCATGAGCCCATCTATATAGTTTAATTGGCAGTTTAAGAAACATCCTACAAGTACAACTATAAATAGAAACGAGATTTAAATTGTATCAGAACTACCCCAGACGTGCATCAAATTCAACGAGAACTCCTCATGAAACTTTTCCCTGATCCACCCCTTTGCTCTCCAATGTATCATTTCCCCCGACGCTAGTGTGGCCTAAATGCCATTTTAGTGTGTTTTTAAACTCATTTTGATATGAAAATACATGTTGATTGAAAGAAAATTTAGCATTTATCATTGCGTAAAATGAAATAAGGTCATGTCAAGTTCTTAACTTGCATCCCTAGGTAAGTTCGTGAAATTTTAGAAATCTGAATTTTTACATGTTCAGAGTATATATTACCAGTTTGGCACGAACACCTCAGTTTCTTCCAAAACTACTAAAAGTCAAAATGTATGGGTAAAACATGCAACTTCTCTCAATTTATTTGTGGGGCAATATTTTCATAGTCAAGGACCCGGAATTTATAACAAATACTGACCACTCTGCATTCAAGTGTCACACAATTTACTCTACTAAAGCAGAGTTTGGAGATATGTGTATGCGACATTGATTACAATGCTTACTGAGTGTTCAGTATTATATACGATATACAGTCGGACCTCGTTCATTCGAATACAAATATTTATTACGAATAATGCATTGTTTCGAATAACCCATATCAATTCGATGTGCCCAAAAAGATACATCGGGACATGGTATTTATTTAGGTAGAAAGTTGTCGAATAAGCGAGGTTCGACTGTACTTTCTTAGAGATTTGAGAGTGAATCTTAGATTGAGTCTTTGGTGCTGAGTGCTAAGTATGATAGTTAGAATCAGTTATTTCCCTCCAATCTCAGGTTTACACTCAATTAAGAAAATGAACACAACGAATACTCAGAAGGCAGCATTGCGTTTTTCATCGGACACTCAGATCGCCATAATCAGACTTAACAGAGCAACTGAGTACTGGTTATAATTTTGAGTCCACGTCTATTACGTCTTTCTATATTCCGCGGTAGGGGTTTAGCTGACAAATTTATGTTAATTCTTTAATAAATAAACATTCGCATTGCCATTTGTGTTTTCATTGCAGAAGCTTGCGAATCAATAAGATTGCACCAGTCTAGTTGGAAAAAAGATGCAAGAGTTCGAAAGGATCGAGGCGGTTGTTGCTTTAAATGACACATTTATACTATTTGACGATTATTTATTTTCAATCCGTGTGCACAGTTTTAAATCTGGAAGCCGCGCATATATTCGTATATATGTTCAATGCAAGAAGACAACCCCAGATTGTATATGTGCATATACGGATTCAGGAGGGGAACACCAGTGGAAGCACCATACACTAAACTCTGGCAAGCGCATGTTTCACTATGACATTGAAAGATATAAACTAACTATGCTGGCACCATTGTCAAGCAATGGTTCAATTCATTAATTCTATCAGTGGTGAACACGGAGTCACGGATGTTGATTAATGTATTACAAATAACCGTAATATTAAGAAACGTGACCCTTATCCATTATCCTGGAGCCGCCCCTGTTGCATTCATTGACAGGGTTTACTATAAACACAGAATGATTGTTTGTCTTATTGTTTTTTATTATCCTCCCATTTGAAAGCCTTATAAAAGTGTGTTTTGTTTCGAAAGCATATTTTTATATTTTCATTACCGAGAAATGTGCAATCCATTTTATAATTAAATGATACTCTGTGTGCATGTTTGTTATACATTTATATGTTTTGTACTGATTACGATGCACTCATGCGTCTTCAAAAGAAGTTTGACTTGTTTTGTCATACTAAATAAAATACTTTTATCGTTAATTCGTGTGTATTTGTACGAATGGTAATGTACATACGCCAAATCAGTGTCTATATACAGCGGTGTCCATTTTGATTTTCTTCTGTTATTTCTACATTATTATTTTATGAACGTTTTATAAGTTACGGACAAAGCGTTTACAACGCAGCTGCCAGTCCGGAAACCACGGTCCGTACGATTCACATTAAGAAAAGGACCCGAGGTTTACCGACTGTTACAAAATGTATCGTGAATGAAACATTTCCGAACATGCGTGTACCCTTCAATGATAGACAGTTTAGATAGTTAGATGATATTTGAAACACTAGCATAGAACCCGAGGCCCCTCCAACGGTCAATAACAAATCTTACGAACGTAATCTCCCTTGCACAAATCGATTTCAAGTAGGCAATTGTAATAGAACATTTTGGTCACCTCGTTGTTTTCAATCACAAACTCCTATAAAAAGTGAAGTGTCTATTTATTATAGTGTCATCCCTATTCAAAGGGCCTACCATTTCTGACGTATGAGACAGCTACTTTCTGAGCACATTAACTTTCCAATTCCTACCCACCAATGCCAGATATCAGGCAGGTAGGCGCACGGTAACCATTATTTATCTAGTTGGCGGCTAACCAACCGGTCATATCAGAACGGACACCAGGCAGGTAGGCGCACGGTAACCATAATTTATCTAGCTGGCGGCTCACCAACCGGCAATATCAGACTGGACCTCAACCGGGATTCGAACTTTCGACTTTCCGCTCTCAAGGCGGATACATCAACCACAAGGCCACGGGAGAAGATATACTATAGGTAGTTCGGATCGGAATTAAATTAAGACAATGCATGTTTATCCATCAATGTCTCTTAACCACATACAAACATGTGTCGGTCAGATATAGTACATAGTAGTGAAAGATTCTCTTGGACATCCTCAGTTAATTTGAAAGACACTATGAAGTAAAACAAAGATAAATACAAAAAATGGGCAATGCCCACAAACCAGGTTTTCAACCTAGGTATTTGTAACTAAGGCTCTATTTGTATAATAAATACATGATGATGATCAATGCTGCAAAGGTGCCGTAGGTGATACATGCATACAAACACTCACACTTAGATACATTATATATATATATGCAACAACTATACACCAAATTTGATGTCAATACACCCACACATAGCGAAGATATTAAGTGGAAACTGATTTTTAAATTTCAAGTGACCTTGACCTTGGACGGAACAAACCCAAAAGCAATCCCAAGCGAGCTCTCCACATATTCTTACTATACACCAAGTTTGATGTCAATACAATGAACAGAACTCAAGTTATTCGCCGTGCATTGTAAAATGAAACTCGGTACGTCGTGGTAATGAAGACTACGCATTATTGAGCGTTCTTTCAGACTGAAGTTGTCATCAGTATCGGCAAACGCTTACTAAACACTATAACCAGTGTTTTACGAAAGAAGATGACGTCAGAAAGATTAGAAAAAGCAAAACGGCAAACTGTCTAGAACTCCAGTCTAGAAACAAAGTAGCCTTACATGTATTAAATACATTATAATGATTGCTAAATCACTCATACAATAAAATGTATCCACGATAATGAATGATCGAACCAGTCACGAGTAAATATGGTCCATTCACTCAAGATAAGTCAGTTCCAGTTGATCTCAAGGGTTGTTCAATGATGAACTGTGAAAACAGCATGATCCTAGTTCTCAACAAGTGTGTAACAGGAAGAATAGAATGGTGATGGCTTTAAATTACCAGTTTATGTCGAGAGTTGTCGTTCTTCCTTCGTTCCCACCAAACATATATCTCTCGAAAATGGGAGCAATACAGGAATGATTACTGAATCGAGACCAGTTAAAGAACACGAAGCCATGAGTATCTCATGTTACTATGGCGATTGAAGCAATCGTTAATTGTGACAACGACACTGTATTATCTATTTGATTATTTTGTGTCAGAGCATTGAAGAAAAATTAGTCTGCAATGCAAATAACTGGTCAATTCATACCAGATGTTAAATAGGTACTTTAGAAGGACGAGCAACTGATTGACCACGCTACTTGATGTGTTTTTGATTGTCAATACGCGGCTATTTCATAACGCGAGACATCATTTTCCAGTTTGGCGTTCAGACGTCTTCGACGGATAATATCGTGTATTTCCGTGTGGCACTAATTTCCGGTAAATGTGCTGGTACCTGGTTACACTTTTGGTCCCGCATATCAGCAAGCCATTTAGCAACACGTTTATCCTTGTTCACTGGTCTATTATTGTGCATATATAAAGCGTCTTCTGTAAGATTCCCATACGTTTGAGACGGGATGTTGTTATAATTATCAGTTTCAAGGTCGGAAATGATGACGTCATAGTCGTCCTTCCGGTCGGCTGGTTTCAGTCTGCGTCCAGCATTGTCCTTGAGTTCTAAGGTGTCTGCTGGACGTGCGTTGTGAAAATCAATATCGTTCGTTAAGTCGGCCAAATCATCACGGCCTGTTGTACAAACATGTGTCCTGTCTGAAATGACAAATGTAGAAGCTAATAAAATCGCTGTCAGGGGCGTAGCTTGGATGAAATGAATGTGTAGGCCATGATCTAGGGGGAGGTCTGTGGGCATGCTCCCCCAGAAAAAATGTTGACCCTAGAATGTCAGAGGTGCGTTTTGGCGTATATTTTCTGGGGAAATGTGTAGGCCGCGGCCTACACGGCCTATAGGAAGCTTCGCCCCTGGCTGTCAGAAAGAAATTGCAATTTTTGCGTTGTTTTGCGCATACATGTTTAGAAATGATTTAAACTGATCTCGACTAAAATTACAATATTCACCATGTGTTTAATAAGTCTTATTTTATAAATCATGTAATGCATACAGACAGCGTTAAGTATGCGTTTGCCCAGCGGAACATTAGTTTGATTATCTACCGTGATTTACCGAAAACATTTGTATTTGAACCTCCATTGCCTACATTTGGAATTATAAGAGCAATACTAGAACAGACTGGTCCCATATCTTGTCGATATGACATCAAATAACGAGTCTACGGCGTGTACCACAGTATGTTTGACATCAAATAACGAGTCTACGGCGTGTACCACAGTATGTTTGACATCAAATAACGAGTCTACGGCGTGTATCACAGTATGTTTGACATCAAATAACGAGTCTACGGCGTGTATCACAGTATGTTTGACATCAAATAACGAGTCTACGGCGTGTATCACAGTATGTTTGACATCAAATAACGAGTCTACGGCGTGTACCACAGTATGTTTGACATCAAATAACGAGTCTACGGCGTGTATCACAGTATGTTTGACATCAAATAACGAGTCTACGGCGTGTATCACAGTATGTTTGACATCAAATAACGAGTCTACGGCGTGTACCACAGTATGTTTGACATCAAATAACGAGTCTACGACGTGTACCACAGTATGTTAACACATTTCATCTATCTACAAAACATAGACACCGTACTCGTATCAAACTTAAGTGTTTAGTTATGCTAGTGTTGACCCTATATAAAGGGCCAGCTATTTCTGACGAATGAGTCACCTTTCTGTACACATCACGTCCCAATTCCTAACCTTTAATACCAGACAATAGACAGGTAGGCAAACGGTAACCATCATTCAACTAGTTTGTGGCACACGGATCCTTACTGGGATTCGAACTTTCGATCTCTAGGATGCCTTAACCCCTGGGCCACGGTTGACGGTTTAATGATATATAACTGAATGTCGGTACGTAAACCTAACACTCGTCTCACGGAGTAATTCAACTCGGCCGAAAGATCAAGGTATTGCGATCACTTGATTCACACATACATCTTTAAACACTTACCCCAAGCTGATCTCGCTGTCGGCAATGGTGCGGATATGTCCATGGGTCTGTTGTACTCGTTCTGATCAGATTCTGACGGCACAGGCGTTGGGTAGTTTCCAATATCGAGTTTAACCTGCAATATTAACATCAAAACCGATTAAAATTATAAATGGAACCATGGATTTCACTTTGAATCACAAGGCATGTTTGCGCTCTGCAGACTTGACACCGACTGAATATGTGTAAGACCTGCTTTAGAGATCAGTGTCCTCCCAGATACTCTAACCATTGACCGCCACGGAGCGGACAGTAGCATCCCGTAGCGGAATGGGCTCGATTCTCACAGAATACCACATGCTTATAAGTAGCATGCGAATAAAAGTATTGTTTCAGTGACAACAGACTCTCACTGTTAAAACTCGCTTAAAGATCCTCTTTTTTTAAAATCCAGTCCCACTAGTTTAATTAGAGCTCACTATTTAGTACATGCCATGTACCTAAGCCCATGTTACGCTTGAACGGACGTGCAATAATATCAAATGACAGTAATTTCTGTAATGTATTCAAAATATATGATTGTGTAATGATATTATTAAGACATTTAACAACAGATTATGGTGTTTTTCTGACCTTAGATCGATGCTTTGAGAGACCCGGTGACTCGTTCAGATGTAGCCGGTCTAATCCCAGGGTGTCTGGGGGAACACAAGGTCTAATCATTCTTGGTGTTGTACGGCCCGTACCATCGGGTGTCCTACGGTAGTCGTACTCGTGACCTGTCGGTGGAACTCGAACCGAAAATGTTTTATTCCTGCGAACAAACATTTGTTTCTTTCTTTGATCCTTTTGTGCAATGGATGGAAATCCGATATGTTCGTTCGCTGTTCGAGTGTTATGGCTTTTATGCGAGTCTAATGCTTCTACTGTGTTCATTTTATGCATACCAGACCCACTATTTTCTATTTCCGGCCACATTTATACCACGAGTTTATCTCCTCTTTTAATAGTATCAAAAACGCATAATTCCAATGTATGGTTAACACAAAGATGCCTCTAACTGCAACACCAGGCTTTAATACCACTGCTATACGAATATTATTTCACTATGGAACGTGTCGAAAGCACAAATGATTTTTGGTAAAATCACTCACATATGTCCGTGGTAAAATTAAGAATTTATCAAATACGTTATATTTATCGAAATTTAAATGAATTGATATTCCACATGCATCGAATGTACCTAAACACTAAATTGGTATTAACACTCTTAAGTAACGTTTAGTCATAAGACGGTTATGTAGACGGATTTGTTCATTTCTACCCGTGATCTTTAATCTTCTATTAATCCGATCACAAATTATTTTAATACTGAATTACTGGCAATCAAACTAACGTAAATGTGTAGACACAAAACCACAAGTTACATTTGCAAGTTATTGTCTGAACTATGAGTTGCAGCGGTTTTGTTTGAAGCTTTTTTTGGTCTCGAGAAGAGTTCTAGGTACGTGATTATGATTGTGCCTGTGTGGTCGGTGAAAGGCGTAAACTTGTAGGTACCTCGACGCCTTAACTATGCTAACCCGTGACTAATTTCTGGCGAAATTTAGCCTTATATATCGTGTTTTAGTCATGAGGATACTTTACCATCAATATACTCACTTCTTTATAGAACTAAGCTAGATATGGTAAATTCAAATTCTACAAGGCCGTAACTCATTACAGATTATCATTGCTACACTTTTCATAATGGCAAACGAGCATGATACGGGTTTGTATGCCACATGTTACATTTCTCTCACCAGCCAAACAAAATGAAGGTACATTCATACAATTATTAACAGTATTTATTTCAGTTTTAAAAGAGGATAAAGTCGACTTTGGAATATTGTGGAAGGTATAAACAATTTGTTACTTAATGTCGATCTGTTGTTACTTGTTAGGAATGAAGTAGTTTTCACCATTTCTTAAGGGATATATCTAGTCAATAGAATCACTAACTTGACTCTTCTCGTCTAAGATAAAAATGTACACAAGATATCAGAAAAAACGTAACGGAAATACCCGAAAAGTAACGGAAACTCCCGTGAATAGCCGAAAATATAACAAAATTTAACGGAAATAACCATTGCCAGAATTTTATAAGAATTTTACTTGATAGTCTCCCTTGATTATCCCTCATTCTCCAAGGTGCGAGACTAATTGAATTGTCTCCCTTGACATCGATCGCTGGGAATGCATTACGGATAAAAAAATAATACTGGGTCGATATTCATTCGCGTCTTGATTAGCCACCCCGCTGTGTTTATTCAGTATAATGAAATTGCACCGGGCTGTACTAATTTATCAATTCAATTCAATTAAGTTTGTATTATACATTCATGATACTTATATTGTAGCCTCTTTCGAAACAAATAAATTGAATTATGCACCATAAGGTTTAGTCTTTTTTTTGCAGATGGTAGCTTTCTAGCATCGCAAAGATACACTTATCTTTTTTCAACAGAAATTATAATGACACTGACAAAATACAACTACATTATTATTTTGTATGTTACATTTAAAAACATGATCTCGTATTTTTGACGATGGAATGCAATTATTTATACCGTCATCACATGTGCATTGGTGATATTATCTAATTGAAATAATTATGATATATTATGTACAAGTGTGTACGCCGGACAATAAGTATAACATTTACGCCTGTAGTTTGAATAAAGTATTCTGTTCAAGCTACGTTGACTTACTATTGAAGTGAAATTATGCATACGAAAAGTATTTAATGTATACTTTTCATTGAATGATCTCTCTTTTGTCTCTTTTCTCGAAAACGATATAAAACTTATAAAACGAATATCGAACCTAGTGGTATTAAATTTATATTATATAAGTTATGCAGGCTAAATAATTGTAACGTCTGTATTACAATATTAATATCATATTTTCTCTTTTAAATATCAAGTTAAACAATATCATTATAAACAATTATATTTATTGTAATCATGTTATACTGTTTTAAATATAGACCTTTACAGATTAAAAAGTCAGTCTATAATTAACCACACCAATATTTTATTTCAAGGCTATTCTATAAAAGGTCACCTTTCCCCCCAAATTGTTCTCTATAAAGAGCACTAATTGTTAATTAACAGCTTGTATAATCGCTGCATCCGGCTTGATCACTTAAGTTAGATTTCCGGGATCAAGTGTTTAAAAAAACGTCATAAAACCTGAAGAAACCCATATAAACAGCTCTGTTCATGTGGTGATTTTTCTAGCTATAAGAACAGAGGAAGACCCGTGACAGCTTGTCTTAAATACTGCAGAGAGAGGAACCCAAAAGTTTAAGACTTCATTTTTATATTTTTAAAGCGGCTGGTCCGCAAAATTTAAATCTTATTTATTTTTGTTATTGTTATATAATAGAATGAAGTCAATATATATATATACAAAATAGTTAACTGCTAGTCAGTACTTTTAATAAAGCATATCTTTTATATTATCTATATATCTTTTAAAAAATAGTATTTGAAAAGTAGAAATCTTTAAAATATATTATAATTAAAAAAACAGTTATATTTGATTTAGACACACGTACAGACGTTCACTATAGTTTTATTTTTAAAAAACAGAAATGTTAAAATAGTATGTTGCAATATAGTGAAATAAAATAGTGAATGCTCGCCCATATGGGATATCCCGGTGGCGAGGGTAAATAAACTTAAATCCACACCGTGACAGCATAATTGTCACGCGCGCAGACACGCACATACACCGGACCGCCATTGTGGCGACTTTGTCGAGCTCACCACATGCGGGCTCGACAACAATCAACAAGGCCTAAATTTTACCATTTTTTGAAGGGTTTTAACATGACATGCAACTGTATGGTAATATCACGGACCTATATATAGGTCCGTGGTAATATGTTGAATTTAACTTCTGCTATAAACATACCTGCATTCACAGGCAGTTTGTTTCGTTATACCAGCATGTATTTGTTGGCTTTATTCGCCATCTACAATTTCTCTGTAATGCAACTATGATTTAGGGTGATCAATTAAGAGGTTAGAAATGTAAAATAAATCAAACAATCCTAATTTATGTATTAACATTAAAACGACATTGAAGCGAAGCGTTCACTTCACATGTTGTGACCAATTGATGTCGGACATGTTCTATGCTACCGAAGATGACGACAAATAATTTATATATTGTGTTTCAATAATAGTACGAGATGGCACCAACATCATTAGAAAGAAATCTGGGTTGAAAATAAATGCATGAACACATTTAAGCCGAATTATTTTTATTGATTTGGTCAGTAATTTAAACAGACATCGGTTACTGTAGTATCACTTAAATTCGCGGGGTGAAATTTCGCGTAAACAGCAAAAAAGGCAGTTTCGCGCGGGCCTAAATTCGCGCATTTTTTGAAGAAAAAATCAGACAAAAATGACGGTATCGCAGCGCGTGTTATTATTTCGTACATCCGTATCATAAGCTGTAAATAGCAATATTCTGCGTATTAACTAAGTTGGGGGTTATCTCTGTAATAGAGATGCCAATTAACAATTTTATTGCCAATTGTCATATCTGAATACAATAGATACGTGTGAAACTTGAATAAACAACATGACTAGCGAGGTTCGCGTCATATTTTGATCAGTGTCACCAAGCGCTTGATTCCCTGGTTATTTCAGCGAAACAGTCGGGAACGAATTAAAACATACCCCATAACAATACCACAAACAATATGACACGTCCAACTATTAATTGGCGTTAATTGACACGACTGTACGAATTGTTCAAGAATTAAAGTATGAAGTTGCAGTGCGTGCAATCCGGATGACAACGATTTTATGCAGTCGTGTATTCTTTGTACAATGTATAAACATCGTAAACAAAGAAAAATCTATTTATGAATTAATGTTCCATTTAAACCACTCTTACGTACTAGTTATCAAACTGTGTCAAAATATTCCATGTTCCTTATTATTCCACACAGATTATCAGAAAAAACAGCGACAAATTATGAAAAGAAAAAACGTAAGTGCATATACACACATTTTCGGACAGTCAAAAATTCGGATAGCCATGTTAGTTTCGGAAGTTTAATAATCGCGCGGACTTAAATTCGCGCTTCGTCTCTAGCGCGAAATACGCGAAAATTAGACCTGCGCGAATTCAAATGATACTACAGTATTGTAAGGAGAAACCTTGATATCAAACAATACAGAATTTATGAGTACAGGTATAATAATGAACTAATACAGTACCAACACGACATCGTAGATAATTGAAATTATTAGAATACAAAAACGAAACACTTATACGTTGTTCAAAGTACAGAAATATACAAAATTCTCACAAAAATTGGGTCTAGAGCCCTTTAAACATTTTCAGTCGTCTTCGGCAAATACTTATCTCGATATATTGCAATAACTATGTGCTTATAAGCCGAGTTGAACGATTCCAAGCTCGTACATTACATTATATATATCAATGACCATGTATTTTATTGGCAAGTATCCAGCAAGTATCCAGCAAGAACCGCCGTTCATTTTTCCCTGTGTTTATATTCATGTAAGACAGTCGTATTATCAATTGAAATGACGCGTGAACACAATCTAAATACAATATAAAACACTCATTGAATCTTTGAATGCGTTTTATACACACAAAGCAATCACAAGCTCGTTGTTCATAAAATGACTTTATGTCACATCAGGTGCCCACTCGGCTAGCTCAGTGGTAGAGCACTAAACTGTCACCCGGAAGATTCGGATTCGAATCCCGGGTTGGACAGGTTATGTTCTTACGTGACATGTCCTCCACATGTGAAGAAGCTGTCAGTTGCTTGTGGAAGGTCCAGTTAGTACTGGTTGATAATTAATTCCAGGAAAAGATGGTCAAAAAGTGTTGAAAACGGCATAAGACCTGATGAAAAAAACAAAACATAACCCATATAAACAGCTAGGGTCATGTAGGGACTTTTTCAGCTATTAGAATGGAGGAAGACGCCGGGTATCCCTTCAAACGTTATTGAAGCTTTAACAGGCACATGGGTAAAATAATCGACATTCTGCTAGTCAGCTGGATAGCTTCCTTTCATACAAGTTCAACATTCCGGGTGTGATTGGATTCCGCAGCAGTGAGGGGCAAATTATTTGAATTCAGCGACCTTCATCACACGGCCACGGAGGCCTCAAGTTAATTGTTTAAGTACATATATTCTTTTTAAAACGGATAAAACGATGTACAGAAATCTAAATCAATTATTTTAAACCGTTGCAAAGTGCAATACTTTTCTAGAACAAATCATAAGTGTCACTTAATGTTTCCCAATGAGTGCAAAATTTAGTAAAGCCGAAATCCGATGAAAGAAGCACGTCTGTATTCATTCTCTCTCATGAGTGTATGTTCGTACGGATTCGTTACATACACTGCATCTCCAACATCAATCATGACAAGTGCGCTAACAGAGCCACATCCACTGTGTGCATCTTCATGCTGCGTACTCACAGCCAATGTATTACCATTATGGACAATAGCTACCACGGCATACTTTGTATCGGCGTTGCATACATGCACAGTAAAATGATACAGTCCGCTAGTTGTAGCGGTGAATGTACCAGTAAACCGATTATATGCCGATCCTTCATTCAGAAGTACATCCTTGAAGACGATGACTTGACCGATATTTGGAGTGAGCGATGATGGGTTATATGCGCTAAATGCAACTGAAAGAGAAATCACTACTGAAGAGAATCAAAAAATATAACCTGATTTCAAAACAATTTCGGACAATCCTCAATACTTTTCAAGAAGACTGTTTTAATTGATGTATTAACGTATCATTTTCCTTTCGCAAAATTTTCATTTGAACAAGCAATATGTTAACAAATATACAAACATTCACAAACATAAAGACCGGGACGTCCTAAATATATTTTGAAGGAAACAATCGTTATATATTAAAATTACTTATGACTACATGTTGAAGTTCAATACTAACGCCGATACAATAAAAAAGTAAGTACGCACTAGCACATTACCTTTAGTCATATGAAGACTTTCTATCGTTGGTAGTATTTTGTTTTTCATTTCTTTTTTCATTTGTTCCATTTCGAATTCCAATTGTACCATTTTCTGCAACAGCTGCTCCTCGTAATGGAACTTGGAACACGCCGGTTCCTCCCCAAAGATTGTTGTCCAGTAAAACAGAAACATGAACCAGATATATTTTATATATAACATCTTTGCCCGATTTCAGTTTTCTTAAAATGGTTTTGTGTTCAGCTTATATGTTATTTATCTGCTAAATAACTGTAAATAACTCAACAAATGACACGAAACAGGATGTGTTTATAATCCACTGCGGTTAAGATAATCTGTACAACATTCTTTGTAGGTTTATCATATGACGTCGAGCGCAGGAAAAAGGCCCTTACGACATGAAGACGATAACGTCACAATATCGATTAGACTAGACCGCGCGTATCCAATGTAAACAGTTTAGTTCCGGGTTTATATTTCGCAAAAGTTTGCGTCTATTATATCGCTGAAAAGAGGACACTACATCAGGATGGATGATTATGAGGTAAAACAACCCTGCATTAATCCAATGCATCTTTTTTTAATAAATTAATACATTTTATCGCCTTTAGATTTAAGTAACTGTCCACTTAGCTTTCTCTGCTGTACCGGTCACAAGTCGTCTGCTGTTATTGTTAGTTTTGGTGGCGATGACGAAGAAAACACGAATTACTGGATAAATTAATGTATATTTGCAATTTTTAAATTACATTGTTTTATGTTTCCAAGAATAACTTTTCGAATGGTTTAAAGGGACTCGACTCCAGAATGACCCAAAAAAACATGTTTGTGAAATAATTGCGTTAAATTCTATTTAACACAATATTTAATGGAGAAATGTAGTTTAAAATGCTAAAAAATGCGATTATCATAAAAAATCCAGTCCATTTCGTACGATAAACATTGAGTAGGTCGGGGTATCCCGAGATATTTATAACACGGAATTCCCGCAGCGAATATAGAACAAATACCACGTGACCGATTACACATTTGTAAACAAGACAAGACTGCAGCATCTGCGTCTCCGGTTGCCGACGTAGTAAGTGTTTTCTTCGTTTCACATTGTTTGTTATCCAATAAATATACGATGTTTTGGCAGCATTAGGTCAGTTATACGTCTTACAGACAAAGACGACTTGAATTTTATTTTGATCGTTGAAATATTGACGTAATTGGACATTCTTCATAGCGACATTACCACGAGGGGTCATTTCAAAATAATTTGACGATAATTAGCTAATTGGGTCTATGTTGTAAGTTAATATTATTTGTTATTTACACCATTTTGTTAAAATGCCCTCTCATGAAGCAAGTATTTTATTATTCAAATGGTTTATACGATAATTTTATCTTAATTAGCATGAATGAAAATGAAAGTAGCCCTTGATAGATCATAATTAACAAACTTTACAAAGGATCATCTATTGATGGGTTCAAGTTCTTAAACATATGTGTTAATTTACAGGAAAGCTTTTTTAATATTTGTAGGAGTCACCAGCCTCTGTGACGAAGATACTGCACTATACAGGGGCATGGGAAGGTAGAGGCCACGGTAGGGGTGGACAGTGAGTGTTCAGATGAAGGCCGTTTGAAATTGAATTTAAGATGAAGAGGAGAATATGATGCGGCTACGTGAAGAGGGAAGACAGCAAGCACATGTAGGTTAAAATCAGTTTGAATTCATTAATGTATTTCCACTGAGTTTTAAGTTCCCCATGCTTTTAAACTTTTTGTGAGTCTTATAATACATCTATATACATTGTATATATATAGATGCGCAGTTGACAAATCTTTTCTAGTAGCTGTGTTGATCTTTTCCTGAGTATAATTATTCCATGCTTTATACATGTACGCCTTTTTCACAATAAAGCTGACCAAAGTGTTGCAAATCAAGACAAAATTCTTGATAACTGAAACAATATGTAACTTTCCTGAAAGTTTCATATTTAGTGTACCAAAATATCTTTAAGTATTCGCATTTATTTACAAAGTTGTGTGATTTCATAATTAGGTACCCAAGGCCTGTTCCGGACACTACAATAGCATATGTTATATGATAATAAGAAGCTAAATTCAATTATTATGTAACTTTTTATTATTGATTGAAGTTGTAGAACAATAAACTCAAACAGAAAAGAAGACAAACAGTGTCTTATATATTTTTGTATTTTTTTTTAGTGTTTTGTCATCATGATTTTTTTGTTTAATAAAATACCAAACTCTTAATTAATTATATTTGTTTAAATACACAAAGAAGCATATACAAAAATCCACATTTGCTTCATCTGATATAAAATAGATAATAGCTGCAAAAAATATGATTAATATATCAAAGATATTTGAATCCTCGGCACTTTAATAAAGTGCCTATAAGTGTTGCGGACACTACACAAAAGTTATAAATTGCAATAGTTTTTCCTGGGGATAATAGTATTATGACTGCATGTACACTGGCTCCTACTCTCAATTGTGTTTAGTTTGGCGTCTCTTCTAATAATCTTCAATGTAAAAAGGACTTTAATTGAAGTATTTTATGAACAATGTACACATAACATGTAAGGACACTAGTCCTCTACATAGATAATGTTATAGAGTTATAAGTATAACATACTAAATGATAACATTGGAATCTTATTTATTTCATCTTCTCCTTATATGATTTCAAGTATTTAACTCTGAAATACACATTACAAGGACAGTATTAAATGTACTAAAGCTGCAAATATGTTGCGGACACTACAAAAATGTACATAATTATTACAAAAGCTGTTGTCAAAGATGATGTTCCGTTAAAAGATATAAAACGGTCACTAAACTATAATATCATTGATTAGCATGTTTTTCCTCTGGTCTACTAGTGTTAAAAAGAAAAAGATGCGACTTTTTAATGACATCATAGTACTTATTAACATGTAACAAAACAAAACTAATATGTAACATTTGAAACATTTTTACAGTCCGAGCAAGAAAAATTATAATCTGAAATTAGTTAAAGCACATTTCCATAACCCATTGATAAGTACAATATGCTTAGAGCTAATACAGTTTTATTAACAATTAACTTCTAAAGAAATAGAAAATGTTGCAGACACTACTAATACACTGCTTAGCATCCCAACTGGTTGAAGACTTAAAAAAGCTAATACAATTAATTAATACTGAAAAAACTTGAATAGCAAACTGTAAAAAGACAAAATTTATATCACGACCATTCATTATGGTAGCAAAATGACAGTAGACACCTCTGTCTTCTAAACATAATCATTGCAAGAGGAATACCCACAATGCAGACAATATTTTGTATCAATGTAAATATTTTTCCAGTAGTACGGACAGGGTATTGAATCAAGTGTTGTACAACATCATATTCTTTTCATTTGTCAACTGCGTTTTGTCGTACTCATATCACGTAGTCAATTCCATGTATACGTTGGTTATCGTATATGATAGTTGATGATTGATATCACAATTATACAGAACTAAATGTTGTCCATGCAATGAAATGATTGTTATACAACTATAGCATCCCTGCTTTATTCAATAGTCCTTATGTTTGTTAGCAGCTTTTTGCCTTTGACTTTTATATGTTACACTGTTATCACTTTTTATGGGTAAAGTATTCCTCTCCGCCTTGCGTTCATTGTGTTTATTTGGGTTCACCTTAAGAGCCTTATTAGTCAGGTGGCATGTTAAATCATTGTCATATAAAGTTACACGTATCTTATGGTGTGAACTTTATTTATACTGTACCGGTTAAGACAGCAAACTATGCAACTATATGCTTAGATTATTGTGATGCCAGTAAAATACGTAAATAAGTAATGTTAATAAATACAGATTTTCCTCCTTTCCCTACAAGAAGTATTCAACAATATAGTTTTATGGTACATTCTAAATACATATCAAGTATACAAAAGAGAATGCTTGAAAGCTGATTTTTGATGAACAGGGGATACATATTGTACAATAAATCACAGGATTTATTCGTTGTTTGGGGATTCATATTGCTAATATTATTTATAATAATATCAGATTTATTGGAAATTAAATTGTCTATAATATATACGCACAGCATAAACCAGGATTTTGATAAAAGCTTTTGGGCAAAATGTAAGATTATCAGAGTATGCGTAATCCTTGCTTATCGTTAGATTTTATACTTCGGAGGTGCAGAGTTCCATGAGATCAGCGTGTGTGCCCCTATACCAATCAATTTGAAGTCAGAGAGTTGGGAATGTAGGTATATGTTGGCAATATCAATCAATTAAAACCATTGATGAAAGTATGATAAATAATGTAGACATTAATCTTTGATTCAAAGAAGCATTAATTAATTAATTAATACTGGGTCGATATTCATTCGCGTCTTGATTAGCCACCCCGCTGTGTTTATTCAGCATAATGAAATTGCCCCGGGCTGTACTAATTTATCAATTCAATTCAGTTTGTATTATACATTTATGATACTTATATTGTAGCCTCTTTCGAAACAAATAAATTGAATTATGCACCATAAGGTTTAGTCTTTTTTTTGCAGATGGTAGCTTTCTAGCATCGCAAAGATACACTTATCTTTTTTCAACAGAAATTATAATGACACTGACAAAATACAACTACATTATTATTTTGTATGTTACATTTAAAAACATGATCTCGTATTTTTGACGATGGAATGCAATTATTTATACCGTCATCACATGTGCATTGGTGATATTATCTAATTGAAATAATTATGATATATTATGTACAAGTGTGTACGCCGGACAATAAGTATAACATTTACGCCTGTAGTTTGAATAAAGTATTCTGTTCAAGCTACGTTGACTTACTATTGAAGTGAAATTATGCATACGAAAAGTATTTAATGTATACTTTTCATTGAATGATCTCTCTTTTGTCTCTTTTCTCGAAAACGATATAAAACTTATAAAACGAATATCGAACCTAGTGGTATTAAATTTATATTATATAAGTTATGCAGGCTAAATAATTGTAACGTCTGTATTACAATATTAATATCATATTTTCTCTTTTAAATATCAAGTTAAACAATATCATTATAAACAATTATATTTATTGTAATCATGTTACCACACCAATATTTTATTTCAAGGCTATTCTATAAAAGGTCACCTTTCCCCCCAAATGTTTCCCTATAAAGAGCACTAATTGTTAATTAACAGCTTGTATAATCGCTGCATCCGGCTTGATCACTTAAGTTAGATTTCCGGGAAAGATTAACGGATCAAGTGTTTAAAAAAACGACATAAAACCTGAAGAAACCCATATAAACAGCTCTGTTCATGTAGTGATTTTTCTAGCTATAAGAACGGAGGAAGACCCGTGACAGCATAATGGTCACGCGCGCAGACACGCACATACACCGGACCGCCATTGTGGCGACTTTGTCGAGCTCACCACATGCGGGCTCGACAACAATCAACAAGGCCTAAATTTTACCATTTTTTGAAGGGTTTTAACATGACATGCAACTGTATGGTAATATGTTGAATTTAACTTCTGCTATAAACATACGTGCATTCACAGGCAGTTTGTTTCGTTATACCAGCATGTATTTGTTGGCTTTATTCGCCATCTACAATTTCTCTGTAATGCAACTATGATTTAGGGTGATCAATTAAGAGGTTAGAAATGTAAAATAAATCAAACAATCCTAATTTATGTATTAACATTAAAACGACATTGAAGTGAAGCGTTCACTTCACATGTTGTGACCAATTGATGTCGGACATGTTCTATGCTACCGAAGATGACGACACATAATTTATATATGTGCTTCAGTAATAGTACCAGACGGCACCAACATCACTAGAAAGAAATCTGGGTTGAAAATAAATGCAAAAAACACATTTAAGCCGAATTATTTTTATTGATTTGGTCAGTAATTTAAACAGACATCGGTTATTGTAAGGAGAAACCTTGATATCAAACAATACAGAATTTATGAGTACATGTATGATAATGAACTAATACAGTACCAACACGACATCGTAGATAATTGAAATTATTAGAATACAAAAACGAAACACTTATACGTTGTTCAAAGTACAGAAATATACAAAATTCTCACAAAAATTGGGTCTAGAGCCCTTTTAACATTTTTCAGTCGTCTTCGGCAAATACTTATCTCGATATTGCAATAACTACGTGCTTATAAGCCGAGTTGAACGATTCCAAGCTCGTACATTACATTATATATATCAATGACCATGTATTTTATTGGCAAGTATCCAGCAAGTATCCAGCAAGAACCGCCGTTCATTTTTTCCCTGTGTTTATATTCATGTAAGACAGTCGTATTATCAATTGAAATGACGCGTGAACACAATTTAAATACACTATAAAACTCTCATTGAATCTTTGAATGCGTTTTATACACACCCAGCAATCACAAGCTCGTTGTTCATAAAGGACTTGATGTCACATCAGGTGCCCACTCGGTTAGCTCAGTGGTAGAGCGCTAAACTGTCACCCGGAAGATTCGGATCCCGGGTTGGACAGGTTATGTTCTTACGTGACATGTCCTCCGCATGTGAATAATTAATTCCAGGAAAAGATGGTCAAAAAGTGTTGAAAGCGGCATAAGACCTGATGAAAAAAAAAAAACCCATATAAACAGCTAGGGTCATGTAGGGACTTTTTCAGCTATTAGAATGGAGGAAGACGCTGGGTACCCCTTCTAACGTTATTGAATCGTTAACAGGCACATGGGTAAAATAATCGACATTCTGCTAGTCAGCTGGATAGCTTCCTTTCATACAAGTTCAACATTCCGGGTGTGATTGGATTCCGCAGCAGTGAGGGGCAAATTATTTGCATTCAGCGACCTTAATCACACGACCACGGAGGCCTCAAGTTAATTGTTTAAGTACATATATTCTTTTTAAAACGGATACAACGATGTACAGAAATCTAAATCAATTATTTAAAACCGTTGCAAAGTGCAATACTTTTCTAGAACAAATCATAAGTGACACTTAATGTTTCCCAATGAGTGCATCAACATTTAGTAAAGCCGAAATCCGATGAAAGAAGCACGTCTGTGTTGATCCTCTCTCATGAGTGTTTTTTCATACGGATTCATAACATACACTGCATCTCCAACATCAATCATGACAAGTGCGCTAACAGAGCCACATCCACTGTGTGCATCTTCATACTGCGTACTCACAGCCAATGTATTACCATTATGAACAATTGCTACCACGGCCGCCTTTGTAACGCCGTTGCACACATGCACAGTAAAATGGTGCAGTCCGCTAGTTGTAGCGGTGAATGTACCAGTAAACGGATTATATGCCGATCCTTCATTCAGAAGTACTTTCTGGAAGACGATGACTTGATCGATATTTGGAGTGAGCGATGATGGGTTATATGCGCTAAATGCAACTGAAAGAGAAATCACCACTGAAGAGAATCAAAAAATATAACCTGATTTCAAAACAATTTCGGACAATCCTCAATACTTTTCAAGAAGACTGTTTTAATTGATGTATTAATGTATCATTTTCCTTTCGCAAAATTTTCATTTGAACAAGCAATATGTTCACAAATATACAAACATTCACAAACATAAGGACCGGGACGTCCTAAATATATTTTGAAGGAAACAATCGTTATATATTAAAATTACTTATGACTACATGTACTTCAATACTAACGCCGATACAATAAAAAAGTAAGTACGCACTAGCACATTACCTTTAGTCATATGAAGACTTTCTATCGTTGGTAGTATTTTGTTTTCCATTTCTTTTTTCATTTGTTCCATTTCGAATTCCAATTGTACCATTTTCTGCAACAGCTGCTCCTCGTAATGGAACTTGGAACACGCCGGTTCCTCCCCAAAGATTGTTGTCCAGTAAAACAGAAACATGAACCAGATATATTTTATATATAACATCTTTGCCCGATTTCAGTTTTCGTAAAATGGTTTTGTGTTCAGCTTATATGTTATTTATCTGCTAAATAACTGAAAATAACTCAACAAATGACACGAAACAGGATGTGTTTATAATCCACTGCGGTTAAGATAGGCTGTACAACATTCTTTGTAGGTTTATCATATGTTTAACAAGAGGGCCATGATGGCGCTGAATAGCTCAACTGAGCGCATGTAATGTTTAATACTATGGGCATGTGTCATAGGGTGCAACATTTCGTTGAAGTAAAGATTCTCACAAAGATAGCAAAAAGTTTAATTTCCATGTTAAGAATATCACTAATATTACAATGTATTCATATCGGGGAAATTATACGCCCCCTGGCAGCCATGTTTTTTTTAGTGAATCACACAATTGAACAATCTTGGTAGAGGGTTACCTACGGCACATGTAGATGAACTTATTTCAACATTGGACCTGTAACTTTTGACAGGAAGATTTTGCAGTTTCCACTAGATACATACAGGAAAAGTGGCTGCAATATTTTTTTGACGAATCCAAATAATTTGAACAATCTTGGTAGCAGATCACCAAACGAAATTATATCAAAATTGGGCTTATAGTTTTTGACATGAATATTTAGAAGTTTTTTAATGCTTAGCAAGTATGTTCTCTTTTTTCAAGACACTGGCATATTTCATCATATACTGAACAAAAAAAGAAACTTTCGCTAAGTTTGCTTGAACATAGCTGGAAGAAAACAGATCGGAGGAATCATTGTTATATATGCGTTTAATATACTATATACTATGCGTTTTATATACTATTGTTTCTAATATATATTAATGATATAGCATTTTGTAATAGTACAAACATGAAAATCGATTTATTTGCTGATGATTCAACTTTGCACGAATCAGGTAGCAGTTTAACTAACATTGAATTTCAGCTACAGAGTAACCTAAACTTCGTCGTCGATTGGTGCAAAATAAATAACATGTCTTTACATCCGAATAAATCAAAATGCATGGTTATCGGCACGTCAAATAAGACAAAGCAAGCTGCCATTCTAAATTTAACTATCAATGGAATAGCATTAGAAAGTGTAACTGTTCAAAAACTGCTTGGAATCTATATAGATAATAACTTAAAATGGCATACACAAATAAAGTTTGTATGCAAAAAACTCAACTCTAAAATTTCGCTTCTAAAGAATGTAATATTTTACCTCACAGAGGAGATGAAATGTATGTTTTACAATGCGTATAAACTTCCAATACTTGACTATTGTTGTCATATTTGGGGCAAAGACAATAATCGTCACATAAATAAAATAAATACCTTGCAAAGAAGAGTTGCAAAAATTATTCTTAAAAAACCCAAGCGATCGCCATCCAATGGATTACTACGAGAACTTCAGTGGTTAACGTTTACAGACAGATGTAAATACCACTGTGGCGCTCTTGTATATAAAACGCGAAATGGTATGGCCCCTTGTTACCTGACTGAGTTACTTGTTTTTGCAAATAATGAACACTATTCACTTCGATCGGCTTCAAAACATGACTTATGTATAAATAAAACACCACGCACTAATTATTTTAAAGATTCATTTTCTTATTACAGTATGAAGGTATGGAATGACATTCCAGATGCCATAAGAAATGTGGAAATATTAGCATCCTTCAAACACAAATATAAAAATCACCTTTTAAATTCTGCATCGCAGTAATTACGTTTCATTTTATTAATTTTGACATAATATATAAATACATATATTATCACGGACATATAAACCGTTTATATGTCCGAGATATTATGTTCACATCAATTTGTATGATAAAATAGATCGAGTGTCTGTCGGTAAGTAAATTGTTATGTTGAATTAAATTGTTATATTGAGATACAATGTGAAATCTTTTTTGTATGCATGTTATTATGGTGTGCAAATGTTAAATTTTAATTATTATTATGTTTTGTTTACAGAAGGCCACATTGAAAATATGATGTTTTTATAGTTATATATTTATATCATAATGTGTTACAACCTTCTTAAAATAAAGATGTTATTATTATTATTATTATTATTATTAAAGAGTGTTCCATGATGCATCGTTTGGTGCAAAAATGATGGCCAAAGGTTAACAGAAGGTTAACAGAAAATGGGGAAAATTTTGACCAAGTGAGGTAGGGGTTAAAAACAAAAATAACACTTAATAACGGGTATGACCACCTCTTGAGTTGACTACTGCAGTGCATCACCGGCGCATAGAACTCACTTAAGGTGTTGATTTCTGCCTGGGTAATATTGTTTCATTCCTTAATGAGCGCTTGTGTTGGGACGACGCCTGACTCGTCTGTCCAGAATATCCCAGACGGACTCGATTGGGTTGAGATCAGGACTTTTAGCGGGCCAGTCATCAATGAAATCAATGTTATTTGTTATAAGAAAATTTACAGTGTCTCTAGCTGTATGAGATGTGGCATTATCATGCTGAAAAATCGAGATGTTGGCGTTGTTATGGGAAGAGGAATGACGTAATGGGCGCGAATGTCATCGCGGTAACGTTGAGCATTTAACTAAATTGCCATTAATGACGACTGGTGGTGAACGATACCATGACAGAACCCCTACCCCCGAAACGATCTCGTTCAAGAACACAACAGTCATACATAGCGTTAATTCCTCCTACGGTTCACGCGCATCCGAAAAAAGAACGGGTTTTCCAGCGTCGTCGTGTCCAACGAGTGTGTACACGTGCCAATTAAGACGATTTACACGATGACGTTGCGTTAAAACTCATCCGACGTAAGGACGTCGTCCGTGGAAACCGTTCTCTGGCAGACGATAACGAACAGTTTGCCCACTGATATGGTTATTATGAAGCCCAGGTGTGTTAGCAGCAGTAGCAGTTTGGAATCGATTGCGCAAATGCGTGTTGATGATATAGCGGTCTTGACCTCGCGTTGTAACACGCGGACGTCCAGGACGTGCCAAGTCGTCGGTGTGTCATGTCGTTCTAAATCGTGCGTGAAGATTATCGATCGACTAGAACTCCCAACATGCCCTGCAGCGTATTTTGTCGTCGTGCCAGCATCGAGCATGCCAATTGCACGTTCGCGTAAATTATTGTGTATTCTTGGCATAATAAAAATTCTGCAATGTAAAAAATGTTGTGTTTCTACAAATTTTGATGCGTTTTCGTTTACTTGACAACAACGTCAGTAAGACAAGTAAAACAAATTGACCGAATACCACACGGGACATGTTGAACAATTCATGCACGATTAGCAGTGCAAACATGATCGGTAAAATTCATGAATCCTGATAACACAGGTCAAGGCTAATATTACCTATCTACTTTCTTTACACAATGATTTCTTTAACACAACAAACACTATGTGTACAAATCGGAAGTTTCTTTTTTGTTCAGTATATACATGTCCAACTTTCTGGCTCATCGCAAGATTCCCAAGATCTGATCGATATTGGCTCAATGCTATAACCGATTATATATATAATAATATGGAAGCCCTGGAGGGCCCTTTTGACTTATGTCTGCGGACTTGTGACTTTTGATTTATGACTTGTGACTTGTGAGGTGTGACTTATGAATTGTGACATATGCAACTTTGCCGCACATTTCAAGCACGTGCACGGTGACCCATGGAAGATGACGGACAACGATGAATCGGACTATGTAAGTTATATTTACTTTATTCGAATATTATCAGTGCGTAATTAAGGTGCCAACATTTGTTCTTGGTGTGGTATTTTATTAGCGCTTAAAATATTTTCCGTGGAAGGGTCTGAATGAGAATGATGAATGTAGCAATTTTCATGTATACAATGAACTATTATCAATCAACCTCCAACTGTAGAAGGTTAGAGGTAGGTTGAGTCAGTATGGCGTAAACGTAGGTGTCAGAATTGCATCGTGTTGCATATCAAGTTGATTGGTAAGGATTATGAATAAAACACTTTAGATGTTTTCAAAAGAAAACTGTCATCAGCCCCCACTGTGCATGAATTCATTTTTCATTATTACTCTTATATGCAACCACTTCAGTGACCAGGGGGGCGTTTTATCAACGTGTCTTACGACGTTTTTTGTCGTAAGTCTGTCGTAAGACGCCGAATCTACGACAAGGGCGTTTTATCAACGTTTGTCGTAGCTAAGATGTCGTAACTTCGCCGATTTTTGTCGTAACTTTTAAGGCAGCTCCGAGGCTGTCGTAGCGTGTCGTAAGTCAATAAAAAAATGGCCGCCGTAGCGTTCGTGAATGCGACTGAAAGACAAGAAAGGGTATTCAGGAACAGGAAGTGATTCGATGACTTGCGAGATGGCGAAATTTTGACAAGATATAGACTCTCTCGATTAGAAATCAACAATCTATGCTTACTTGTTCGTGAAAATCTTGAAAAAGTAACAAATAGATCAAATTCAATTCCAGTTTTGACACAGGTAAATTGTAGTCGACTTTAACTTTCGTTGTTTGTGTATGTACACTTAAAAATGTTCGCATTTGCGAGTTTATTAAGGGGAACTAACTTCAAAGTATATCTATTACTGAATTATATTTTGTATTATTCTCACTGTATCACCGTTGACCTACTTTTATCTAAATACAATGTGTGGCATGACAGACGTCAAAGAAAACCTTTACACTTTTCATTTCTATTATCGTGAATTATTTATTATAATTCGGTTCTAAATTGAGTTTAATATGTTTAAGGTTGATGAATCATTTTAAACTATTCCCATTATGAGTTTGAAATCTGTAAATAAAAATTGTCCTACCCACATAAACTGATAAAGAATCGTTATGATATATTTCATAAACTTATGAAACGGTCAGTGTAACTGTGTTTGCATGTATTTACCAATGTATTTAGCACTAACAAAACGAGACTATTTATATTCAAACAATAAATTTCAATGACGCTGTTGTGAATTGGAATTCTTATTATCTCATTACCTGCCCCTTTGAATAGATAATTTGCTGAAAATGTATCACTCTTTCCAAAGCTTTGATGTTATGGATGTTTATACTGTTGCCCAGTTAGCTTAGTTGGTAGAGCGCCGTATTTGCCATTCGGAGGCCGTGGGTTCGAGTCCCACACTGGGCGCAAATGTTCCGAGTGTTTAAATTAAGTTTCTTACAAGTTAAAATGAGACTTAAAACTGTCATTTGAAATGTACATATATTTATTAATGGACATTTTAACCGTTCAACATGGTTTAAAAATTTGTGACATGTTTGAATTCTGATAGTCATTGATGGAAAATATTGTTTGAAAACAACTCTCAAATATATATAACGTTAAATGCATATGTGATTTTAATCATGCTTGTAAGCATTGTGATAGTGATTTATCAGTCTGACACAGTTTGTATTTATTCAAATCTTTGAAATTTACTTTGGCAGAATTGAAATATTATTATTAATTTGCAGGTTTTGATTGGTCTTCGCTACTTAGCAAAAGGTGATTTCTTGTCTGAAGTTGCGGATTTGCACGATGTTAGTAGGTAAGTAAAGACATATTCATAATTTTTTTGTTTGTATTGTTCACTTTGATGTAACGGCTGAATATACATATTTCTTTAATTAAAATGTACGCTGTGTGTTAGGAAATAAAAAAGTGCAAACCTTTTAAAACGTTTATTTCCATATATCATAAATATACGAACTAATCCTATTGATACAAATTGCTTGTTGTTTTAAGACTAATTTTTTTATAAAATACACAACATCAAAAACAAATACACATAGTGACATACACAGTTTTATTTTTTAATGAGCTTTTGAATGATGTCAAATATCATATCAAGGACGGGTAATAACTAATTATTAATGTTTACAGTGTAATTTAACTTTCGATTAACCGTATGTATAGCTATGTGTATATAACAACATAGTTTTTTAAGAAATAAACAATATTAAAATTGAAATGATTGAATACATGCAAATTTATAGTTTGATTAGTATAACCAAAATAAATATTGATTTTGAAATAATATTATGAATTGTATTTTCAGATCAAGTGCTTGCAATATAATAAAAGCTTTCGTGGATGTAATTAATTTAAAACTGGACAACATAAGGTTAGATTTTCAGATTTGTTAATCATTTGAAATTAATTGAAATGATAAATGTTATGTAAGTTTTTTTGTTATTATTATTAAGTCATGTTGTTCTACGTCTGCTGTTGTTTGCTAAGTAATGTAATTCATTCTATTTACCACATGTCAAAATTTATTAAAAAATTGTTCACATAACATATACAGGCTGTAGACTGTGTCAGTTTGTTTGTAAATGCTATTTCTGTTGTTTTGTCAACATATGAAACTAAACCTGTAAACTGAATGCATATTGAAACATCCAAATTTACATCACACAATTGATCATTTGGTTTTGAATTGTCTATTATTTTGATATTCAATTTTATTATATGTTTTCATTTTGTTACAGATTTCCAGAGGGCAGAGATTTGCTGACAGTGAAGCAGGGCTTCTTTCAGAAGTGCAAGATACCAAACACTGTTGGTGCAGTTGACGGAACATTAATTCCCATTGTGGCACCGAGTTTGCATGAGAGTATTTTTGTGTGTAGGAAAAATTTCCATGCACTTAATATCCAAGCTGTGGTGGACCACAAAATGAGGTATTATCGCCTATGCAATTGACCAATCGCCATTTTGATATTGGTGGTTGAGTGTAAATTGTTTTTTCATCAATCAGTATGTCATTCCATGTATGAATTGTTATCCACTCAAATATTTGCGAACTGAAGGGTTGATTATAAGCACATAATTATAAGATAATGATATACTTACTATTTCTTCATGTTGATAATGCATCGAAATGCATTCAATATATTTTGACTTTAAATACAAATTATTTACATTATAATGAAAAGCATATACATTGAAAATGTATTATGTGATGTATCATGTGCAATTTATTATTTTTTATGCTGTTCCTATATTGATATATGTAAATATTTTATATTTCAAAGATTTACTGACATAGTTGCAAAGTGGCCAGGTTCTACCCATGATTCGTCCATTTTTGACAATTGTGCCTTGAAGGTAATTATGACGGGCCATGTGGCTTATTGAACTTGTATTTGAAATAAATAAACATCTATGTTCTGATAATTATGTGGAATATAGTGATGTAATCAGTTATTGTGAAAATAATTTTGTACTGTTCTAAATAGAAATGTAGTGATCATTTACAAATGTGAATGGTTTGTAAATGTGTAGATCTTAAATAATTTACATACACATAATTATCACATGTTCTGTACACATGTCTCAGCACACATGATAATTCAATAGTAATTCAATAGTGCAATAACAACTTAAGTGCAATGTCTCATTATTATTGCTTTGAGTCAATAAATGGTGACAATTTATTTGTTAAAATATATGTAATAGTATATATCTTATTGTTAAAGAAATACATAGTTGCATTTTGTTTAAATATTTAATTCTTATGTCTGCAGGATGTCTTGATTGATAGACAAATTGGTCATCTGCTAGGGGACTCGGGATACCCGTTGAGGCCCTATCTCCTAACCCCCGTTCTAAACGCTATTGACCAACAGAATGAACGATACAATCATGCACATTCAAGTGGTCGAATGGTAGTGGAGCGTGCGTTTGGTCAACTGAAGTCCAGATTTAGGTATATATTTGGACAACAATAAATTGTTATTAATTTAAATTGATTTTTGATGTTTATCTTGTTCGTTTAATGTTTGTAGCTAACAGAGATTATGACAATATGAGTCATGGTACTTAAGCATTATTTGAATTATTTTATTAATGTTTTATATTGGAAAGCTAAATCTAATGCTTAATAGAATTAATTTAACCAATTATTCTAATATTCTTACAATTTGTGATTTGAAATAATGTCATTTATTTGTTGAATTGTTGCAATGAAAATATTCATTTATATCAGTACAATGACAAATATTTATTTGATATAGTGGCCACCGGCCCAAATCAATATATAAGCATACACATATTTACAAACAAACATATACTCATATAATATTAATGAACAAACGTACAATCACATGCACATTTTTTCAAAAAAAGCAAACTAACATAATTATACCTATGAAGTTATTATAAACATATACTAACATACACATATTTCAAAAAACTTCATTATGTTTATACATATATCATACATATATTAACATATACATATTACAAAAATTTCACACATTTTTTTACTCATGAAATATTTATGGGTAGACATATAATAACATGCACATATTTCAAAAACATCATTATTTTTATATATTCCACATTTTTATATATACTCCTGTAATACTTGTACACTCATAAGATTATTGAAATTGTACATACTTGGATTTATGCGATAAAGTTCTGGTATATATATGGCTCTTATGTCCCTGTATAGTGGGCAACCAAGCAAAAAGTGATATTCTGACTCAACACTATGTGTATTGCAGAATGTACATAATCTGGCATTTCGGGCAATATTATGTTGACGACCTTTTTCAATTGCCAGGTTATGTGTACTGGTTCGAAAACAGGCAAAGTAGAACCTAAATCGTTTAATATTTAGTACATCCAGATATTTTTCATACCCAAAGTTTGTTTTAAAACCACGGTAGCATGCAAGCTTATCGCGTTCATTTATGTCTGATGACCATGATTGCAAAAACTGGTCCTTAAGTCTTTTTACAAAACTTTGCACAAACAGGTTTTCATTTTCTACCGCTTGTCTTTCCCATATAAACCCAAAACCATTGGACTGTAAACAATGACGCAATGATGTCACCCAGTTTTTGCAACCATATTCATCATCATTATACATCATAAGGTAGCATTTCCTAACAAGATTAGTCTCCGGAAGTTTTAGTACCTTTAACCAAAATTTTACACATCTTTTACATGTTTCAATATATAATGGATATCTGTTGCAGTCACCTAGCACAGCATTATTACAAGTATATTTCTTAACACACATGAACCTCTTACATGCATAATATTGTAGGCGCTCAACTTCAATAAATCTATCCAACCCCCAGAGCTCCGAACCAAATAACAGTTGTGGACATATTTTCATATCAAACAGTTTGAAGAAAACATTTTTAGGTAACTGTGTATCACTATGTAATGAAGAGAGCATAGAAATTAAAACTCGTTTTGCTTTAACACAGAGTTCTTGTACCATACAATTGAGCGATATCTGTTTCGTAAGTGTCACTCCCACATAGCAAAATTTTGAAACCACTTCTAATTTTGTGTTTTTATAGTGCCAATGTTCAGTCCTTGATAGTACACCCCCCTTCTTGAATACCATCACTTTGGTTTTAGTTTCATTTACCTTTAGTTTGTATGTATCACAAAACTCTGACAGAATGTTCAGTTGTCTTTGTAGACCATACACAGTGTCAGCAATCAGTGCTATATCATCAGCGAATAACAGTATAAATAGTTCAATCATATCTGGGTGTAACTGTAGACCACGTACTCCACTGGTGCGTAACATTTCAACAAGTTCATCAATGAAAAGAGAAAATAATAATGGACTAGCTAAGCATCCCTGTTTTAAACCAATGGTACTATGTATACATTTACTTCTAATTGAGTCACTACATCTAATACATGCATTAACATTATCATACATACTAAGAATTGCTTTTAATAGCTTTCCTTTTATACCTCGTTGTTTTATTACTCTCCATAGTATATCTCTGTCTATAGTGTCAAAGCATTTCTGGAAGTCAACAAAGCAGACATACACCTTACCCCCCTTTTTATTTAGTGCTCTATCAATAAGCGATTTTAAAATAAACGCATTATCAATAGTTGAATGCCCTGCTTTAAAACCACTTTGGTTAACAGATATTTTCTGGTACATAGTAACATAGAAATTTAGCCTGGTAACTAATACCGATGAATATACTTTACTTAGCACATTTAACAGAGATATTCCTCTATAGTTGTCCACTAAGTTTATATCTCCCTTCTTATGAATTGGAACTATTAATGATTCTGTCCAAGCACGTGGGTATTCGCCTGTGTCAAATAGCCGGTTAAATAACTTAACTAGAAAATTTACATAGTAATCACACCCATATACGTAAAATTCTGCTGAATACCCATCTGGACCTGGACTTTTACCTTTCTTCAAATGTGCAATAGCTCGCTTTACTTCGTCTTCTGTGATGTCACTGTTAAAAATATATTCATCTGATTCATCACAAGTGTTCATATCAGTTTCTTCTTGTTGAACTTCTATAATTTCATGCTCATTGTTGATTTCTGGTGCTTGATTTAATAGCTTTTCAAAGTGTTCCACCCATTCTTCTTCTGATATGCTGTTTGATTCACATTTCTTTTTTTGTGTTATTACTCGTAATTTTGACCAAAACGATTTTGCTTCATTAACATTCGCCACTAATTCATCCAGATTTTTTGCATTAAACTCTGTTTGTTTCTGATAATAACTATTTGAGATTTCCTTTTCAGATGCCTTCATAAGACCGGTGGAAGCCTATATCTTACACCAAGTAAGGCATGTCGTGCTGTTGTTGCGTGTGTTAAGTTGCACAATTTGTGTATTGAACGTGGTGTTCCTATGCCAGACGAAGTTTTAATGGACGATATGAATGATGATGTGAATGTAGATAATACTCCTCATCAAGATGCTATAAATTATAGAGAACGAATTGTGAATTTGTTCTGATATCATTTTTTAATAATCATGCAAATCATTTATCATTGAATTTTTAGCTTATAAATAGTTCCAATCGCACACTGTCAGTCAGTCATTCATCAATAATAATTGTATTTTATACCTTTTTACTCATATACAGCTTTTCAAAAAATGATAAAACATCACAGGACTTTTCAAATTTTGATTCACCTTCAAAAATTACAATACTTTTTTCATGTTCATTCATATATTCATGTCTCCCTCTCTAAAGGTGAGACATATACATCAATCCATCTCACCATCAAGGTATATCATTGATTAATGTCTCATTTTACTCCTATTGCTATGTAGTATATACCAATACCGATTTTTACGGGGCCACATGCGCTCTCATTTGAATTATTTGGAAATGTACTACTTGATGTGTCATGTGTTGATTATTTTCAATGTGCATCCTCATAATGCATATGTGTTACTTTCATTCACATGTTTGACTGTACCTTTAATCTATGTTTCTTTTCGTGTTATCCAATGTTACCAGAAATTCAACATTTCGAGTTCTTATTCTACATGTCAATTACACGATTTTTATGCAATATGAGGAAATGTAAGCCTAATACATGTACAATGTGTTTTGAAATGTATGTTCAGTTGTAGCTGTTGTCAATGCACATATACTTTATTTCGTTTATACATTACATTTAACATTTTATTGTATTTGAATTTTAGTTAAATTACCGTAGCAATGATCTGTTCCCGAATGAACGATTAATGACTGGCTTCATGATGATGCGTTAATTTCTGTATTTCCTATATATATTGCTCTAAGACAGACAAGTCTAGTGTAATACAGACCATTGTACACTGGTATAGAGGAAAATGATCTGTTGTATATTGATTTTTTGTTGACAGGTCAATGACACACTTTGAAATATACCAATTCACATGTATTTGATACCATCAAGATAATAGGAACATTTATGTTATTGTATCCACAGTCACTATACCAAATGTAAATATCTATCTGACTATTATTATGAATAAAAATGAGAATGTTATCATGTATTCATTTCAATTTATTACTTTCAGAAATGTAGTTAATTTCACAAAAAAAAATCATTTTTATTATTCTTCCTTCATCATTTGAATCTGAAAAGAAAACAAACATTTATTACACATGAACATGAAAAACATGAAATTAGTTTGAAACATAATCAGGCCTTATGTACACAAAGGATCAACTGATATGGATCAACCTGAGCCATTACAATATATGCCTTTTTCATGAAGCAATTGAACAATTTTCCAGTACATTATCATCGAGATACCTAAATATATTCTAAGTTGCAATTTTAGATCTATAGATCTAGACAAGTTGATTCTAAATCATAACTAAAATGTTTTAATTATTTCCAATACATTATTCAACTTATTACCTTTTATACTATTCTATTGTTTTCTGATAACATTATGCAACTCTTCACTCGAGTCGAACACATGCTATAAAAAGGTTATAAAACGGGACTGGTGTGCATTACGGCGATATTGGCATACTAGACCGATACATGTATTGGTTAATATCTCTTCTAGTAAGCCTATATGGCCGTAATGCTTACCAGTCCCGTATGATAACCTCTAATTATTTACCAATAACATTTTCAAATATTTAATTTGTTTTAAATTCAACAAACCTTTTCCAACGCGGCTATTGATTTTATTTAATACTGTTCTTTTACAGTTTCGGTTTTTATTCGTTGCTGAAAGTACTTCTGTTTTGTGTCAGCCATTGCCGTCTCTTTCACAAAATATTCATATTGCACTTGCAACAGTTCACTCGATGACCTGTTTAATATGAAAGTTGAATTAGTATATAATTATATCTATATGTACAGTATATATATCATTATTAATGTACTATAAATTTAGTATATAAATATCCTTGCACTTTACATTTCAATAAATATACAATTTAATTTTGCCTTCAATGCATGTGCATTGATAATGACAAAGTAATAACACTGAGCATATTAAATGAAGTACCTTTTTTTCTTCGATTTACTCGCTTCTGCATCGTACTCGTTTTTACAATCCAAAACCTTAAAAATATAAATAACATTATTTAAATTTTTATTTATATAAAAGATATGTTTCACAATATCATGTAAGGCAAACTGTGTGAAATTTCTGATATTTTTTTGGCACCACTGATATTTGTGCGATATTGACATATTAAACTGAAGGAATGGATGCCACTACAAAACAAAATTGTGTGCAACATTACTTCACATAATTACAGCAATTAAATCATTGTCTTCAATACTACAACATTTTCTGAATTGCACAATTATACCTGTATACAGCAAATATGTTTTCCAGACACTGTTGCAATTAATATGAAACCATTACGTCTTAATGCGTTCACATTACATCGTCGTTATTACATTATTTCCCCAGAAACATGACACAATGCATTTGGTCTAACAAACTTGGATAATGTTAACATTATGTAAATCAGTGGATTTAAGTAATCATACCTCAACTCCAATACTTGGCGAGTGTACTAGGATAGTTTTACCAACACACGTCTCGGCGTATTCATTCTTTGAGTTGCCTGAAATGGCAATGACCGTAAAATAATAGAAGTCAATAACAATATTTCACTTTATGCAAATATTGTAATCATTAAATGCTAGAATTTCAACTTATGTTTAGTTCCATCATGTATGCGAATTAATAGTTAATGCCGTTCGTTGTGTACTATTTAATAAAAGCCCATATCGCTTAATATTATTTTGGCAGTTATATATAGAATTCATACTGCTATAATCAAATGTTAGTTATCCCTTCTAAATAACAGAAATTACCAAACATTTATATTATTAAATTGTCCATTAATTATACTTACTATATTGGAACATTGTCTCTATTCCGCCATCTACGCCATGTATAATCTCTTTAGGTAGTACACACACAATCTAAAATTGATAACTAATGAAATTAAACACTTCAGATAATTGCAAAATAGCTGGCCCATGTTCATGTACAACATGCAACAACATTAATTACGACTAGATTTGTAGAATAGTTGATTACATGTTTCGCATACAATGTACATGTATAATTCACAATAATACTCAATTATAATGTATTTACAATATACATCAATATATACATGCAACTATTTCATACCTGTTCCTCCCATTCCTTCAAAGGTGTGATTTCCTCTCCACAACCCGTCTTCCTCATATCCTTTTGCCTCATTTGCTCTTTTTTGTTTGTTTGACTCTGAAATAGCATGCAGCTATAAATAACATGAAAGTTAATATGAAATAAATTAAAATGCTTTTTTGTTAAAAATCTATTAATTTATTATCTAAATATATGCATGTTTGTTGGGGAAGTATAGCTGGTCATTTTTGAAATTGAAAGTTTTTGCATCAAGAATCGCCAAATTTGGGTATTTAAAAGGCTTATATTTCTAATTATGTATACGTAATAAACATTAATTATTGGGGAAAATCACCTTCAAATCACGCCACTTCTTGTGTACCTCATCACTTGCTCTGTTTATGCCGCTAACACTATTCAATCTAAAATCAAATAATGGAAATTCTGTATAAATTTAATGTTCTAATGTAATGAACGAATCACATAAACAACATGTCATTATTGGTACAGTTATGAAAAGGTTAAACTTATGTTGATTAAGTTAAAATTTGCAATAAACAATAGGACGTCACATTGCATAAACTTAATGCGCAGATGGGACAGAGTTATCGGGACCAAAAAAATGAAACACAATATGAAATTGGACATACACTTAATATGTTTCGATTTTTATAGCGTGTGAATATTTAAAGTTGGTGCATATGGTTAATATTACATTCAAAAGCATTTTAATTACTTTGTTTGTTCGTGCTGACAGTTTACAAAATCCGACAATACACAGACAAATGCCCATGATAACAATTTAGCCAAATAAAACTTACTTCTCGCACACATCGGCCCAAAACATTTCTTTAGATTTATGTGATATCCCATCACCGAACTTTCCGACCATAATATCATAGTTAATAACGCACAAATTAACTAGAACACCTATTTCTTCGCTGGTCCAATTAGCCCTTCTGCTTTTTTACGCCATTTTGTTTGTTATGACAGCAGACGTCAAAATGTAACAGGTGCGCGAAAGAGAATGACGCACCGGAAGTGTCGTATTTTAGACGGCGTATCGATTTTTACCGTCTTACGACAACATTTTGTCGCAGCTACGACACTCGAGTTACGACACCGTTGATAAAACGGTCTGACGATGTCTTATTTATTTGTCGTAAGTTCTGGATTTAAGATAAGACATGTCGTAGCTACGACATCTTGATAAAACGGCCCCCAGGTGTATCCAAGGTCAGCGCGGTGGCGTGGGGATATGCAATGACTCTCCATCTTGTTTAGTTATTTGGGCAATATATTATTAGAATGTTACATATTATCATCCATTACGTTATTTTCAGGACAAGCATAGAAGGCAACATATCAAAGACGTCCTTGACAATCTGAGAAATAGAAAACCCAAAAAGAAGTAATTGACTACACATCAAGAACCATATTTTTGATGATTATGCAGCTGTGCACTAAAGTGGCGAATTTGCCTTTTGAAAGGGCATGGTGAATGTCAGGACACAGGCTAATGATATGAACATTGTTTTTGAAATATGCCGTTTAAGCTTGTTTATCGTTTAACTTGAGTTGCTACATTAGTTTTAAAATAATCATTATGATGTTTATATAAAAGTGTTTTATTTGTTTTTGGATGGTAATGTGTACTTTCATAGCAACAATCATAATATCAGAAATCAGAAGTCACAAGTCAGAAATCACAAGTCAAAAGTCAGAAATCACAAGTCAGAAATCACAAGTCAGAAATCACAAGTCACAAGTCAGAAATCACAAGTCAAACGTCAGAAGTCACAAGTCAGAAATCACAAGTCAAAATCACAAGTCAGAAAGCATAAGTCGTAAGTCAAATATTTCTGCTGGATAGCTGAAGGCACATTTCACACACGACATGTACACTTTGTATTCATAAATGTATTCATGAAAGAAAAGTACGGCCAAGGAAAGTAAATCAATAAAATCTAAAATGACGTTGACTTCATTACAGCGACGTCAAATCATTGTTGTCAATCGAAGTTTCAGTGCAAGACTATCGTAACTCCTACATAAATACTTGTATATGAGTTATGATATCTGGCACTGAACTGCATTGGCACTAATTTTTTGACGTCACTGTCATGACGTCAAATTCATTTATTATTACTTGCCTGGTGAGCCAGATGGCGAACCGTGTTGTATTTAAATTTAATTTCTATGAAAATACTATTTCAAGCCATGTGATTTCTTTGTTCTTATTTCGTATCATATTCTGACGCCGTATGACCATTTCTCGTGTCGAGGTGTGGTAAAACCCAAGACACTCACTCACTCATATCATATTCATTTTGTCTTATAGGCCAAGGCTTGAGGTTTGAATACTAATTTTAACGACACCAAAACCTATAGTGTAATAACTTTAAATCAAATGCATCGACTGAATCAATCAATCCGACAATAAAGAACTAAAAGAAACCTTTATTAATATTTATCAGTATTTCTATGACGAACAATAACGAATAATGCATTTATAAATGTTTGCACTTACAGCAATCGACACCAGTATAAATACTGGGTAAGATTTAAAGAATAAAAGTATAAATCCTTCAATATAGGCATATAATGCAGTCTCCACCTCAGTAGCACATCTTTACTGTAACACTTGATGGTAACAGCGATACTGTCTGACAAACGACATACTAAACTTTAGTAAAAACATAATTTTCAATCCAGATCTATTCCTGCCACTGCATCAGCATATAATAGTTTTGAATATCGGGCTTTTAAAGATGTGCCAACTAATTGAATTCATCAAAGGTTCTCTTTGAAATGGAATACATGTCTTTGCAACATCTCACATCAGGTTTGTTAATCGCTGTGCCGTAATCATGAGCGCCAAACAATTCTGGTAAAAATACATAACGTCAGGTTTTCCGTATTGTACTCCAGCATTGTGCTAGGGTCTTATATCATGAACATTCCATTGTTTTGCAATACGGTCCAGATCGGTTTGAATCAAATGAATATAACAAAATTTCAAATTCTCGCAATGTATCGGATCAAGCTCATTGAAACGCCCAGAATCAAGCAAGTCCTTGAATAAATTCATCCACCACTGTACTCCTTGTTATGGTGAGAAGTGCTTTTTCCAACAATAACACTTCGACTCCCTGCAAATGGGTCGGTTGCATCATTCCGAAAGAATTGCTGTAGAAGACAAACAACAGAGTTTCTGTGCCAGCATCATAACGCAATATACGAGGAGTTTTACCCACCTCATTTAGTGCATCCAAATAATATTTCGCAATTAATTTGGGATTGTTGTTAGTGTCAGAAACCTCTAACCAGATTAGTTTCCTGCTAAAACCATCTATCGCACCATGTATGCAGAATCTGAACGGCTTCAACTTATCGTGACCGTCTACGTGCCAAATGTTGTTTGGCCATTTTGCACAATATACCCGTCTTTGGAGACGATGTGCCTTCCGCATTACAACACCACTTGGATCCAGTGCCCTCATTATATCCATGACATCATTACGCTTTACGTGTATATTATGATTTACTTTAACCGGCGCCACATCGTTCGATAGCCAACAGATTGTCGGCTGTTCTGTATTTCCCTGTCGACTACACCAATAACACTTCTCAGTGGTGTATATAAGTTCATACCGCGACGTTTCAAGTTCAACCTTTGCAGGGTCCTTTTTAGTTGAGGCATTGACAACAAAATCCCATGCCTTAGTAGCAAAAATCTGAGGATATCACTGTATCTAAAACCTTGCTTGAAATATTCCACAATGAGTGATGACCTTTCAACGTTCATAGATGTTGAAGGCAGATAGGTTGGCAGTAAATGCAGATTCACTAACCATGTGTTTCTCGCACAATCGATTTCATATAATGAATGCCATTTTAGTAAGTCACAACTCACAAGTCATAAGTCACAAGTCATTAGTCACAAGTCACAAGTCATAAGTCATAAGTCACAAGTCCGCAGACATAAGTCAAAAGGGCCCTCCAGGGCTTCCATATATATACGCTACTTTAACGTCTCATGATCATTATCGTTCGAGACTTAATTAGCAACCCCGTTGTGTTTAACCAGCATAATGCAATTGCTCTGGTCTGTACTGCTTTATCAGAATGTATTATACATTCCTGGTACTTATTGTAGCCTCTTCCGAAAAATATTATATTTAATTATGCACCATAAAGTTTTGCCTAGTATTTTGTTTCGGCAAGGTGGGCTGTTTTATGGTAGCTACTTAACTTTATAGCATCGCAAACATACATTTGTCTCTTTCGAGTAATATTATAATGACATGGACCAATACTACTACTTATTTTGTCTGTTACATTTAAAAACATGATCTTGTATTTTTGATGATGGAGTGCAATTACTTATACAATCATCATATGTGCATTGGTGATTATATCTAATTGATAGTTAATATTAAATTTATGTGTGCTATATTATGTACAATATATTTATCTTTATTAACATACTCGGCACGTACGTGCCTTTGGTTAATCAAAACAAAATAGCATAGACAGTCATTGCATACATACAAACATACAGAACAAACATACATTCATACAAACAAAGTTATGAAACGCATTACCTACTTGAAATACAAGTACATTTGTACAATGTAAAAGGGTAGGAAAATTGGAAAAAAAGAAAATGAAAAGAAACTAAGCAACTGCGTGATTTTTCAAATACATGTAATCATTTCTAATAGAAAAAGCTTCCCTTACGTAAATAGCAATTTTAAACAAATATATTTTATTTTTTGAAGACAAAATAGTCATGAATTTTTCTACAGATGGCCACGATATATTACCTAAATATGTTTTTCTAATATTTCTATATAGAGGACAGCACATCATAAAATTGTATTCAGATCTACTCGATTGAGCAAACACATTTTACAAATACGGTTTTCTCTTTGAATATTATTCGCTCTACCTGTTTCATACTTAGTGAATGCGAGCATAATCTGAAAGATGCGAGTTGTTAATAATTTATCATTTTCAATCGAACTAATACATTCTTAACAATTGAAAACGTTATTGAATTTATCAAAATATGCTAATCTCGGCATAGCGTTTACAGTCGATTGCCACTCTTGAATAAACTGATCGCGTTTTTACAATTGTGTACGCCAGACAATAAGTAAACACTTAAGCCTGTAGTTTGAATAAAATATTCCGTTCTACGTAGTTTTGTATTGTTTATATCCGGGTATTTGTTTAATATATTTGCAAACAAATGACAAGATTAATCATTTTTTGCAAAAACATCAAGCTACGCTGTCTAATATTGAAGTGAAATTATGCATACGAAAAAAGTATTAAATGTATAGTATTCACTGAATGATCTCTCCTTTGCAGAAAAACGATATAAAATTTATAAAATGAATATCAAACCTAATTTAGGTCCTTGTTATATGTTTATGGCCTTCGAGTGGTTATAATATAAACTAGAGTTTGCGTAGCTAGTCAAACAAAATAAAGAACAAACCTCAGATTGTGTTGTAAATGGACCATTAAAACCATCAAAACATAGATAATGTACCTAAATACATACAGTAAAGTAATATACTGAGTCAAACAAGTTACGATACATGAAATCAATTGGATACAATTTTATCGTGAGTCAGTAATATAAATATGTTTTTAAGCATTTTGAAAATATGGTCTTTGATACATAATTTAAATTGATTATTATGCTTCAATTTCATTTAAACTTTTTGAAAATCAATAAGAAAATGGACTAATGAAAATGTTAAGTTCTGGAATTTGTTAATACCGGGTGTGACCTCCCTGTGCATTCATTACAGCAGTGCATCGTCTACGCATAGAATTAAAAAGTGTTTGAATATCTCTCTGTGGAATGGCATTCCATTCTTGAATAAAAAAAAACTCCAACTGCGCTAATGTTTGGGGATTGCGACGTCTAATCCGACGGTCCAGTGCATCCCAAAGATGTTCTATTGGGAACAAATCTGGTGAACAAGCAGGCCAATCTAGAACAATAAGTGTTTTGTTGGGTAAGAAAATTGCGGCATACATGTGCTGTATGGCACCTAGCATTGTCTTGCTGGAACAACGTGACGTTCACGTTAGCGTTAAGAAATGGTACGACAACTGGTGTTTTCGTCTCGATAACGTTGTCCAGTTAGATTCCCAAGCACAATAACCAATGGAGTGCGATTCTGGTAGGATATTCCGCCCCAAACCATGATACTTCCACCACCGTAACGGTCCACCTCGTGCACACAGACGTCAGCATAACGTTCACCGACCCTACGGTATACTTTAGCACGTCCATCTCCTCGCCTCAAACAAAAACGCGACTCATCAGTGAACATTACCGTATTCCATTGATTTCTTGTCCAATTCAAATGTCCAGTGGCCCACTGACGTCTCAAGACGCGATGACGTTGGGTAAATATAGGCCCATGATACGGACGTCTGGCTCTTATACCACGCTCGGCGAGTCTGTTTCGGACTGTTTTAGCACTGATTCTGTTGTTTGTACGACCATGTGTTACAGCAGCAGTAACAGTAGATGGAAGAAACCGGTCACGTAAGTGTGACGTCCTTATGTGACGGTCCTGTGCAGGAGTCGTTTCACGGGGCCTACCAGAACGGGGACGGTCATTAACAGAACCTAGGGCACGATAACGGCCTAAAATCGGGTTATAGTCAACCAATACACTCAAAAGTGAGCAGCGACGTCAGCGTGACGTAAGTTTCCTTGTAGCATACCAATGGCTATAAGGCGTTGATTTGCATTCAGTCTCGGCATAATTACAGCAGAGAAATATTGAATTTTGCCTATGTTTTCACAATACAGGTACAATATCTGTGTAATGCCTATATTTTTATGTCGATACATGTTCATCATCATGGGTTTCCCGTGCAGTGCGTGCAAAAAGAAAAAATCCCTATTGCCAGTAACACGATATTCTACAATAATCGATAATGGTCTGTGAAAACAACGTTTAAGCAATCATGTAATCACAGTACATATAACATAAGTTTAAGCTTTAAGATTTTACAAATGATCTAAGTATGTATCGTTACTTGTTTGGCTCAGTATATATAAAACTCTCAAACGAATTTAAGTAGTAAACCCATAAATTTTGTTTTATCTGGGAAGACATTTAGGTCCTTGTTTTATATGTTAAGCGGCCATTTCACCAAGGATTGTTTTGGTCCCGATAGTACCCGATCCTTTTTTTGGTCGATCGGCCGCATTTTTGCAAAAATAGTCGGGAACCTGCGAGCACTGTCGAGCACTACCCTATACCTTCGGTGGAAGATCTGGCGCGATCGCCTCAGTCCTCCGAGGGTCGGGTACCGAAAAAGTGATCGGCTACTGTTTTTAAACATGTTGAAAAACAGTAGCCGATCAAAAACCGTAGGCCGTGGTCGTCTTGGTCGTCCGAGGGTCCCATGAAGGTCCCCTTGTCTTGCCCGCCCTCTGGAGCTTTCGTATAGCCTCTGCCGCTCTCTAACGAGGGTCGTGCGTATTGTCAGTGGAGTTTAAGCACCCGACCCTCACCAGATCCTCGGACGACCGACCCGCATGTGCCCAGTAAGTGCCCGTAAGTGCCCGATCACCCCCGCAGGTAGCCGACCTCCGTGCTGACGTGTGCCAAAATAGCCAGATTAAGGGCGATCCGCGGCCGAGAGTAAAAGACCAATCAGATCTTCGCCCGTGGTCCCAGAGAGCAGCAGATCATAACCGGCTTCGACACCGACCACGCAACACCTCTACAATTCAACGCTCTACTGATCAACGCTCTACAGACCAACGCTATGCCCAGGGGAAAGTAGACTGACCAGGAGAAGAAGGCCAGTACCAGGCCTGCACGATCTCCAACGCAGCCGGTTTCTGAGGTTCCTGCCGAGGTTCCTGCCGGTGGAGGTCTGCCTCCCCTCGACGAAGAAAAGACAGCTCCCCAGAATAAGAAGACAAGGAAGAGTGTCAACATGTCTGCCACTGAAGAGAAGAAGATGGTGGACTTCATCCAACAGAACTCCCTGCCTCTACGACAAGTCCAAGAGGGATTGGTTGAACAAGACGGTCAGGGATGAGCTGTGGAGGACCCAGGTGGAAGTGATGCAACGGACCAGAGAAGAGCTGACCCTCTGGTGCGAGTCCATCCGGACCCGACCTCTCGTCTGAGGAAAACCAGCATGTAGTTGGTGTCCATCTTCTGTATACGTGGACCAATCGGAGCCAGCATCTCATCAAACATCTCTGGAGGCATGCGCAGAAAGTTACGGAAAGCAGCAGAATCACCGACCCTCATCTCTTGCATCAGTGCATCGTAGTGGCCGTAGTGTAGCCTTCTGTCATCACCCAGCCAGGGAGCACACCAAAACCTGGAACATAGTAATAATAATTGTTATTAAATACAACAGCAAGGGAGATATTTAAACAAAATTATTGTAAATTATAAGAAATTTATACAGAACAATATCAATGCCAGAGAATTAAAACCCAAATGTTGTAATGAAACAAAACACATATAAAAATCCTTTAAAATGTCACAAAGAATTAATTGTTACTAAATACAACAGCAAGGCATATATTTACTCAAAATTATTATAAATAATAATAAATTTACAAATTAATACCAATGCCAGAGAATTATAAACCAAATATAAACTGCACACTTTTCTCAGAACAGGCACTGAAACAAAACACAGGTGAAAACCTTTAAAAATTCACAAAAACTTACTTCTTTTTGGCATATTTTCTCTTGGTCCTTGGCCTCCTCCTCAGAATATTTTCTAGTGTAATAACATGTTCATGTACTATGGCAGAACGAAGTTGTAGAGCTACAACAAGCCCCAGCACTGCTTGTTGGTCCATGACCTTCCCTGGCTGGTCAGAAAGTGATGAAAGGCTTCAATCTGGCTCGATTTATATAGTCGGTCCCCAAAAACATCTCCGGCCGATCTAGGCAAATTTGGTCGGCCAAAGAACGTCCGAAGATCGTTTAAATCGTCCGAAGACCGTTTACTTTCGGCTTCCTGCGTCAACATACGCCTACATTCGGCCACTCTCGCGCCGGGATCGCCCATTTTCGGCCCCTCTCTGCCTCTCTCGGCCGAACAACGCGCGAAGATCGCTCACTTGCGCGCGAGAAGCGGGTCTCTACCGGGCCTAAGCTGTGTACATGCGGGTACTTTCGCACTCTACATGTCACTATTATTATCCACCCTCTACAAAGTTTGTTCAAATAATTCCGATCCGTTGAAAAACATGGCTATCGCGGGCGAGGCTTGTTTTCCTTTAATGTATATATAGTGAAACTTTATCAAGATTGCTCAAATTATTCCGATCTCTTGATTAACATGGCTAATATCTATAAAGATTAAATTTGAAAAAATATACAAGTTCTATTTAATCAGGTGAGCGATAAAAGGGCCATCATTGTCCTCTTCTCTTTGTTTAAGCCATTATTAGATTTAATTCAACCAACCCTTTTTAGCGTTAAGTAATACAAAATATCATGACTAAGTTGACATCAATAGTTAACTTGCTGAGTAACAATACTTGTTAAATATTTTACACATTTGTATTAGGGACACAAAAATGATGAAATATGCTTTTTAAGTACTTAAGTAATGCTTATCACTAAGTAAGGTTGGTGGAATTGGGACCAGAGCGCATCGTGCTCATTGAGAGCTTCTGAAATACTCTGATGACCGTTTTCGTTTGTCAAAAACGTTTTCAAACTATATTACCTCCTAAACCACATCCAAAAATAATTTCTCAGAAATGTTCATTGAATGACACTCTACCATTATCGTTCAAATGTTTCTGGTCTGTGCATAATAAGGTCACTGGAGATATAAATATTTGAAAAAATGGAATCTTTAAATCTTTTCCCCTGAAACTGCTGGCGCTATTTGTAAACTTTTATACAAATGTTCCTTGGATGATTCTCTACCAAGATTGTTCAATTTATTTCAATTCACTGAAAGATACATAGGGAAACTTTGAAAAACTGTACAGTGCGATCTTTGATATGTAGCATTGTTGATTGGTCGAAATATTGTTATTATTGAATTTTATTTTATCCAGATGTTTCTAGTCAGTTCATTAAATTTCTTGTGATTTCATTTTGTCTTTTAATTGAAAAAATCAATAAAATGTTCATATGTTAAATATGTTTTGTTATTCTATTGCCTGAAATACTGTCACTTATATGGCAAATACATTCCCAAAGAGTGTATGTGCTTATCTTTGAGATTACATGAATGTGGATTTATCTTTGACTTTTTAGCTCACCTGAGCACGAAGTGCTCAAGGTGAGCTATTTCGATCACATTTTGTCCGTCGTCCGTCCGTCGTGTCGTCAACACTTGACTTGTTAACACTCTACATGCTATATTTTGCATCCAATCTCCATGAGTTTATCAGCACATTCATCTCCATGAAATCTTGGACAAGTTGAAACTGGGTTACTAGGCCAAATTGAAGGAAAATATTGTTAACACTGTAGAAGCAGCATTGTTTGCTCCAACAGCTTCAAATTTAGTCATAATGTTTGTCTGAATGATATCTAGGCCAAGTTTGAATATGGGTCATATTGGGTTAAAAACTAGGTCACTAGGCCAAATTGAAGGACAATCTTGTTAACACTCTGGAGGTTGCATATTGAACTTGAGCATGTGAAAAAACATCAGGGCAGCGGCAACAAGGTGGTTGTCACATGGTAGTGCATGCCAGCGGCTTCTTGACCGATATGTTTATGTGCATGATTCCATTGATAATAGGAAGAAGGAACCAGAGATAATGGGTCTACGTGGAATGTTAACCGACAAGACGACCATTGCTGTTTTGACAGTTCTGTGTGACATGTTGAAGCCAGTTGTACGTTTCAGTGACTATCTCCAGGGAGACATCCATTTTTCCAAAGTAAATGATAAGGTTTATAATAGATAACTAAATTTTACTCCTTACCCTTTTGCAGATAAATGTTAAATGATAACTTCTTGTTTTGAATGTCAGTTAGTTTCAGTATTTACCAAGGTAGAATCTTATAAATTTATATTAACTTCCTTAAAGTTTGTCTAGTTAACTTACTAAACTAAAACTGTTGACTCCTCGCATTAAGTTTTAAACTTTTCTTGCAGCAAATATTTTTAGTACTGTACTACAGTAGATTGTCAATTGCGGTACATATTTTTCAGGAGCTTCTTGATCATCTAACAAGAAGGTTTTCTTTGGTGGCAGATGGGCATTTTGATCCGGATTTACAATATTCTCGGTTGGGAAACTTATGGTTTGAAATTGATGAAAGAACAGACATTGCACAGAGAAGACGGTATGATCAAATATCTTATCCAAAATTAACTAGAATATATTTGACTGTATAAAACAATATTGAGTACATATAAAATAAATGAGAGATTTGTCTTGACTTTGAAACATTATATATTTTAGGAACCATGGACAATTGTTGACTGTCAGACAATTCTCAATTGAAGTTGCTGTTCCCATAGTTCACTCCCTGAAGAATGAAATTACAGATGCATTTCACTGTACCCCAGTGCTGAGTGGATTTTCCATCTTTGATCTCACCAAAGTTCCAACTGATGTAGCTGACTTGAGAAACTATGGTCAAGTAAGTGTTTTAAGATGAGACAGCTTGCTTGTTTGTTATAATCAGTTAAAAATCAAGCATCTGTATTTTTCTGTATATTTTAATTATTATTGAAAATGTAGAAAAACTGCTTCATTATAACACAAGTAGTAACTAGTTTCCTCGTCATAAGAAATAATTCTCATACTGTTCATGCAGACAACCATTAGGTATTTGGCAGACCATTATGGTGTGGCGAAGCAAGACACACTCATGGGCCACACATACACAGCTCAACCAGAATATGATGCTTTAACTATTGAAAGGGAATTTGAGGCATTCAAACATCAGATGATCAAGTAATCAAAATGTTCCTGTTGACAGTTCTGTTGTGTTACAGTTTTATCAATAATCAAGTTGATATTGAGATATTTATAAAAAAACGTGAACTGTTATTGTAACAATATTTTCATTCAAACATCTTCCTCAGGGAAGTAGTTATATAACTAAGGTCAAAATACACTAAATTTTCAGCCACATTTGTTCATTTAGTGTCCAATTACCAATGTATAACTGTGTATTTTGAACTTTGTTATTGAACCAGTTACCTTTTCCCTCACTTTCAATTGATGCATGAGACTGTTTGATGATATTCTTATTTATTGAATTTGTTTACTTTCAAGTTTGCTTTCAATTACTTAGCTTACAGATGAGCAGTCCTGAATCAATATCCTAATTTTTCACTTTCACCAGTCTGGCAGAATAAGCAGTCATTGTTTTTTCCTCCCTTTTGTGAATGGGGACGGGGCCCGAAAAATTGTGAAAATAGCGTCAAATTGCCCATAATTGTGAATAATCATAGTTTGCTTAAGAATAACAAGATACTGATTTACATGACCTCATGTAGTACACTATAGGCTAGCAGTGTATTAATCTATAGCACAGCAGTTAAACATACTGTTAGTCGGTGATCGACATTCATAAACAAAAACCCTGCAAATATAAAGTGGCCTGAATTGTGAAAAAATATACTTTAGGCGATTGTGAATTGGGCCCCATTTTGGGGCAAAATAAAACGCTGGCAGTTAAAATGGTTTTAATCATATGTATGACTTATTTACTAAATGTTTTTCTTTTGTAAGACAAACATGATTATTTTAAAACAAAATATTATTTTGAAAAGGTCTGTAATAATATAAATTAAAATGTAAGTAACTTTAGTTTCCTGAATAGTATTTTTTTGAAGTAATAAGGCTCTCAGTCTCAGTATTTTGTTTTCAATTGACATGATTCATTCTAATCTATTCTTACAGACAAAGAGCACTTTCAGCAGAAGAACCAAAACCTGACATCTGTAGCTCAACATATCTTCTACAGCAAATGCTTAGTAAACCAGAGATGACCAGAGCATTTCCATGCATGACATACTTTATACTGCTGTCGTGTCCAATACCATCATCTACAGTTGTTTAGAGAATTTTTCTCCCTTATGAACTCTCTGTGCAGTCCCCTGAGAAGTTCCCCGAAGCAGGAAACGCTTGAAAATATAATGAGAATCGTACATGAGGGTACTACTTCGTTGTCACCAGAACTTCTGGAATAAGCACTGCACCATTTCAATTTGAAGGACAGAAAACTTATGTTTTAACTTGTTGATATTAAGCAGAAATTAGATTTGTTTCAGTAAAGTTGATAACACTGTTGATATTTGTTTGAATTTTTTATATCATTTTGATATTACGAAAATTCCCCCTCCAAGGAAAAATCTTTAAAAATCATGCAAAATTCCCCCCTTGCATGGACCCTGGCCCCAGTCCCAAAAAGCAAACGAGCGCCCTGGGTGAACTGAATATTGGTCTAGGATTTTCTTCCTCAAGATGAGATTCCATTTCATTTGTAGCACTTTGATGAATGTCTAATGCCATCTCAACAGGACTATTAAGCAATCCTGCAGTGAACAGCCTGATTGGCGAGGACTTGACTGTTAGAATTCTGTGACTTGCCCATGCCTGTTGCCAAATCTGTAATCTTTGGTAGAAAGACATAATGAAGAGCAGTGATATGAACGTCATTCATGATATCAAGCACACCTTCATCTTCCATGAAATGAAATAGTGTATAGTAAAAGCACAAGACCCCTTCATACACATCTTTCCAAAATCGTTCTATTATTTGGTTGTGTGTGCTTTCCCCAGTAAGCATGCTTTTAGAACCCCGTGCATGGATCATACAATCTGCTATCCCCACATTCTCCAGTCCCATGTCTGAACGTACCCGTAAAGGTACACCAAACTCCTTCTTGAAAACACTTTAAATCTGTGTCAGCTTTGTTATTATCTGTGCATTTAAAAATGTCACACGTCTGCTAAAGCCACCAATCCCAACAACTATAACAAAGTGCCATCTGATCAATTTATGGTTTGTGTCCATATGCCACAAATGATTTGGTCCTGCTACCCCATACACTCTCCGATGAATTCTTCTGCGGCTTCGTTCCTTTACACCACTTACGTCTACCTCATGTATACAATCTCGCAATTCTGACCTCGGAATCTGAAAACAAAATTTAATACATTAATGACGATATTTGATGGTCATTATAAATCATGTTTTTATCTATTTCGTTTAATTTTTTCCCAATCTTTTCGTATTTTTTTGTGTGTGCAATAGTCAGGTCAATATATCAAGGTCAAAGACATGGTCACTTGTGTAAATTGTGTCTCAGTCATAACTTCCGAACTATTGAAAGTAACTGATCAAGGTGAAGGTCACTTGTAAAAATTATGTCTGAAACTTTTAAATTATTGAATGTATTGAGCATGCCAAGTGTGTCATGTGTACACGTCAGATCCGTAGCTCCAAAGACAAGGCCACAGGCAATGTTTATACAAATCGTGTCTCGGTCATACATTTAAAAAAAGTAAATGTCACATTGAGTAAGTTCACACACTTGAAGTTTTTAAGTACGGCGAGAAGTTGTGAGGCTCGCAACAGTCAGTTAACATTATCCGATAAACTCAACTTAATATCAAATGACATTATAGCGGGTGTGGGTAATGCCGAACAGGGGGTTAATTCCGAACATAATTTTAAGACTTATTTTGCTTAATTGTACATGTCACGTCATTGATAATGACGTCATGTAAGTGACGTATCATTATTTTCACGGTTTTGCTTCGATTCAAACGACGGAGGCGCGGACAATTTGAAGTCAACAGAGAAATAGTTTTTAACAGGTAAAGTGTGTACACTTTTTACTCGATATTGAATTTTGACGTAGCTGACTCATAAGGATGTGATATAATTATTTTAAAAACAAAACAAATAGATCTAGATCCAAACAAATTTTTTAACGTCGTTCGATATATATATATATAATTTTATAATACACCAAAATTATATGACTATATTGATATAGAATCTACATATTTATATATATATATTTCAGTCATGAATCAAGTTGGTGCATTCCAAAGACGTCGATCTAAACACAGACAGTATTATCCCGCACTCTTAGAAGAGGCAGCATCCCATGTAAGAAGCAAAAACATGAGCCTTTCTAGGGCCGCACGGGAGTTTGGTTTGCCAAAAACAACGTTGTACGACAAAGTTCATTTTAAGTATGAAAGTGATAAAGTAGGTACAAAGCCTATACTTTCAGAACTTGAAGAGCTAAGGATTCTTGAATGGGTCTTGCACATGTCGAAGATTATGGACGAACAAAGCAGAAACTGACGGTAACCATTAAGAAGATACTTGATGACCAAGGCAGAACAACAAGATTTAATGATAACAAGCCTGGTAGAGACTGGCTAAGAGCATTCTCCAAACGGCATCCCAGCCTGACAATACGTTCAACTCTTCAACTTTCGGAGGAAAAAGTGCAAAAAGGGTTTGACAGTTTGGTTGACTATGTCAATAATGAAGTGAAAGACCCCGATATTTTGAAGGACCCCTCGAGACTGTACAATGGAGATGAGAGTGGGTTTTCCTCGTCAATGAAGAATAGTCAGGTGATTGGTCCCAAAGGTGCTCCTGTTGTGTACAACTTCAGCAATAGCGATAAAACACAGTTTGAAACAGTCCTGGAAGCAAAAGGTTCGCGAATGAGAATGTCGGACAATTTGTGACAAAGAAAACATTTGCTAAGGTTTTTAAGGGCGCATGGGAGAAGAGCTCAACGATTGAAGTTGCAGTGGGTTTCAAGAGGCTTGATTATTTCCACTTAACCCTTCTGTCGTGACTAAGTCCATTAAGTTGGAGCCGAGCAAAATTTTTAAAAGCTCCGAGCCAGACAACGAAAACTGCCATAGCAAAAAAATAAATAAAAATATACTTAAGCTATTCTATAGAAAATATTTTTTAGCATTAGATAATACATATTGTGTTAACAATCCAGTTCTAGTTTATTTTCATATGTATGAAGCAGGGCTCTGATAAAGCGAGTATGTATATTCATCTCGTTACCAATTACTGGATTGTGGTATTAATATGAAATGTGGAAATAATTAGAAGTGACAACTACAGCTAAAAGTCGGTCCTATCATATAAAACCGCACCAACACCGTTTCCATATATCAAAGAAGTATGACTACTTGTATTCGACATCACGCCGATCATGACGCTAGCATAGACCTGTTTCACATTACGGCTTTCGCATGAATATTTTATGAAATGAATATAATAATGCGATGCTATCATTACTGTAAAATTATGTTTATGATAGTTTTAAATAAGTGCACTTTACGAGATAATGTTGTTTCTTATTACCTGGTGTGACCGGAAATTTGCATCATAAGTGTGATGTCATCATGTAGGTTCTGGTGAATGCGCCAACACAGGTAGGCCAACATAAATCTGTTCTTATTTTGTCCTAAAATTGGTATGAAATATTATGTAGTCGTTTTGCGGTACAACATGTTACAGACTGTATGTATATCGAAGAAATATTTTCAATATTGTTATCATTAGCTAATTATAGCGATGGAAAAAATCCAAAAAATATTTTTTTAATAATTTGCTTTAATGTAAGCAAAAAAACAATTATCATACCTCCACAATTATCCGCATGCAACACACATCTCTTTTCACCAACTCCATACACAGACAAACAATGATGCAGCACGGATATCACTGCGTTAGGGCCGTGATTGCCTGTCCCATCTGTACCTGAAAATATTCAATTAATTCGTCTTAACAATTGCATCGCTGTCCATATACTAAGAAAAATAACACATATCTCATAGTTGTTAGTTCACCGGAGCACAAAGTGCTCAATGTGAGCTTTTCCGATCGGTCTTTGTCCGTCAGTCCGTACTTACGTCCGTCAACAATCCTTTAAATATTTAAGCGGAAGGTTACTAGTGCGACACAAAAATACATTTAGGGGTGTGGATTCGTCACAAAACATGGCCACCATGTCGATCAGGTAATTGTATTGCTTTGACATTCCATCTACACGTATTCCAAAGATCTGTATCTTCCGTCTTGTTACAAAGTGCAGCGGACCCATTTGTCGACTATGGTGAGGAATAGTCACCATCTGACTGTAATAGAATGTGTAATGTACATTCTTGAACGAAGACCTCAGTGGTGTTATTCGACCAATTGGTCTCTCATATCCTGTCATTTCTTCTGCTGCTCGCATAACACTATCTTTATACACTTGCCTCTCTCTCTGTGCGTCCTAAAATATACAACAGTGATAAGAATATGTGCATACTTCAGATCATACACAACTGCCGTTACCACTGTGAATGTATCAATAACACTTCATCAAATAACGAAATGAAAGAATGAATTACAAGTACTGCGTGAAAATCATTGATAATGTCGAGGACAAATTTTGCTTAACAATGTATCATGTAATTCATATACTTACTTCGATATGTACACGTAGTAAATTAGCAGCTTCCAGTTTCTCGTCTTCTGTTACAGCATCTGCAATTCTTTACGTGTTACTTCACACTTGACACATACATCTTCCTTCGATGAGCTGATTTTAATGGAAGGCACACACTGCTTCCACACATCTTTGAAGGATGTTAGCTTAAGGATGCGTATTCCAGTGTCGTGATATGCCTCTACATAAATTTGATATAATGCCTTCTTTGTTAAACTTGAAGGCAGATACAATGGTGGATCTTCATCACGTCCACGGGGAGCAGCTGGCATAGGAAGTCCATGGAGATCAGCATATGCCACAATAAAATAAACACAGTGTTTTATTTCCGGATATTGTGTGGCTTCCGTCCCATATTTCCATGTACACGTGGTATAGCTCCATTCAAGTTAATATGTTCGTGTATGCCACGAAGTTTCTTTTTACCCGTGTCAAACATATAACAAAATACATTTCTACAAATAGTCTTGCCTTCAAACTTGAATAAATAACGGACACGTTTCCTTTTTCCAGATCTCGTCTCTTGATTTTCAACCTTCTGTAACGATCCCATGATATACATATCCTCTCATTCATTTCCTTTACCGAATGTATATGGTTTGTGGCAGTCTCCTTATCAAACTTTTCCAAACAATTTGACTTACATGGGTATTGTATATTTGCTGCAAGTTCTTCATAATACTGTCAGTACCCAATCCACATGAATTCTCTTCATGTTCATTTTCATCTATTCTGTCTTCCACGTTTGGCAACTTTGATTCATCATCATCATCATTGTTGTCCCATTCATCATCGGTCAAATGTGTAGGTAGGCCTACAGCAGTGGTATAGAAGACTGGCTCATGTGTGTCTTCAGTCGTAGATACTCCAAAGTGATCGTTGAATAACCTTTCTAATTGCTGAAAGATAGAATTAAAAATAATTTATTTTTTTGTTTTAAATATTTAGTTATGTATATCATTCACACCATACTTACCTGCAGTCTTTCTAACAGTAAGCCTAGATCTTGTTTGACGACTTCTCATATAGAGCTGTTTTTCGGACGCATGCAACATTCGGACATTTTATGTTTGCATCGATTAAATTCGCCTTTTGTCTACCATTCCTTACCACGAATTTTGGTCACTGAATAACATTGCAATTTCCCCGGATGAAACTTCTGTAACGTGTTAGGGTTTAGTCCCTACCAAAGCGTAATAATTGCAGAGCGCAGATTTGTTCCCCTTTATAAGAACTCGCCATTTGTAAAGTACATCAACAACTGCTGCCGGTTGGGTGCGATTATTACGTCTCTGGTTAGTACCATTTCTGTTGGTTTTACTTTGTTAAAATATACATTATAAAGATACCAGATATATCCGATGGCCTGGTAATAGTGTGTGTATTGTATGGTCAAAAATGCATGGTGACTGACGACCTTATACACAAAATACATAGAGGATATTTGTTGATTTCGATGGAAGATCGAATTTTATTTCACGAGTGGTCAAAAGAAATATATATTTTCACGAGTGGCGTAGCGAGTGAAAATATACTTTTCTTTTGACCACGAGTGAAATAAAATTCGATCTTCCATCGAAATAAACTAATATTCTTTTTATTTTATGCTTTTTTAAAGAATTAAACATTATTTTGACCAATAACTACTCTAGCGTCTCATTTACTACCCTATGCGGTACCTCTGTAGCCGCTTTACAACCATACAGATTTCGAGCACAATCGCTGACAAAATAGTGCGAACTCTACCAAACTATACAGCATTGAAAACATCGATAAAACAACAATTTGATAAGAATATTGAGACAATTTAATTATTGTTTCACATTAAATTATAAATTTAAAAAATATTTGTTCGAAATTAAGCAACAAATTATGGCGTAGCAATATTCATTGCACATCGATAAATGATCAAAGCGGACGCCATGTTGGAAATGAAATTGACAACACGTAAAGATGGAAATAACTTGTTAACAAAGAACTTTGAAATCTGGAGAACGCTTTTAAACAGTATGTAGTAACTGACGAGTTTTGCACATGAATAACCGTCACTGACACTGTCAGAGATGACACGAACTGTCTTGAATGGTCTGGCGAGAGGGGTTTCTTCGCGTGGCTACGCTTCATCAGATACATAATACCTCAGGTTTTGTACATTTGAATTGTTGAACATTTGGGAGAGTCCCGTTGATCTAGATTCCGTGTGGTTGAAATTGACGTTTCCGTGAAAATAGCTGTGCCATGTTAACTAGAGCTATATTGTTAAATGTTGCAGACGAAAAATAAAGTAGCTTTAGTTTCGACGTTACAGGCACTTAAATCAAAATACCTGCATGGCAAGATATCGCTATGTAAATAAATATATATAAAGAACATTCATTTGTTCGAAATTATGTGAAATACAAGCGGAAAACAACCGCATCTTACTTCGAAATGTCAACAAATATACCGGATGATGACGTCATGGTTTTCTAGTACATGTACAAAAGAGAGGTCATCTCATTTCAATACAAAGGGAGGCAATTCAATTTAGTTTCTACACTGATTTCCCTGTTGGGGTTACCAGTGGGGTAAAAAATAGTCCCAAAAATCGGAACAGTGAGAAATATCAAAATGTTATTTTCACTGTTTGAAACAGTGAAAATACCAATTTTTATTCCACTGATAAATCTCTATAAACCACTGGAAAGCATAAAATAAATACTTTTATTAGTCAGTCGCGGCGACGGGCGACCTCATAAACATAGTATTTATGTATTAGTCAGTCCGTGTGTGAATGCGGACCCGAGCACATCGTCTGCTTAGTTGTTTAAGCAGAGATATTAAATATATTAGCAAGTGTTACGATATTGTGTATTAGGTACTGTATTCTGGTAAGTGACTTCTTGAGGAGCCTCGCTTCCTAGAAAAGCTTTCAGAAGCATATTACCGGTGCAGCACAGGTTGTGGCCTGCTAACATAAGTGTTGTTAGGACGTCTATTTCTGATAGTCTCTTCAGAAGAGACTGCGGTACTTTGTGTGTCTCTTGAAAGAGAAGGCTGTGAGTTGAGTGCGTCTCTTGTACTACAGTTGTAGTGTTTGAGTAGAGCACGGCTCTTGAGCTACAGCTACGTTGGTTCTCTGCAGAAGAGACACAAGTTAAGTCAGGTCGCTACCATATTATTAGAGTACGGAACAACGCTACACTTCATTGTCTTTTAAATGATGTGTTTGTATTAACTTCGTTGTGATACTACATCATACATATAACATGATAACTGCAAGAATCGCCTTCAGTGAACCTCGTCATGAACAATCATTGATATTTCAGGTCCGCATTCTGTAACCTGCCAAACGAAGTGGTCGCTTTGATTTTCAAGAACTTGGACATAGAAGCCTTACTAACAAGCGTAAACAGAGTATGTAAACAGTTCTATAACCTGATTAAGACGACGCCTATCTTTTGGAAAGATATCAGCTTCTTTCATCCCTTAGTGCTTACAGAGGAAAACCTTTCTTTCATCTTAAGGTTTTCAAGCAAAATACAGACGTGTATATTATCTTGTACAACTTACTTATGCCCGTCTGCAAAAGTGGATAGATGTTTTACACGAGCAGACTTTACCTCACTGATTTGGATTGATCTGACTGATTCCAGCATATCCACACTGTGTTTTCTGTATGAAGCAGCAAATCTTGAAATAGTGAATTTATCTGGGTGTTCCAATTTAGTGGACGACGATTTCGGAGTGTTGAAAAAACCCCACAAACTTGAACAAATCTATGTTAGTTTTACGAAGATACTTCCCCATACTTTACAAGAGATATGTGGTTGCATGTCGTGTAAAGCTTGATGTGAATGTATGCAACAATATATTACGCAACACACTCGGTGAACCGGTATATTTTCACATCTCCCTGGCATCTGATGTTTCAAGAGAGGAATTCAAGTCAGAAATAGTAAATTTGTTTCTTGATACATCCATATCAATTTATAACCATGAGTAAATTTAGCCTGAGTGAAGTATTGAAACTGTTACATAGTAATCATGATGATGATGAAATATTGATTTCAATGAACCCTGAAGATACAAATGCATCCATAACATGTATACGTGCACGTTCGGCACGATGGTTGTGAATTGTTAACTGCTAGTTTTTCTTATTGCTAACGGTTTTTCAAATATAAGTTGTGAAACTGTTCTATTGTTCAAATTATTGTTTCATACTTCCAAAATTAATTTTGCATGTTAATGCGGTTCAAATAATCCATTAAAAGTTAGAATTGCTGTATCATGTTGTTCTTTTTTTTCAAAATACAGTCATAACATACTAACAGCCCTGCCTTATAAAAAATTTCCTGTCCAATAGCTGATATTACAGTACTGAATTGTCCGAGATTGCTTAGTTTATTTGAGCAAAATCACTCGATCAAATCATGAAGATATTGATTCCATAATGACTGTAAGTCAATTCATGTTCCGTACTTAGACTTTCAGACAGACATAAGTTGCATTTGGCATTATGGAAGTGAAAAAGTTACACGAACTTTGATTTTAAGGGACAAATTGAAAAATGTTTTTTTGACATTTACACATAATTAATGATCTAATGATGATATAAAGTTGCATACCTATTAAGCCATACATGACGAACATTCTGCCAAGAAATCAAGAAAATTGATTTAGAAATAAACAAGAAATATCTTTAAAAAAAGATGGTCGGCGTAACTTGAAGAATGCAAATTTGTAGCAATCTGAAGGTTAAAATTTGTTGTACAACATAAAAAAATGCCTAAATGTTAAATTCAGTGGATTTCGGTAAATTCACCGAAATTGAGTGTACTTCGGTAATTAACGTAACCTTAATCCAGAGTGTTAACCAATCCGCGTCAAGGTTACAAACGTTGTTCGGTTGAAGAGAAATTGCCTAGCAAAACCATGTTAGTACGGCTGCGCCGAAAAAGTAAGAGCGTTCCAAAACTTCAATCGCGGTTTTCTCGAAAGTAATGAAATGCAACATACGCCCTTTTGGAATTAGACCGACGATATCCATGAATACTACACGTTATGCCAGTTATTGATTTTTATAGGTACACACAAAGTGAGTTTAGTCCAGTCAGTTAAATAGTCAGATTAATATTTCAGAAATTATTTGATGGTCTTAATTAACGTGTCTGCATTTATGCAGTAGTAGTCTTTAAGTTCAGTGGGCCTACGGACTATACAGTAAATTTGCTCATACGAGTTGCTTCATTTATATGCATTTTATTTTTAGATAACAATAATTGTGTGAATTATTGAGTAATAACAATGAAACCAACACCAAGAAAGAAACCTTGTGGGTCTGAGCTCAAAGACAGTGATAGTTCAAATAGTGTCAGTAAAAAGTGTAGAAAAATGAGAAGATAGAAATGACCCAGACAGGCTTGAGAAAATGCGTGCAAAATATTACAGAGACAAAACATAAAGGAAGAGATTATAAATGGTAATAGACGACTAGAAGAACATACAAAGGCAAAACAAAGACAATATGTGAACAAATATCGTCATAATAAGGCTCTTGAAAGTAAACAGTCTCATTACAAAGACCCTGAAAAAGCAAAATGCAAAACTGAGAACAAAAGCCTGGAGACTAAGGATTAAACTAGCCACCCGAGACAATGATAATATTCAACTGACACTTCTTCAAATGAATTCAATGTCCAAGAAATAGAAGTATGTGAATCAGAAACTGAGACTGGAAAAAGTAGCAATTCATGTAAACAGAATGATGACAGAGTAGATAAAAGTGAACCAGAAACACAATCTTACAGTAAGTGGACAATCTATCGTGGAGTAAAAAGGGCAAGATAACATCTTCCTCAAACTCCCAAGAAGAGAATGGCAGTATTAGAGAAATTGATAGAATCCCCAATCACCTCAAAGCTATTAGAAGAAAAGGGCGTAATAGTATCCGAGTATACAAGAAAAAAGCTGACAATGACGGAGAAAGTTGTGGGGGGCTATATCAACAAATCTTAAAGAATCCAATGAAAAGCTCAAGGGCAGTTAAATAAAACAAGCCAAGCATGTTCTACTTAAAACAGCCATCAACGCTATTGGGAAGAAGCACACAAAAATTGCATTGAAGCATTTGAATTTAAGAAGACAGAAAGTAAGCAAAATAAAAAAAGACAAATCAAATTGACGGAAACCAAATCCAAGAAAAAAGCGCAAGGATGCAATAAGTGATACTATTAAACAGATAGTACACACCTTCTATCTCTCAGCTGAGATAAGTAGAGAAGTACCAAACAAGAAGGAGGTCGTATGCTTGAAACAAGATGGATAAAAGCAATATGTACAGAAGCATGTAATGGTTATGACAACTGCTGATGCCTTTCACTTGTATAAAGTTCAACATACAGACGACAAAATCGGTTTCTCAACCTTCAAATCACTAAAACCAAAACAAGTCAGAAGAGTTTCTGAAACAAGTAGGAAATCCTGTCTTTGCCAGGTGTGCTGTAATGTTGCTTTAAAGTCAGAATCTCTGAAGTCATTTGTGAAAACAAATAAGGAGAAACTCATAACGGATATAGTGGTAGAAAAGAAAGCATTAGTTGATAAAACCGTGTGTGGGTTACAAGAAGATGGCTTCAATGATCCAAAATGTCTAAGGAGAGATTGTATGGAATGTGGAACTAATAAACTTAGACAGCATCTCAACCCTTTAGAAAGTGAAGATAAAGATCTCAAAATTAAGTGGAACAGATGGGAATATATTACAGTGGACAGAGAAGATGGGTCCAAGAATAAAATAAAATCATGTGTGCAGAAAAATACATATTTCAACACATTTGCTGATGATTTTCAAAATGACCTTCAAGAGTACCCTATGCATAAATTTCGAGCACTATGGCAAGAAAAACGAATGATAAAGTGTAAGCAATCTTTGACTAATGAAGAGATAATCATAATCATGGACTTCTCTGAAAACTACAAATGTTCTTTTAAAAACGAAGTTCAAAGTGCTTACTCTGACCAAAACTTTGTCACAATACACCCGTTGACGTGTTACTACAAAAAAGAAATCAACGATGAAGAGTATTTGTACGAGCAGTCCGTGATTGGGATTTCTGATGACCATAAACATGACTCTACGTTAATGAAAGGTTTTGAAGACAAGGCAATACAGACGGTAGAAGAGCAGGTGAATGTAACTAGAGTCATGGAGTGGAGTGATGGTTGTGCTGCCCAATACAAAAGCAAAGTAAGTTCCGGTTCTATTTTTGTCATTACGGATAAAAAACAAAATATTACGCAATTATATTTTTGACCAAAACAATTAAGAAAAACATTGTTTTTACCTGAAATTCATCCATTGTCGTATCACTTCTTATTTTTACGGTCAAAAAAATACGATATAGTGTGGGAAAGTTGCGTCCGTTCCTGTTACGGAAGTACGGGATTTTTACCCGTCTTTTCTGACGGTGTTACGGTACTGTCCGAAGGCCCAAAATTGCACGACGCGGCTCAAATAATGTGTGACCACAGAGGTAAACTAATTGCAATACTTAAAATACTAACAACTCACTAAATAAACTGATTGCATGGTATTACTGAGCATAATAATTATGTTTTGCTTTCCAGTGAATTATAGATTTATCAGTGAAATAAAAATTGATATTTTCACAGTTTCAAACAGTGTAAATATCATTTTGATATTTTTCACTGATTCGAGTTTTACCCCACTTGTAACCCCAAAAGGAAAATCACTGTGTAGAAACTAAAGTAAATTGCCTCCCTTTGCAATGAAATGATTATAAATACACAAAATTACCTCCCTTTTGAACTTGTTTCGTCTGCAACATTTCACAACATAGTCAACATGGTAGGAAATGACAACGAAATGCAAACCCTCTTTGGTGTCATGTTTGACATAAGTGGATTTTTGGATGAAAATGAAGAACAACATCAATAGAAACATCAGCAACAGTGGAACTTGTGACAGTTGATTTTGACCACTCGTGAAATACAATTCGATCTTCAATCGAAATCAACACATATCCTCTATATACAATTGTTTGGTATTGATAGGATACATTTTCTTCTGCTGTATGTGTTTCAACACAGAATTGAATATTTTTAAAATGCATGCATAACTTTACACAATTATCATGTAAACATTTATAACATCATTCAGCTATAAAAATGCCATGTAAATCTATGTTTGATTATCTTCACGTAAATTCACCAGTATTAATGATATTTGGCCACCAAATTCAAGAAGAATTAATATTATTATTATTAAATAAATATCATACAGAGTTTTTTTTCCGAAAGTGTTGTGCAATATATGTTAGAACTTAACACATTTCTTTTAGATCCATATAATGGTATTCTCCTTGACGACAGTGGATACCCATCCATACAGACCATTTCTTCTTACTCCATTTAATCACCTAACATATACTGCAATTAGTCTTACCGTGAAATGACTTTCTCAAACTGTTTTTTAATTCGTATGAAAATTGGTAAAAACTGTGTAACGTTGGAGATAAGGATGAAACCATCAAAAGCTAGTAAAATCATAACTGCATGTGCAGTTTTGCGCAACTTGGGTATACTTTAGAATGAGCCCAATGAGGAAGAAGCCATTTATATCGACCAACCTATAGTGGAAGCTTATCAAGGTCAAATGCACGGAAAGGGTGTACGTGATTACATCACACACATAATTCAATTGAATAATTCTAACAAATGTGAATATTCTGAAAATACAAAGATAACAATTGATACAGCATTTTAATTAGCATCGACAATTCCATTCTTGTGCCTCGACGATTTATCATATATATTAGACATGTTTGTTTATTATGCATATGTTCGTTACATAAATATTTAATTATTGCATACGATAAGGTGTGAGGTTAGCTAGCTGTTAAATCGGTTTAAACCCCCAGCATTTTATGCTGACAGTTCCAATGCTGTAATTCGCTATATGATTGTTGTTTCTGTTTATGTTATGAATGTGTTTTGTATTTCCCTTTCCCCTATGCAATTCTGTCACTTTATACAGTGTTCAGATTGTTTCCTGCCTATTTTGGCCTATTAAGGCCAGTTGTCTTGACTTGTCCTGTGATATTTCCATCCATTATTTCCCACATCCCCTTCCCTTACTGTCCACTTTGATTCTCCTAGTTATTCCTTGTGGTCTGCTGGGCCATTCCTTGCGCCTCAGTTCCTTAATATGTGTACCGGTTGACCTCCTTTAGTGCCTTATTTTTTGGGGATTGTTGTTTTTCCGGAGATCTGCGTGGGGAGGCATTGTCTTATGAATGGGGCTTTCCCTGTAGTTACGTATTCTCTCTCTTTTACTTCAGATTTTTTTTTTTATTCTATTTAACTGAATGTAACTTAAACATTATTGGTACATTACTATCAATTCGTAAAAGAAAAATCTTGATTTTCCTTCTTTTTTTTCATCCAAAATCCTTCTGTAATAATTCTTATCAGTAATATGTCAATGCATCATACATATCGATATTATAAAAGAACGGTTGTAACGAAAGAGAGAAAATGCACTGGATGGTGTCTGAAAAATGGGGCAGAATGACAAGTTGTCGTAGAAAATGAATGCAATTTTCATCAAAGAGTTATTAATCTGAATTTGCTCCCTATAGTCAGTGGAATACCTGTGTTTTCCAGCGGAATTCCACTGGAAAAGTGATTTTGTTGCTTATTCCACTGGAATTCCAGAGGTATTATCACTGACGTTTCACTAACAGTGGAGTTCTAGTGAAATCGCCTGGAATGACTTCACTGGAATCAAATCTTTAACAATACCATCATTATGGAATATCAAATATTAAATCTGCACTAAATTTTTTATCAATACTCCAGAATGAGCCGAATAACACCTCCATTTGACAAAAGAACCGCCGTAACAACGTACTTGTCGCACGTCAATGAAGTGCATACCGTCCGGTATATACTTGGCTTTAACCTGACCGATGTAGGTAGCGTTTTTACCTCACTTAATGAAGAAGCGGGAGCATCGTCAGACGATAGCCGTACTAAAGACAACGATCAAACCTAATTACAACTTCCATAGAACAAATAACCCTACCGATCGTGCAAATAAGTTGTTTGAATACTGTCGGATTTAAATTACATTCAGTGTACATCACATGCAAAGAAAATTACATTGATATGTTTTAAATTTACATGAAACTGGAACACAGCATATACTGTAGTATTACTTTTTTGAAGAATTAGATGGTGTTAAAATTCATATGAAAACAAAACAGTACACTGCTTCAACTAAATGTACTGTATAATTATGTTCTTGACATTATCCCGATTTGGAGATTTGGTGTCGTGAACGACAAGATAAGAAAGCTGAGAAAAAATGGGACCGTTAAATTGTTACTGCGCAATTTGTAGGAAATTTTAGTTACAATACAGTAAATGCACAAACTGACAAGTCTTCTTATTTTCTATTTTATATGATTGCCAAACCAGAAAAGGGAAAGTTAACCGTGGTTTATATTTAACCATTGGTTATACAATTGGGTGCTGGATGGAAATATACCAGAACTAGAACTAACATAACTTTACAAAGCTAATTTGATGTCTTTAAACTACTTTAGTCTTCACTGGTTGTTGGTTTTAGTAACGATTCATGAGAACCGCAACTGCTTATTGGAGCAAGCGCTTGCTTATTGGAACCAAAACCGGCAAAAAGTTGAGTCTAGTGCATCATAACGTGAACAAATGTTCCTAAAATTTGTATGCAAACAACCGTTGTCAATATAAAACTATGTGCCGTTGAAGTGGTAAAATAAAGCGAGCGATACAACTTTAGATAAAAAACAAGATTTTGGAAAGTTATGCAAGTTCTAGACGATTGGGTTTTGGTATTTTCCCCAACATTTAACATATTATAAGGCATAAGCAATCCCATGTTGAACTACATTCCCCGATTTTTGAATTTGAAACGTATAAACCGCTAAAAGGGAAACAAATAAGACCTCATCGTTCACGTATATTTTGGTCTCATTGGCGCGACAACTGAAAAACCATTGTAACATTTTCAAAGCATAACAAAATGTTGTTCCAATGAGACGCAGGCGTACACATAGACCATAGAGTAAATAAACAGTCCATAAAACATATGGCATTTGAGGAGGTGCAAGGGTTGACCATAAGGGATAACTAAGAAGAAACAAGGACAAACAGTGGGGTTGATTTAATGCTGGCACTAATAGACCGAACGTGGGGAGAAACATCAAAACAGAGAAGTCGATCAGTTGTTCGCTCACCACCGACTTCACTAGACAAACAACAAGAACCTACAAAGAAATCTCGTAACTCGAATCATAATACTAAACTATGATCTTGACTAAAAACAATCGATCAAAATCACCGACAACTATACCCGTTCAATGGACACTGATTCAGACAAATCGAATTCAAACACATGCAAATATGATGATAGCATCAAGCTATGCACCGATATTTAGCATAGTCATATATACAAATGTAGTAATGTTATGTCATGTGTAATTATCCTTTTAGAAGATGTTGTAACTTTACTTATTTTCATAAGATAATTATTAGTCTAAACATGTATAGTTTTCATAAGATAATTATTATTCTAAACATGTATAATGAAATCATTACCACCAAACTGTCACAGTATGTTTTGTTTAGAAAATGTTTAATTTTACGTGTTCCTACGACCGCTCTTTTTCATAAGGACAATTACTTTTCATACAATGCTGTCTATATACGTAATGTACGTATATTGACGTATCTACAATAGTGTGTGTCAACATAAAATATAGTATAACTCTTATTTAAACTATAATATATATATTTATATATTACCGTTACAAATTTTTGTGTAGAACAATGTTATACGAGTGTACATTTCTTCATACAACCGTTCTATTTTATTTTTTTAAAAGACTCAGTGATGTAATGTATCCAATCATATATAATGTTATCATTAATTACGATCAACAGACTGGTTTGTCTAAACAAAACATAGTACTCGTCTGCCGGCAAATTGTTTTTCTTACGGCTTTGTACCACTGCTGTAATATTCACATATACGAGAATTTATTCGTAACGTTTATAGACGTATCTATAATAGTGTATGTCAACATACAAATGTCAAAAGATATATATTTTACTGTCAAAGAATACTGGGTGGAAGAATGTTATGTGATGTAATGTACCCAAGCATGTACAATGTTAAAATTTTTCACGATCAACACACTGATTTACTTTTACAAATCTTAGTTTGTACCTGTTGGCAAATTGTTTTTCTTATGGATTTGGACCACTGTTGTAATATACAAATACTGTTATCTGAACTACTATACATAGACTGTGTATACTGGTCGTATAGTATGTGTAGATAGCATGTGACGTTTTTTCATACATGTAAAGCTACGCATACATGTTATACAACTTGTAGTATCTGTTTATAACAAACTTGATGTGACTGTTTTCATACCTCGATACACAGATGACAGCTACTAAAATACACTTTCTTTCACTTAACGCACAAGGATTAAGAAATATAAATAAACGGAATAGGCTAAAACAGTATATGAGTCAGCAGAAAGTAGACATTCTATTTCTGCAAGAAACACATTATACAGTTGAAATCACAAACCGTCTAAACATTGAATTTAATGAATGGGAATCTTATAATTCTTTCGGTACATCCTCTAGTGCTGGATGCACTATTCTTATTAACAAAAGGTTACAGTTTGATCCTATAGACTTGAAAACATGTATAGACGGTAGATACGTTTTCGTGAATATTTCAATAGAAGATAATGTATACACTTTAGTCAACTTATACGCATACAATGATAGAAATAAGAGGAGTACGTTTTTTGAAACAATTCATAATTTAATTAATGAACACTCTCAAGGCTCAGTAATTATCGGAGGTGATATCAATGAAACCCTCACTGAAGAAGATAGAATTTCTAAAAATGTACAAATTCAATCAAGCAAGTCATTAAGTAATCTAATAAAACGACTCAAATTATGCGATATATGGCGAATACTAAACACTAATAAACAACAATTCACAGAAGAATCAATGTATATGAAAAAAGTAGAATTGATTTATGGTTAATCGATGAAAACTTAGTGCCTAGAAAAACATCTCTCAGTATTATACGAACAAGAACCAAAAACAAACGACATAAGAGCAAACATAAGGAAAATTGAAATAGAATTACAAATATATTACAATGAAAAAGCAAAAGGGGCTCAAATAAGATCTAAAGTCTTCCAACTGAACTACTCAGAAAAAAATACCAAATATTTTCTAAATCTTGAAAACTCAAGACAATCAAGAAAAACGCTTAATGCATTAAAAGTTAACGATTGTATCATTACAAATACATCTGCAATATTGCATGAAGAGGTCACTTTCTATAAAAAGCTATATTCCTCTAAAAATAAAAACATAACAGAAATTGAGCAATATTTAAATAATACAAAACCAGATTATGTTTTAAATGACAGCGATGCTAATCTTTGTGAAGGTCTCTTAGATATGAAAGAATGTGAAAATGCGGTTCACACCATGCTTAATAATAAAGTCCAGGACTTGACGGGCTTACCTGCGAATTCTATAAATACTTCTGGAATAGTATAGGAAAACTTGTTACCGACTCCTTGAACGAAGGCTACATAAAAAATGAATTATCCGCATCTCAAAAATTAGGTGAGTTATCTCTATCTTATAAAAAAGGAGATCCATGCAGTTTAGAAAACTGGAGACCAATAACTTTATTAAATACTGATTACAAAATTGCAGCAAAAGTTCTATCCAACAGAATACAAAAAGTAATCCACAAAATAGTTAATACTGACCAACAAGGCTATATTAAAAATAGATTTATTGGGAATAACATTCGGCAAATACAAGACATCATAGATTACGCGGAAAAAATGCAAATTGAAGGTGCAATCCTATTTTTAGACTTTAGAAATGCATTTGATACCGTTGAATGGAACTTCATGTTCAGCGCACTGAAACATTTTGGCTTTAATGATATGTTCATAAAATGGATAAAAACAATGTATTCAAATATTAAAACATGTATTTTTAATAACGGCTGGAGATCGCAATGCTTTAATCCACACCGTGGAATACGTCAAGGATGTCCAATATCCGCATTAATTTTCATAATAATTGTTGAAACAATGGCAATTAACATACGAAATTCGGATGACATTAAAGGTATTCAAATAACTAATTCAGACAGTATAAAACTTTCTCAGTTAGCCGACGACACGACATTATTTGTTCAATCAGAACAAGAAGTTAATTGTGTTTTGAACATGATTGAAAACTTCGGAAACTTATCAGGATTACAATTAAACAAAACCAAAACAGATGGTATCTGGATAGGATCTCTTAAAAACTGTCAACGTTCCCCTGTTGGCATACAATGGCTAAATAAACCAATAAAGGCATTAGGAGTTTTCTTTGGAACAAACCAAACTGAATGTAACAAACTAAACTGGAATAATAAAATTGAATCTTGTACGACAGCAATTCATAACTGAAAAAAAGAAATCTTACGTACTTCGGAAAAATTGAAGTCATAAAATCACTTCTACTACCAAAATTTACCTACCTTTTTCACTCCTTGTTAGTTCCAAATAAGGTAATAAAACAAATTGAGACCATGTTCTACAACTTTCTATGGAACGGTAAAAGAGACAAAATTAAAAGAAAGACATTGATCGGCTATAAACGATTAGGCGGACTAGAAATGCTAGATATTGAGTCATATATAAAGTCGTTAAAAATAAAATGGGTACAAGCTATGTGTGATAATAACAATACGGCTAAGTGGAAAATGATACCCAATTTATACTTTAAACAATACGGTAAAAATTTCCTGTTATTTTACATGAATCTAAACAATAAAAAACTATTAGATCTAAAAATACCAACATTCTATGAAGACATTGTAAACATATGGTTACAGTTAAAAAACACAAATTGTGCAGAAATTAAAAACTTCCGCGAAATACGCAAAGAAGTAATATGGGGAAACAAAAATATCAAGTACGACGGTAAATGTTTAATATTCCCAAACTGGATAAACTCTAAGATACTCTTTATTAATGACCTGCTAGACAAACACGGTGATCTAAGTTCACAAACAATTCGTAACAAACTTATTAGCACACACAACTGGATTTCTGAATACAGCATATTACTAAAATCAATCCCTAAATCATGGAAGCATACTTTAAAATCCACAGAGTCAAAACAAACATTAGTTAATACTCCTCTTGAGATAAAAATCAATAAACTAAGACTTGAAAATATTAACAGCAACTACATTTATAAGTATCTTATATCGTCAAAATTCACCAAACCGTACATGCATGGTCACTGGGAAGCTGTACTTAACTTACACATTGATTGGTCTGCACTATACTCCTTTATACATTCAATCCCAGATAACAGAATAAAACAATTCAAATACAGAATTATTCAGAATATAATTACAACAAATGAACTAAGATTCAAATGGAAAATATCCGAAACGAAAAACTGCCACATATGCAATGTTACCGAAACATATAATCATCTTTTCATCGATTGTCCACAAACGAATAAATTATGGACTGATGTTCAAACTGTATTCAATATGTGTGGGATAAATAAAAATGTCCGGAAACTAAAACATATAGTTAATGGATATAAGATAAGTAATTGCGAATACCATTATATGAACCAAATACTATCATTAATAGGTTTTTGCATTAGCAAAGCATACTTTGAAAGCGACAATTGGACTAAAACCAGCAACCTATACAATATATTTACTTACGAATATAAAACACTGGCTATGTACCTTAAACAGCGAAAGGTCAATGATCGTTTTTTAACCATCTTTAACAAACACCTGCCTTTAATCTAATCAAGAACTAAATATAACGTTATCAATGCTTATACTGTAAGCATTCCTCATTGATTTTTCAACAACACTGTCTTAACCACACATCGAAATGATCTAGTCTCTTTTCGTTTTTTCGTACTGTAATAGTATACTAGACTAGATTATATCAAAGGTGTGTCTGGTTTCTATCTTTTTTTTCCACATACAAACCTTTTCTGTCATATTGCCACATTTCATCTATTTTTACTGTGAATATATGAACTAGCAATATAATAGATATAGAAATACCTACAATGTAGTATATATTTAAACAACTGCCACGTTTATTATGCATTTATATAAACATGTATATGATAAGCTCTTATATGTTATGTATGTATGTTTAAAAATAAAATAAAAAATTATTCAATAAAAAAAAAAAAAAAAAATAACGTATCATTTTAAATTCTCTAAGGATTTCAGTAATAGTCACATGGACGTGTTCTTACAAAATGTGTTCTTACAAACTGTGTTTATTATTGGTATGATTGCATTTTAAGTACACACTATTTTTGTTTATGAATGTAATGCTATAAATCAAGTTTGATAAATATTTAATTGTGTGTTGTACAATCTCTGTTCATATGAAAGTATGTGTAAAATTAATTATGTTTTAGGTAAACCCGTTAAACAATAGTTACACATCATGTTATATCATGAAATAACATGAACTACCATGCTTCACAGATCATGGTTGACCATGTTATGTAAAATGGCCGCAAACATGGTCCGTGACCATGTTCAGACCATGTTTTTTCATGGTCTCTTACCATGGTGTCACCATGTTTTTTCATAGTCTCTTACCATGGTGTGACCATGTTTTTTCATGGTAATCAACCATGTAAAACCATGGTCACAGACCATGTTTGCGGCCATTTTACATAACATGGTCAACCATGGCTAACCATGATCTGTGAGGCATGGTAGTTCATGTTATTTCATGGTATAACATGATTCATTTCACCTGGGTTTTGATGTCTTTAAACTACTTTAGTCTTCACTGGTTGTTGGTTTTAGTAACGATTCATGAGAACCGCAACTGCTTATTGGAGCAAGCGCTTGCTTATTGGAACCAAAACCGGCAAAAAGTTGAGTCTAGTGCATCATAACGTGAACAAATGTTCCTAAAATTTGTATGCAAACAACCGTTGTCAATATAAAACTATGTGCCGTTGAAGTGGTAAAATAAAGCGAGCGATACAACTTTAGATAAAAAACAAGATTTCGCCGATGTCACAGTAAGCCTTGGAAAGTTATGCAAGTTCTAGACGATTGGGTTTTGGTATTTTCCCCAACATTTAACATATTATAAGGCATAAGCAATCCCATGTTGAACTACATTCCCCGATTTTTGAATTTGAAACGTATAAACCGCTAAAAGGGAAAAAAATAAGACCTCATCGTTCACGTATATTTTGGTCTCATTGGCGCGACAACTGAAAAACCATTGTAACATTTTCAAAGCATAACAAAATGTTGTTCCAATGAGACACAGGCGTACACATAGACCATAGAGTAAATAAACAGTCCATAAAACATATGGCATTTGAGGAGGTGCAAGGGTTGACCATAAGGGATAACTAAGAAGAAACAAGGACAAACAGTGGGGTTGATTTAATGCTGGCACTAATAGACCGAACGTGGGGAGAAAAATAACATGAACACTATATAAAGTGAAAGACCAACACAGGGGAAAGGAAACCCAACATGCATCTATAGAAATAATAAACTTATATCGATTAACAGTCTTAGAATAGTCAGAAATCCTAAGGGTCGATTTAACAGCTAGTTCACCTCACACCTAATCGCTAAATGGTCATTGGTTTCCAATGGATACACATAAATTGACTACGTAGGCAGTAATTAATCATTAAAAGCAATTGACAATTACGTACATATTAGCAGACATACTACACAATCCAGCACGAAGAAACCCGACTTATACTGACCTTGTTCCAAGTAACTAAGTTATTCACATCAGAATGCGAAATAACCACAACATATCATATCAGTAACCTAAAGTAAAGTCAACCGGATAAATATAGTATACTGGTGATAGGGAAAGGGAATTTTAAATAAAGGCAAATAGATATAGACACAATTTTTTATAGATTGCAAAAACTAAAACAAAATTACGACTGTAGATCTACCAAATGAGAAAAGTTCCCTTGTTAATGCCAAATGACGTCATTGATCATAAAAGGTCGTCATAATCAAGAAAAGACGCTTGGTGAAATCGGGCCGATATAATATAGAGCTATGCCCCAATGAAAATATTTATGAATGTAATTTACGTCTAGAAGAGGAAAGCAGTTTAATAAAAATGATCGGCCCATCTTATACTTCGGCATAGAGCAACATGCCCTATTTTCGACACCTAAAGCATTAATAAGTGTTCTGACATACTCACCAAACCTATAACTAGTGTGGAATAATGCAACAAATAAAGCAACATTTTATTGGTTGTCTCATTATTTGTTCATGTGTCGAATGTATAAAATTCGTCCAATGAAACACTAGGTATGTATCATACGGCATGAACCTATGTATTATTTGCCACACTATCGTTGGCTATACCGCCTTCTGATTAGTGTTGATGATGAATATTAATCGCACATTTGACACACAAACTCCCTTTCTTGCGTTCACTTTCATCCAGCAGATCGTATTCAGGTCGATTGGGCACACATAAAATGCCAACGTGTAGCTTACAACTCGCACTTCACCCAGCGTGATGGATGTTGATCGCCCTTGTCACACACTGGACACATCTCAAATTCCTCTTCAACGTTATCACTGTCCACATCATCGATTAACTTACTATCATTAACGTTATTATCACTCCCAGAGTCACTCATCAAGTTTTCTCTTTTTTCTCTGGATTTTATTTATCTTTGCCCTATTTGCTTGTTTCTGTTTCCTTTTCTCTTCTCGTGTAAGGCCATAATTAAAAAAGTCTTTGTTTGCCCTTTACCGACCCTAGATTTTAGAGTGGGTAGGTAGGTAGGAAAAATATTTTATTTTATTGTGGAAATTTTAATATGTTTTAGTCGAAATGTATTGTTCGTGCGTGGTAATTTCCGCACGTGGTACATTGGGTGGGCGGGTACAGTAAAATAATTGTTAATATTAAAAAAGATACGATTAAATGACATGTGTTTGTCAAAAACATGAGTGACATAAGCTCGGATCAATTTTTATTTTCACGTTCTTGAAGCATTTCGATGGCCCTTATAGCTTTTGGTAGTCTTTCACCAATTGTAGACTTTCGTTTTCTCTTTCAGTTTTGGCACAAACAACTTGTAAAACGCAGGAGCAACACTTTCTTGAGAGGTGGCGGATAATGTATTGTCATTTTCTACATGTTCATTTTCTTCGTCTCGACTCATGGTGGTTCGGATAATGTATTGTCATTTTCTACATGTTCATTTTCTTTGTCTGGACTCATGGTGGTTGGCACATGTGATGTTTCCATGATAGGACTGGTGTTATTCTTCTCATCCCCTGCTAACTTGTTGGTCTGCGATGTTCTCACGCCGGAAATATTATATTCCTTACATTTATCGTTGATCTTTGATGGACCTAACTTGGAGGAATCAATACCCTGGTCAGTGGAAACAAGCCTTATTTACGGAACCAATGAGAGGCTTTTCAAAGGTCGCTACTTTTCCCCAAGTTTTCTTTAAAAGTTCAGGAAAAGCTTTCTTTCCAAGCGCATCACCAAAAATTTCTATTTGCCACGTTTTGATGGATTGTTTCCTTATTGTTTTCATAGGGCTAAAAACCCAACATCAAATGCATAAGATGCTTTGCATTGGGGACCAAGCAGTAAAGAATCACTTGGTTATCGCGACAAAAAGGATCATAGGTGGTACAAATTCACCCACAGCATTGCACGCTGCCATCACTGTAATTTGTAACTTTGTATTTGTTACAACTTGGTAGACGTTTTTTGCCCCTTTGGATGCCAGTACCTTATCAGGTTTTACAGATAGCGGGGACCCTGATTCATCGCCATTGAAAACTCGTCGAGGGTTCTTTATCATTCTGTCATAAGCTGGTACTTCATTTTCAAGAAAAGCAAAAAGACTGTCATACCATTAACATTTATCACACTGGACCCACTGAACAATGTGGAGGGTAAAGTCACCATGATTTCTTTTTACATAAAAACTTTTGCAAACACAGCAAACATCTGTTTCACCAATTGGAGGGTCATATTCAGAACCACTCTCATCTGTGGTTGAGTCAACAAGAAAACAAGATGGCCCAGGCTGTGGGGAAAAGACAATTGATTTAGTAGGACATGATTTTTAAATTTTGTAATGGTACTTGTTATTTTCTTCATTTTTTTTTTTAGATTTTGAGACTTTTACATTGAAATTTAGATAACTATTGAGGTTATCAAGAGTTTCTCCATCAAGAGCTTTTCCACCAACAACAGTATTTATGTTTCTTCTTTTTTTCTTATCCTTGACAATTACTGTCGCCTCCCTTTTAGCAAAAAAATCTTGAGTAACATCTTCAGAGTTTGTGGAAGATGTTATTTCTGGCATATGGTGAGTTTTATTAATATGTGAGTCAATAGATGGCTGATTTTCCATATCCTCTGTATACAGACTTGATAGTTTTAGACTGCTTGCAAGTGCTTCACACATGACATTTCCTGACTGAAATGGGTATATTCCAGCCTTTTTAAAAGCATTTTGTAGATTTATGGGACCGAGTGCAGCAGCATATGCCTTACATGCTTATATTTTTCCCTGCAACAACATTTGGGGGCTTGAATTCAGTATTTATTCCTTTCTCATCGATGTTATATATATTCTGGGGCTTATTGATTATGTCATATTTACTTTTAGTCATGATGTGTCCAAGTTCACAGAAATAGTGTTCAATACATTTTTTATTTGAACACCGGGCCCTTTGTTCTGACAAACTGGAAGTTCTTGACACATTCAGCTCAGGTCATCTATTTAGAAAACCATAGAACCATTTTATGCTGAATGGCTTGTCAAATGATATTTTACCTAGAGCTACTGCATTATCAGAGGCTAGAGTAACTGTTTCAGCCCTGGTATATCCATAACCAACGTCTGCCAGCTCTTTTAGATGTTGACATAGTTTTGCCTCTTCTTCCAAACTAAGAACTGGTTCAGGGCCTTACTTGATATCAAGTGAAATTCTGCAATCAATCCTGTCTCGCAATGTAGTTACAGATACTCCATGCATTTTTGCAGCTGTGTAAACAGATACACCTCTTTCCTTTACCATGTTATAGGCATTGGTCATGCTGATCGGTGAATACTGTCTAATAGTAGAAGGCTTCTTCTATAAGCAGTAGGTAAAAGCTAAAATATAAAGAAAAAAACAAATAATTACACCTAATGTTAACAATGTACACCATGTCATAACCGAATTTACTGCACCAAATTATGACAGTATGGCGTAGGTTTTTTTGTTTTCACTACAGTAAAATGGTAAAGGTCGGTCGCAACTGTAGACGAATATTTTGGACGGGAGTTTATGGCAAAAAAACATTATTTCTTGAATGGAAAAAAATGGAATAAGGTAAAAGTATGTGAAATATATCATTTTCAGTTTACTTATTAAAAGGATTATCTTTATTCGTAGAAAATCGCTCATTTATCTATCTCGAACTTCGTTAGCGTTTGTTTTTACCGGAAGCGGGCTTTCTTGTGTCAAAACGCGTCATAACCTAGATTTGAAAACATTTTGATGTTTGACTCGAGAATTGGAGACGATATAACAGAAACTTTAATTCATTCGAGTACATTATTTTGACCAGAATTGTGTTGGTTCCACTTTGAAATTTTGTAGACATATTATAAAACAAACCACATTCAGTTTTATGATTAAATTTCTAGCTTATGTTTAAAACGTATCTGAAAAATTGTAAACCTCACTTGATTTTTACTTGTTTCAATAACTTTTACTTCAAAATGAGTAGATCTTCTCAGTACTGGCAACATTACACATATCTAGACTAGAGTGAATCAACATTAGTCGAATATACTATAATCCCAAAGCGAACATGCTTACATTTTTGCTAATTGTGAGCTTCCTGTGCTACTGGAACCTTTCCTATGTTGGTGGAAAAAATGGCCCGATAGCATAGATGGAAAATAAAGTGAACTGTAAAAGTTTGTGTTTAACTAGGCAACATCTTTTCCTTACAGCATGTGACACCCAAATTCTAACACTTTTTGCGAAAATAATAATAGCACAACAAGAGCAACGAAGGCTTCTTCTACAGCGGTTGATGACAGCCGGACCAGCAGAAGAGAACTCATCTTGGTCTTCCGGAAGAGGTATATTTGCTAATTTGCACTGTTCAGCAAAGGGACAACTACAAATCAGTAGTAAGCATAATTAAGTTGTATATAAATTGATGGTACCTTTAGTTTTAGGCATTCCCTTCTTAGCTCACCTGAGCGCAACGTGCATAATCAAAATCTGAATGTGTTCAGTTTGCCGTGTTTTACTTTAAGACCTCAATATTGATTATCTAATAGTCTGTTTTTATTAGTCTTACAGGTGAAATACCTCTCCGTGTTTGGGGATTCAACAGTAAGGGAGAGAGAATACGTAGCTACAGGAAACGCCACATACATTAGGCAGTGCCTCCCCACGCAGACCTCCGGGAAAACAACAATCCACAAAACACAAGGCACTAGGTATAGTGGGCCAAGGAAAACAATGTTGTTCTGTTTGTCCTTCCACCACACAATTCCCATTTGTTCCAGCCCATGGATGTAGGATGTTTTGGACCCCTCCAGTCGAAATACAACCAAGAGTTCACATATTTGCTAGAAATACACACAGACTGTTACACGATTGGATGTATGTTCCATAGCATGTTTGGCATGTGCTGCTGCACTCAGTCCGATAAATTTACAAAATACTTTCAAAAAGGCTTGAGTATACCCATTTTAGTCTGGAAATGTCATGTGAGATGCATTTGCAAGCAGTTTAAAACCATCCATTCTACATACAGAGAATATGAAAATCAGCCATTTATTGTTTCTCATAATATTATTAAAACTTACCATAACCCAGAAGCAACAACCTCCAGAAACTCTGAAGATGTAAGTCAAATTATTTATGATAAACGTAATGGGTCAGTAGAGAAAACTCGACAGATGAGAGTGGTTCTCAAGATAACCCTCCAACTGGTGAAACAGATGTTTGCTGTGTTAGCAAAAGTTTCTATGTAAGAATAAACCATGTGAACTTTACCCTTCATATTGTCATGTGGGTCAGGGTGATAAATGTGGCAAATGGTTGCATTTGAAATACTGTACTGTTGTCTTGAAAAGTTGACAATCAATAATATTCAACAAAACGAAAAAGAAGGAATAAGTTGCTACAGTGAACGCCACATACGTAATACAATGCCTACCCCTACACATACCTCCGGCAAAACAAATATCCATATAACATTAGGCACATGATGAGGTTACAGGGTACATACAGTAGGGAACAGAGGCACAAGAAATGGCCTGGCAGAACATAAGGAAATAACTAGGAGAATCAAAGAGGACAAACAGAGATGTTGGGGAAATTAATGAATGGAAAACATCACAGGAGAAGTCGAGACAGCCAGCAACAATATGCCGAAACTGCGCAGAAAATAACCTCAACACTATATAAATTGAAAGAAATGCACAGGGGAAAGGGAAATATACCATAAATGTACATTCAAAACACAAAAAAAAATAATAACCATACAGCGAATTACAGTCGCAGACCTCCGGGAAAACAACAATACACAAAACACAAGGCACTTAAGGAGGTTAAAGGGTACATATGTTAACTATCTGAGGCACAAGAAGACACAGAGCATGTATTTAACTGTTCTGTTTTTAATTGACTTGGCTGTACATTGATGGCTTTTGCTAAGAAAAAAGATATATATATAAATACGATGGCCGGTATAGTTAGTATTGTTTATTTTCAGTCAAAAATGTGACATTATAACAGTATGCTTGCAAACGTCTGATCTCATGGACTTTATCGAACTGAATTTTGCTCAAACCTTACAAAAATCTATCGTTTTGAATATTAATACTAGCACACATGTAATCTGTTCAATATTTATTGAATCATGTGTGAATATCAATTGTCAATTTCTAGTAACTTGCAGACATCAAGAGATAAAAGTTTTCGAGTCGAGCCGTCAGCGAAAATGGTCAAGAGGCGCATGAAGGGGAAATGAGTTCGGACGTCATATACCCTGTCAGCGCCGTGTATATAGAATCCTATACGCGAGCCTTTAACCAATGAAATTACTGGATTTTTCTTTGCAGTATTATAAATTGACGTATATATTGTAGAATACATTAAAATATACACGTACTTTTGAAGTAAATAAAGTTGTACCATTGTTTCAAGCTTGATTAGTATTGTGAATTACACATGTACATTATATGCGAAACAAGTAATCAACTATTCCACAAATCTAGTCACAATCGGTGTTTAATAAGTCTACCTAAGCACTTACAGCTTAATATTTTTGAGTGTTGTACATGAATATGAGCCAGATAATTTGCAATTCTCTGCAACGGATGGCCTTATCTAATAATTCGCCTACATGATAGAGCTATTCATAAGTTAAATACTAGTATTTAATTTAAGATATTTGCATACAGTGAAATATTTTTATTTACTTCTATTATTTATGGTCATTGCAAGTTCAGGCAACATAACCAATGAATGCACCGAGACGTGTGTAGGAAACAGCATACTGCTACATTCACCAAGTATTGGAGTTGAGGTATGAATATTTAAATCCACTGATTTACATAATTGTGACACTCTCCGAGTTTGTTAGCCTAAATGCACTGAGCCTCGTTTCTGAGAAAAAACGTAATAACGACGATGTCTTGTGTTTTCGCAATTATGACGTCATGGTTTCATACTAATTGCAACAGCTAATTTAAACATTTCAGTAACAGCTTTATGCCTAATGAACGAGCAGAAGCCAACAATATTCAATAAACATTCAGACGGCCAATTTAATTAAGGAAAATAATTATTAACATGAACTTTTAAAATATTATTGTATCTGAAAAACATATTTACTGTATACATGTATAATTGTGCAACTCAGAAATTTTTGTAGTATTGAAGACCATATTTTAAGTGCTGTAATTCTGTGAAGAAATATGCCAAAAAATATTTGTTTTGTAGTGGCATGCATTCCAACATTTTAATCTGTCAATATCTCGGACAATATCACACATATTGCATTACATGATATTTTGAAACATATCTTTTATATATTAATTAAAACACTTAATGATGTTATTTCTCTTATAAAGGTTTTGGATTGTAAACATGAATGCGAGACGGAAGTGAACACGTCAAGGAAAAGGAGGTAATTGGTTTAATATGTTCAGTGTGTCATTACTTTGCCAGTATCACTGCGCATGCAATGAAGGCAAAAGTAAATTTGTTATTCAACATTAAATCTGTTTATATATGACCTGATTCTGTTTCAAATCAATTTCGTTTTATTTATGTTCATTCATAATAACTGTTTGTTTTCTTTTCAAAGCGGTATATGATAAAAAGGTTTAAAATGCAATTATTGATGAATGACGGACAGTGTGCGATTGGAAATATTAATAAGCTAAAAATTCATTGAGAAATGATTTGTATGATTATTAAAAGATGACATTAGAACAAATTCACAATTCCTTCCCTATAATAGCATCTTGATGGGGAATATTATCTAACAACACATCCCCATTTATGTCTTCCATTAAAACTTCTTCTGGCATCGGAACCCCGCGTTCAATGCACAAATTGTGCAACTTTGCACACGCTACAACGGCACGACATGCCTTACTTTGTGTTAGGTATAGGTTACCGTCTGTCTTATGAAGGCATCTGTAAAGGAAATCTCAAATAGTCATTATCAGTTGCTGATATGAATGAATATTTAACTTTCATTGCAATACTCAAACAATGACATGACATTCTTTCAAATCACAAAATGGAAAAATGTTAAAATAATTTGTAAATTTAATTATGTTAATCATTAAATTTAGCTTTCAAATATAAGACATTAAAAAATAATTCAAATAATTATTAAGTACCATGACTCATATTGTCATAATCTCTGTTTGCTACAAATCAAATTGTGCAGCAGTGCAGCAGTTCAATTAACTAACAATATAAAACATCAAAAATCATTTTAAACGAATAACAATTTCATACTGTCCATATATATATACCTAAATTTGGACTTCAGTTGACCAAACGCACGCTCTACTACCATTCGACCCCTTTAGTGTGCAAGATTGTACCGTTCATTCTATGGATTGATAGAGTTGAGAACGGGGGTTATTAGATATGGTCTCAACGGGTATCCTGAGTCCCCTAGCAAATGACCAATTCGTCTATTAATCAAGACATCCTGCAGAAATAAGAATTAAATATGTAAAAATTGTGCAACTATGTATTTCTTCAACAATAAGCTATACACTAGTAAATATATGAAAACAAATAAACAAAAACATAATTTATATCTCGAAAAAATGAAATTTTTAAAATTCACAAACCTAAATTACATGCTTTCTCGCCATTTGTCACGATGCTTATTACTGTAAAAATGATTATTGCTGCTTTGTAAAAAATACTTTTCAGTGTTCAATGCGCAAATAAATATATCTATCTATGATAACATATGAATTGTCATCATTTATTGACTCAAATAATAATGAGACATTGCACTTAATTTGTTATTTCACAAGTGAATCATCATGTGTGAAGAGACATTTGCACAGAACATGTAATAATTATGTGTCTAGAAATAATTTAAGATCTACACATTGGCAATCATTCACAGTTGTAATTGATCAATACATTTTTATTTAAAACAGTATAAAATTATTTTTACAATAACTGATTATATCACTATATTCCACATAGTTATCAGAACATAATTACCTTCAAAGCACAATTGTCAAAAAATGACGAATCATGTGTCACACATGGCCACTTGGCAACAATGTCGGTAAATCTTTTAAATATAAAATATTTACAAGTATGAATGTAGAAATAGCATAAAAATTAATATATTACACATGTTAAGTCCTAAAACACACTTTCCATGGATATAGACTTTTAATTATAATGTAAATACTTTGTTTTTAGAGCCACATATATTGGATGCATTTCGATGCATATCAACTTGAAGAAAAAATAAGTATATTCATATCTTATATTCATGTGCGTATAATCAACCCATCATTTCACAAATGTTTGATTGGAGAACAATTTCTACATGAAATGACATAAGGATAGATGACATACTGAAAACAAACTATACTCGACCAACAATATCAAAATGGCAATTGGTCAATTGCATAGGCAAAAATACCTCATGTTGTGGTCCACCACAGCTTGAATATTGAGTGCATGGATATTTTTTCTACATACAAAAATACTTTCATGCAAACTTGGTGCCGCGATGGGAATTAAAGTTCCATCTACTGCACCAACAGTGTTAGGTATTTTGCATTTCTGAAAGAAGCCCTGCTTCACTGTCAGCAACTCTCTGCCCTCTGGAAATCTGTAACAAAATGAAAACATATAAGAATCTTGAATATCATAAGTAATAGACAATACACAACCAACTGACCAATTATGTGATGTAAATTTGGATGTTTCAATATGCATTTAGTTTACAGGTTTAGTTTCATACATTGACAAAACAACAGTAATAGCATTTAAACACAAACTGACACAGTCTGCAGTACATCAAATAACGTATATATATTATATGAACATGTTCTTAATAAATTTAGACATGTGGTAATATTTACAACATTTTGCATTTCTATCGGAGGCAATATTCATATTACTTGGGGATGGAATAACTGAAACTTGCCTTCACAGCTCGGAATATTTGTTTGAGACGTTCTACTCTCAGTTTGCAGAACTGTATGGGGAAGGGAAATAACTAGTTGAGCACGTTGGTACATTTAATGAATTGCTTCAAAGTCTTCTGGAAAAGCTGGAACCATTTGCACATCACCTGTTTGTTGCACAATGGCAACATAAGCAATTCCAAAACGCGAAAAAGGGTTTGGAACAAGGGCAAGTGTTGTGTGTGCTAGACTTTAAAATTGAGGTTTATTTAATCATATATGATCCAAGTTTAAACACAGCAAAATGCATGTCCTTACACTGACCAACACTACACTACCTGTAGATCAGTAGATGCACACGTCTTAGCAGAAGGTCCCTCGACGGATTGATTCAAAGCAAGTAGTTTACACCAAGTAGAGACGCCGGTGTTTGTCAAGGGTTGTAGAAGATTCAGTGATCGCGTTCTTAAACAGAGAAGATAACAGTCGCACTCAGCCGGGAAAGAATGATGCAAAAAAGTAACTGATGCAACTGAAAAGAAGCAAACCAAAGTTCTCACTGACTATCTAAAGAACTTGCATGCAAACTATGAAGCTGAAAATCCGAACCAGAGCATATCGCTTGCTACATTCACCCGTCTCAGGCCAACAAATATTCTGTTGGCATGCTTTATGTCCAGAAATAGCTGCCAATGCATATACCACCAAAACATGGCTTTGAAAGTACAATCTGTTAGAAAAATGGGAGTGAGAATTAGTGAAAATCTTGAAAAGATATTTATGCACAGAAATGATTTAGAAGAAATTCTGACAGAGCTACCTGCAATAGTCCATTACAGAGTATGGAAGAAAGTTGAAATAGACAGGAGAAAAATGAAAATGATGATAGTCGATGAAGAGGCAGACAAAAAGCAGTTCACTCAAAACTAAAAAGTCCAGATTGACCTATTCCATCAACATGTTGAACGAGTACGGGAGCAATATCACCAAGTTCGTACTTTGAAGGAAAACTTACCTGAAAATGACATCATGCTTCAGATGGATTTTGCCGAGAACTTTTCATGTAGGTCCCTAGACGAAATTCAAACGGCGTATTGGAACCAAACAATGGTTACCATACATCCAGTAGTTGCAAAGTGGCCAAAGGTCAGTATGGGCGAACTGAAGGTCAAATCGTGTGATAGCAGACTAGTTTGCAACTTCTGTGATTTAAACTTAATGTCAAAACTTTATGGGGTGGGACCAAATTTTAATACATTTTATTGCCTCAGTAATATATATCGTATTATGAGGATGAGGTGGATGAGGATGTCCCGTGTTGTGTATATGGGAAGACTGCACCCCCGAAATTGAGTGAGAAACAAAACATCAAGTTGTCACGTGGGCACAGTGCGATATCTGCAATCAATGTATGGGAGCATCTTAGTTTTTGCACGGACGTGCGTGTTGTAAGACGCTACAGCGGATTCCTGTGCATTCATCGCAAAATTAGATTTTCAATAAACAAAGTTTCAATATATTAAAAAGTTTTTAATTGGATCTAAATTGCTGTTTATTTTTTAACTGGTTAATGTTTACTCGTTTAATATGTTATGAAATTAAATGTACATTCACTTTATAGACATTAAACCAAGTTTAAAAATAAACAAAATAGCAAGCTGCCAATGCAAACAGATCTCCCAAGGGTTCATGATAAATGACACTAAACAAAGGAAATGAACTGTAGAACATTACACGCGCGTAGCGACCAGCCTCAGTGCCTGTAAATTGTTCTCGTCTTGTCATGTATTGGCTCAGAGCGAGAGTCTGGGCTGTGCCATAGACAACGTGATGTGCGATTTGCCGAAATGAACTACCTCTTGAAAACAGCATAAACTCAGTTAGGCGCGAAGGAAGTACTGCGGTATTGTTGTGTTTTGTGGAAATATTGGATTATATATAAAAACAATTATGTAAGTCACTTTGTTATTTTGTAACCTTTTTTATGTAGAGGGACACATACCCAACTTTCACAGCGCCTCGCTTAGCCACCGTCGATAACGTGGGTATGGGAAAAATACATGGACATTGTGGGAAATCGTTAAAGGTAGATAGTGTGATTTTATCGGCAAATCCACTTATTCGTTTAAAACAGGCAATTTCACATACAATCAACATGAACTAACAAATATCTGCCAAAAATCCGAAAGATTTCAACTGGTTATTGATAAAATACGAGTTTTACCTGGGGTCAGCAAACCGAAAATACCGCCAGTTGCGGAATCCTCGATATATTTATTAGGCGCCGACTATATTTGATACTGTCAAAGATATGGATCAGGTATTAAAGTATATCGCTATTTGTTTTATGTAAAGCCTAAACAAATAGTTGTGTTTCTGGTGGCCCGACCGACCGTAAATTTTTGCCGCCGACCGTAATTTTTTTAATGTGTAAAAAAAATCCTCCCTTTCACATTTTCAGAAAACAAATCATAAACAAAATGCGTGCGGATGCGCCAATAATCGTTTTCTAGAAGCACATGGATTTCGTCTGAAAGTACGCATGCTCACGGCGCATGTATTTACATAAATTAATGAATGGGCCAATCGTGAATGTCGGAACCGAAACGGACGAGCCCAACGGATTTTTTTAAAGGTGTTGTAGACGACGACGCTAAACAATTTATTTGGGGTCAAAAGAAGATATGAGCAACTATAGACCATATAGCAAATCAATTGCACAAGTACTTAAGTGAAACACATATTATACATGACACAATCTGGTTTTAGAAAATCACATTCATGCCAAACGGCTCTTACGCAAATGATAGATACCTGGATGAAAGGTATGGATGATGGAGACTTGTTCGAAAGTGTTTTTCTTGACTTTAAAAAAGCTTTTGACCTTGTAGACCGAGAGTGGCACGTCTGCCATGTTTATCCTTGATGTGTGTGTTAATTTCGTCACTACTTGGAAGTCACACAGAAGGCGGGGTTAGGTTCACAAAATGGTAGCAAGTATTTTTTCGACGCGTCTGCTTTTTGACTGTTTTTGGTTAAATGCTTTCTTAATATTGTCGCATCTCTTCACCGATTGATTGAAATTGGATGTGAGTAATCGGCAAATATATTATTTATACTGTACGCTATATCGATAGAGCTAATTCAATTTCCGATTCGCAGGCTAAGTTTAGGCAGGCGTCGATCGGGTTGTCGAGGATAATATATGGAGGTAGATTTAAATATATTATATATATTTAAACAACGATTGATCATGTATATCTACTTTTATTATTTTATTACACTAAAATTATATCATTGACAAGTGTATATGTACAAACGAAAAGTAAAGGGGTGTTGACATTTATATGCAGCAAGCACCATTTGCACAAGATAATAATTGATACACACCAACCAAAAAAAAAATCAAAAAATCCCTACCTACCGATCCTATATGTTTTGGCCATGCCACCAGAAACACAACACATTTTTTGTTTGGCCTAAAGAAGAGCGTTGTGACCAAAGCACAGGTTTAGTGATCGTGCCATGCAAAAATGTTAGTAATGTTGGTAAAACAATCAATGAATTCACGCATAACGTTGCAATTTGGTAGCTGTAATTAAAATATAAAAATATACGATAACAATAATAACTCCTCCTTGAACTAATTATCGAAATTGCCGAAAAGTAAGCACCGAAATTGCCGAAAGTAAGTACATGTATTTACCGAAACCTAAATTTTACCGACAAGTAAATACACATATCGTGACGCGCTAATTCACAATAACATTCTATTTTGTATTACCCTTTTATATGGTGCTTTTACAAGGGTGTGCATTCACATTTTGGCATTATAAATTTAACTTGCTTGCAAATATGTGGGCACATCCTTTCATTATTTTTGTCCTGAATGAAAGTCTGGACACAATTAGAAATGATCTTATGCCAGCAGTAATACCACATTTTGACAACTTGACTGAACCTGAAAAGAAGGACATATTAATAACAGGAAAACACTCTTGCCGCATGCACTTGCTTGCAAATTTTGGAACCTCTGCTGACAAAGCATTGGCAATGTTCGAAAAGTCAGTATGTGATGGGGACAATTCATACAGTTTTCAGAAAGAAGAAAGTAGTGGCGCCTTTAGGCTAATGAGAACGGCAGCAATAGCATTTACAAAGCGGGGAAGTGACAAGGCAGGCGTAGAGGCATACTGGAGTGCGTTTCTGAAAGGGAAAGGAAAGAAGAACAAGATTGTTATGTTTCATGGACATCGTATAAACATCGCTTTCCATGAAGGAGCTGCCACATACTTTCATAGGCAAGACATACAGGATTTTCTGCAAGATTGGCTTGAGCCCAAAAAATTGCTAAAATCCATTGACTTCGACATAAAGGAAAAGGTGCATCTGGCAGGCTGCAGAGCCCTTGGTATGATTTAAAAACTGGTGACGGCTCCATTCTGGAGAATTCTGGAGAAAGAGGGTTCCATATTGGACCTTAAAACTGATCTCATGCAAATGAAAATTACTTTGGAGCATTGGGTCAATGACGGGGCAATGCCTCTCTCTGGGGAGCGAATGTTTGGGGAATTAGAAAAAAATCTCATGTATGAAGAACTGTTTTCAGATACGAATGACATTGAGCTCGATGTAATGACTCAGATGGCCCTAGAGTTAAAAGCATGAGAAATGCTAATTATACTTGAAAGACAGGCTTCACAGCAGCTCCCAGGAGGGCAATATTGGCAGCCATCAGAGCAAGACAAAATTAGATCTCAAAATGTACCTAAAACGAATGCAATTTCAGAGCAAGACATGGCTGTGCTGGATAACCTGCTAAGAGTGAAGCCATCAGCTAGTGCTCTCACAATGGAGACCCTGACCATGTGCATTAAGAATAAGCCGTTTCAATGGCTACAGACTCTAAATGAAGATGACAAACAAACAATAATAGGCGGAGCAAGAAAATTGGCACCAGACATTAAGCTTAAATTCAAAGAAAGGCAACAGAAAGTTGAAGACAAAATTAAAATGAAGTTGGAGAAGAGAAAGAAAGTCAAAAGAAACAAAGGAAATGAACATGAAAGTGAAATGCACATCGCAGTTGATGGAAGTTGGTTGATTATAGGCAGACGTTATTATAGCCCAAGAAAGGATCTTGGGAATCCAACAAAACAAACAGTCTGAAAAAGAAAAGGCAACAAAAGAGGCAATTAAGATCCAAATAAAATTCCATAAGAATGTTTTGAAAGCTAAAGGACCTATAATGCTATTCCAGGAACAAATAAACAATAAGAAATACAGTGTAGAAGACTTACAACGAAATCTCTTTCAAATTCTTCAATTAAACAGCTCAAGTGATGATGCAGAAATGACTGACAAGTTTACATACAAATATATGGATGAAATGAAAGATGATATAACAAACCGAAAAAAAGAGGTGTTTGCAAAAGTTGTAGAAGGAAGGAGAAACATTAAAGTCAAGCAAAACCAAACTAAACTGAAATTATACCTAAGCAGCACACGAAAGCTTGTTGGTGAAAATATTAAGCATAAATGCATTAGTGAAGAGGACGTGGCCGAGTGGTTTGACGGGAAGGTAGTTTCAATAAAAGAGCATAAGCAGGACCCCCTCAAGACTGAATATAATGTGAAACATTCAGACGATAATGAAGAAACGTGGTTCTTCCCTCTATTGGTGGATATTAAGAAAGGAGATCTGATGATTTCCTAATAGATTCAATAGAAATTAATGCCTCAAGCTCTGTTTGTTGACAATATCATCATTGTAAAAGTAAATAAATGCAGAAATGTTTATATTTAAAAAGTTTCTAGTCATTAATGCAAAAAAAAACCAGTTAAATATGTTAAATCGATAAGTTTTTGCACAGGCGGCCATCTTGTTGGCCATCTGGCGGACATCTTGGCGGCCATCTTGAATATTGTATACTACATTTCATTCGTTTATCAGGAATTTTTTGTTTTAAAAGTTTCTAGTCATTAATGCAAAACAACCTGTTCAATATGTTAAATGTATAAAGTTTTTGCACTGGCGGCCATCTGGGCAGCCGTCTTTAATTTTGTTACGAAATTACTTTCGTTTTATTGGAATTAAATTAACAAAACATAATATATATAGTTTGGATACATTTTATTGAATACTTATTTCAATAAATAGAGGATATTTGTTGATTTCGATGGAAGATTGAAATTGATCTTCCATCGAAATTCGATCTTCCATCGAAATCAACAAATAGTCTTTTTAGTTTAGGCCTTTTTAAAGAATTAAACATTATTTTAACCAATAAGTACTCGAGCGTCTCATTTACTACCCTGTACAGTGCCTCTCAGTAGCCGTTTAACACAATATCGATTGTTCATCAACCGCTGACAAAATAGTGCGAACTTTTACCAATTTATTCAACTACACAGCAATGAAAAATCGATAAAACAACAATTTGATATGAAATATTGTGACAATTTTATCATTTGTTCTCGTGAAATTATAAACAATTTTTTTTTTCGAAATTATTCATCAAATTATGGCGTAGCAATTTTCATAGCACATCGATAAATGATCACAGCACGACGCCATGTTGGAAATGAAATTGACAACACGTAAATATTGACATAACTTGTTAACAAAGAACTTTGAAATTTGGAGAACGCTTTTAAACAGTATGTAGTAACTGACGACTTTTGCACATGAATAGCCGTCACTTTCCGAGATGACACGAACTCTCTTGAATGGTCTGGCGAGAGAGGTTTCGTCGCTTGGCTACGCTTCATCAATGCCGCAGGTTTTGTACATTGGAATTGTTGACCATTTGGGAGAGTCCCATTGATCTAGATTCCGTGCGGTTGAAATTGACATTTCCGTGAAAATAGCTGTTCCATGTTAACTATATTGTTAAATGTTGCAGACCAAAATAAAGTATCCCGGCGTCTTTAGTTTTCGACAGTACAGGCACTTAAATGAAAATACCCGCATGGCAAGATATCGCTATGTAAATAAATATTTATAGAAAGAACATTCATTTGTTCGAAATAATGTGAAATACAAGCGGAAAACAACCGCATCTCACGAAATGTCAACAAATATACCGGATGATGACGTCATGGTTTTCTAGTACATGATTGTACTGTACAAAAGGGAGGTGATTCATTCTCATTTCAATACAAAGGGAGGTGATTAAATTTAGTTTATACACAGTGATTTCCCTTTTGGGGTTACCAGTGGGGTAAAAAATATATTCAAAATGATATTTTCACTGTTTCAAACAGTGAAAATACGATTTTTATTTCACCGATAAATCTCTATAAACCACTGGAAACCATAAAATAAATTCAATTATGTGCTAATTTTGTGTTATTTTAATTGTTATCATGGTGCCATTCATTATACTTAATTGATATCAATTAGGCTGGATTTCATTTCTCAAAGATACACAAACCCTTCATTGACTTAAACGGTCATAACTTGGATGTCTGTGGTCCGATCTTACTGAACTTTGTACCAAAATGATTGTCAATGTATGTTCTATTTCCTCAGCATCAAATGGGTACAATACAAATACAGTGAGAATCTAAATACATGACTGAACAACCTAATATAAGGATTTGTTGAATTGGGTACGTGCAAATAATTACGTTCCGCAATTAGAAAACAAGAAAATGAGCGTTGTGATATTGATTCGAGACCAAATATATTAGTCCCAGTATTGATCGATAGAAAAAAACGTGGTTGCGGTTCGATATATCTTTTTTCAGTGAAAACTAAAGTATTTGTGATTAATTTAACATTTCTAGGGTGTTCTATGATAATTATAAAATCGAGCTAGGCTGCACGCTACCCACATAAGGACGATTTCGAGACACTTCTGCCCCTGGACATTTCTGCAACCAGGCGCGTAGCGTGCCAAACTCGTTCGAGTAAACTTTGAAAATGAAATCCCTCAGAATTAGTCACGCTACGCTCCTGGCAACCATAAGCAAACTCGGGGCCGACCCATTACATTAAATCAAACCTTGAACTCCTGCAACTAGTTACCTACTGAGCTACAGAAGCACTTGGCACCGTCTGAATCTGATTTCATTACATAATTATCATAAATCATTTAAAGTTTTTTTTTCAGCGTCAATATTAAAGAAAAGAAAGACGGTCAGGTTTTCTGTGCAACCATTGACACGCTTATCGGATCAACCAACAGACATGTTACACATGTTGTAATTTCAGCTGCTGTGTCACATGCACTATCCTCCAAAATCTAAAATGATAAACATTCTTCCGGAGGAGTCGGTCATATGGGTAATCGGTGTCGACGATAAATAAACGCAAACAACACACAGTTAAGACCCGTGTGTCACTAGTAATACGCAGGTCTGTAGCTCAAAGGTCAAGGTCATAATTAGAGGTCATATTTTAGAAGTATGTTTCAATGTTCAGTAATAATGATGTTTTTTTAATCCCCTGTTGACCGAAGCAGGGATACAACTTTAACATTTGTCTGTCATTTTGTTTGTAGCATTCATGTGCCGTACCCATGACCCAGGTCCATTGCTCAGGGGTCAACTTCAATTGAATTGATGGCTTCACAAATAACTTGGCACAAATGTTCACCAAGGTATAAGCATGTGTAACGTAACTGATTCAGGTCTAAACGTGAAGGTCATACTTCAAAGTCGAATGTTTCTGTCAACAGGGCATATTAATTTGATGAAAATATACATTTTGCATTATTTTTAGTACAGATCCAGCAGTAAAACAGTCCGTTATTGATGAGGTTGTGAGGCAGAACACGGTACAAAAGCAGTTCACAGTACAAGAACCAGAAGGTATATTTGCCTATTTTGTTGATTTGTTAGACAAAATGAAGTTATCAGATATGTATTTTCTTTTGCGCTTTTCCATCACAAGTTATATTCTGTGCTACTCCACATATACGTATATCTATGTTATCGAAATATTGTTGGTATCGTGATTAGATAAGTCCATCTTTGTCACATTAATTGATATGTATATTTATAACGAGCTATAACAAAGTCAGGCATGTTATTTTTCAGGCTTCGAGATCCTGAATTGTCTATCTGTTCATATTTAAAAACACAGTTTCAGACTTAGAAATTAGTAATTTGAAAATAGGTGACCAGGGCAAATGAAAAAACCTTATCATGCACAAAAAAGGTCATCTCAGCATTAGTCTACACTTCTCATTTATAATACCAAACAGCTTGTTGTATTTCCTTACAAGCTATGTAGCCATATTGACATCTATTATTTAAAAAGAAAAAATATTTTTAGCTCGACTTTTCGAGGAATAGTAAATAATACATATTTTTAGCTCGACTGTTCGAGGAATAGAGCAAGATATTGTACACTGTGTCCGTGTCCATAATTTGGTCAAGGAGCCCTTCTGTTAGAAACTATACATGCTATTCTTTCAAACTTTCCACTCTTGTTTATCATCATACGGCAAGTACCATAACTCTGAAATGATTTTTGACCAAATTATACCCTTTTTACTAAGTTTTTCTGGTTTAGGTTTTGCATGAAGACACTTTTCTCAGTTATTTTTCATGCTTTTGCTTAAAAAGTCTCCACGCCTGATTGTCATCACAGGAGACTGGCTTTGGCCCAAAAACATAATGCTCATAAATTTAATGACATCGATAATATAATTATATATCCATAATATGGCCTAACAAACTCACTGTTAATGTAGATTTCTTCGTCAGTTCTTTCTTGTGAGTTAGTGAAAGTCTGTATACCCGTTATAAAAGTATATCGCGAATTGTTCATTAGTTGCACTCGTCTACGAATACCGTCCTGTCGATTATTGCCAATGTTTTGGGTGGTTGTCTTGGTCTGGAATTACAAACTGGTCAATATAAGCGTCTTCTTAATATGCAAGCTGACATTATTGTTAGTGCAATTTCCTCAGGTTGGTGCAACGGTATTTTTCTTATTCGCCGGAATCGTCCTTTCATATGACCAATACACCTTTCAATAGTTTGTCTAGATGAAGAGAGTGTTCTGTTAATCTGCGCTGGTCAAAATTTAGGCGACCATTGTCATTAAAAGGAGTGATAAGCCTTTCTGTTAAAGGGTAGGCACTGTCTGCGACAACATACATGTTTAGTGCTATACTGTCTCCAGTGTCGATCATTGCACACACAACGAAGAATTTCTAAATACTCGAGCATCGCGAGTACATCCTGGCCATCCAGCATAGGCATGTCTTATAAGACGCTGGTCATCACACACTAACTGAAATGTATAGAAAAATTGTGTTAATCATCTTTTTAAAAATCGTTTCATATTAAAAGAGAGATAATTGTTTCTGTTTATGTTATGAATGTGTTTTGTATTTCCCTTTCCCCTATGCAATTCTGTCACTTTATACAGTGTTCAGATTGTTTCCTGACCATTTTTGGCCTATTAAGGCTAGTTGTCTTGACTTGTCCTGTAATCTTTTCCATCCATTTATTCCCACCTCCCCTTCCCTTACTGTCCACTTTGATTCTCCTAGTTATTCCTTGTGGTCTGCTGGGCCATTCCTTGCGCCTCAGTTCCTTAATATATGTACTGTGTGACCTCTTTTAGTGCCTTATGTTTTATGGATTGTTGTTTTTCCGGAGATCTGCGTGGGGAGGCATTGTCTTATGTATGTGGCTTTCCCTGTAGTTACGTATTCTCTCTTTTCAAATACCGTCTGCAAGGAGGAGAGGAGGGATATGATGCAGTCCTCTCACTCTCTAAATTAAGGTCCCGATACTGGTTTATACATACACCCAGGAAGCATTGATAGAATTGATAGATTTGCCCCAACTCGACTTGTCCTGTGATCTTTTCTATCCATTAATCCCCCACTCTTTCACTGTACGTTTTTATTCTCCTAGTTATAACATATGTACCCTTTAACCTCCTTAAGTGCCTTGTGGATTGTTGTTTTCCCGGAGGTCTGCGTGGGGAGGCACTGTCTTATGTATGTTGCGTTTCCTGTAGCTACGTATTCTCTCTCAATGATGAGTTCGGAAATGCATAGAGAAATTATTTCATTAAACGACGTCATAATAATGAAAGAAGACTGGACAAATCAACCTAAGCTAAAATATATATACTTCTACGTAATATATAGGGAAGAGGTTAGCTCAACAAAATCTCACTAATACGATAATGTAATATTTCGATGCCATAAGTCTGGTACCTTTATTGTCGCCGCACTTCTGTCTGGAATGGGATTTTTTTTTAACGTGGCACGTGGAGGGGGCACTTGACTTAATTTTTTTCCAAGATTATTCGATTCAAGATAATTTTACCCACTGACAATAAAGTTTTACAGAAAAAGTATTTGTAATATTTTTTTTTTTTAAATCTTTAATTTATTCCCTCATGTGGTGCACGATTTCAAATGGTCAAGGTCTATTTTGACTAATATATTTGAAACCAGTCTACGGAAAGTTTATTTTTTCCCTCATGTGGTGCACGATTTCAAATCGTCGAGGTCTATTTTGACTGATAAAATATTTGAAACCAGTCTACGGAAAGTTTATTTTTAGAAAGTTGAAAATAGTTCTCACGTGATGTAAACAATAAAATCAAGCACATTGGTTGGATTTCTTCAATCACATGACAGAACTAGCGATATTGATTGGACGAAGAGACTCACGTGACGTAAACAAACCAGCGTTGTGCGCCATATTTGCTACAGACTCCGAAACTGACACAGTGAAGGTCCAGCATGGTAAGAGGGTTATATTAGGAAATATGCATCAATGATGCGTTTTATTTACACCGTATAGTGGCACGCAATGTACTGCGATAGCTCAAGTGTCATTGTTTGCCTTTTTCAGCTCATTACAAAACAAATCAAATCCAGTTTTCTGCTCACGATCTTGACAGAATCTTGATCGAAGGGAATGGTTTGTATGCAGAAATCAGTTCAAGGATTTGGGAAATTCGGTATTTAAGTCATACAGATTGACCAAGTTTGGCGTCCTTTCAAGAAGATCAGTATAGAGTGCAATATATGCACGATGTTTATTATGGCATGATAGATAGACGTGTAAATAGCCAATTAGGTCAGACTTGTTTTATAAGCCATTATGGCCAATAGCAGCCTTACATCGTTTCATTTGTTGACAATTAATCCACTCACCGTTTCAGTATTTACATCCTCTTCTACCAATCGGTTTTATTTGTTTGATTGTCATGAACGTGATCTGCTTGGACCTGCTTGGTAGGCAATGTGATGGAGGTGCAGCAGTGTTGGTGCAATTTGATTCGCTGGAAAAATTAGTTCTATATATTTTTACAGAATATTCAGGTTTAATGTATGAATTAACGCCTATATTTATCCACGGCTCAAATGTTAACCAGAATGTTAACACCCCAATAATGTATCAATTGAAGCGTGTGGTGACAGTGTGTAGTATTTCCTCTCAAAACCATAAACAATCAGAAAGTTTTCTTGTAACTGATCAAGCGTCTGATAAGAAAACAACTAAGAAAATATATGTTATATATGGGAAAACTGTCAAAAAGCGTAGAAAACCAAAGATAAATGTTATGCAAAATGGTGTGACGGAAAATATCATAATTTAGAACGCGATAGAGTTTGCAATTTCAGTATGCTTGATGTTGCTCATGTTTGTGAGGTAAATACAAGTATTGACTTGAACAATGTTTTTTATGATTACATTCAACAGCGCACACAATTTACGCCTGATATTGAAACAAATATAAGTTAATTTTAGGCAATTTCTCCATTCAAAATGAAGACCCCATTGCGTTGATGGCATTGTTAGCAGAGAAGCTACCTTGTGCAATTAAAGGCTATGTGCGAAATAATCGCATTTTTAACATTACTAAATGAACACATATGTGCTGACATAAACACTTATGCAGAATATCATGACAGAATTTTTTTTTATGCAAATTCTTGTTTCAGAAATTGTGTTTATAACTTATCATGTTCTATTTTAGTCCCAAGTATTTGTTGTACAACATTTGTGTTTATTACTTACTATGTTTTTGTTTTAATATGTTTTTGTTGTTAGTTTGTCGTGTCCCTATTTTAAATCATGTATATTACTAAATTCCAAATTGTATTTTAAAACATTTATGCTTATACTGGTTGTTTAACTCTGAGCACACTAACGACAAATCACAATGGGCTTTGCCACCATTACAGAGTCAGGCCACCCTGCACATCCGTGCAGTCTAACCAGGCTTTATACTGTTGGCTGCTCAAATTAACATTTTTATCTGGTAATGCTGTCATTGTAACATGTTAATGCTCAAACACAATTTAACAGTATTATTAGTTTTGTATTCCTGTTACAAATAAAAACAAATTACATTTCCGTTGCTCTTGTTCAATTCTTTAGCGGCGAACTTTGATGCTTTTCTTGTGTCATATGAAACAGCACATGCATAAGCTAATGTTTTATATCAAGTGTAGTCAAACCAAAGTATATATCTGCAGCAAACTTGATATATACACTCACCCAAAGTTCTAACGCATCACTTTGGGTTTACTTGAATTCGAAAAGACGAACGAGAAGAGAAGTTGGAAATTTATGGTCGTTGTTGTAGAAAAAAACAATGAAATCACACAGATAACAAAAAAGAAGTGCTTCAATAAGGTCCAGCAAATAAATGTTTTAAAATTTTACAGAAAAGTTAAGTACTAAGTGTAATAAAAGTTCAATTTCGTATGCTTAAATACAAATAAATGTACTCTATGTAACTAATTACTGAGCGTGTGCTAGGCACCTGTTGTTTTCATATTTTCTGCCTATTTGCAACAATACACGAGTCCCCTTAACTGGTGTTGAAACGAATGGCGAGGACACTTCCGGTTCCACTTCCGGTCTTTTATCTTTAGGATATTTAGAATATTTTTCATCATTTTAGTGGACACATAGCCCTCTGATAATAGAATCATAGAATAATACTGTAATAGAAAACAACACAATTAGAAAAAGATATCATGTGAAAGTCAGCCAAGTAAAAGCAGCAAGTAAAAAATACCGAACAGTTTTTAAAACAATAATGCTCTATGATCAGAAATCTGAATTTTCATAACATTCAGTGCAGAATTAAGAAAAATTATATCCAATTTAAAAATGATGCGTTAGAACTTGGGGTCAGCGTAGTTTTCAACTGATTTGTCTTGTTCGTATGAAAATATCTGCAAATGCTTGGCAGTATCCTGCGGGTAGATTTTATATATCTCCACCGCCTACTTTCTTAAGGTATCAAAGCGTTCAGAAACTCAATTCAAACTTTTTCTGTGGACTAAGATTTCTTGTTATGCTGTTCTGATGTCAGTTTCCGGCGTCATTCCCTTAGACGTCTTTCTTACATAATGCCTCATCTTGCTGAAAATACAATAAGATAATGTAGAGCTTATCGGTATTTGTCAATATGTCGAAGCAATACTGGTACTAAGAATTACTTTGTACATTTAATAGTCTCATTAGATCGATCTAATGGATTAGTGTGCAATTTCAGACGTTACAATTTATTATAGTTAATGACAAAATATAAAAAAATATATAAGAAGAAAAACCACATCCGTATAATTAACATGGACGGGGTAAATTGGACCAGTGTTCCTACATGCCCCGTGCACGCTGTTCCAATTTGCCCCGACCACGTGATATATATGACCTTCGTCTACTGAAAACAATCTGATGTCAATAAACCATCTTCCAGCGTTTCAAATAACAGAATTGAAATGGGTTCAAGGACTCCAATTACGGACAGACGCTAATTTCGGACACCATATAAACTAACACAATCACGATAATAGAATCCAAATAGTAGCCGCTATTTTCGTACTTTTGTTTTCGAGTACGAAACTTCTAGTAAGAACTAAATGCCTAGCTGTGTATCATAATGTTTTAATCGAGCAGGCCTTCTTGATTAATCCCCTTTCCGTCTCCACGCAGAAGTTGATACCCGCGAAAATTCAAAACAAAGATAGAGGGTGTGATTTTATTTATTAGAAGGGCATACAATTTCGAACAGGAACAATTTTAATTTCGGACATATATATATATCAAATTGGCGTAGATCTATATAGAATCTACCAATAATTTTGCTCACGCACAAATAGCATTGGAAACACGTTATGAATAATGAATATGTACATGTAGGATCTTACCATAAAATATATTCTTACAACATAGTCAAAACGAAATTCTACCGTATAAACTTTCAATAACGATGCCTTTGCTTTTTAAATGTAGATATATCTATCTCACTAATTTCTATAAAAATAAATAAATAGACATTACGCAACTACAAGTAATCTATCAATAATACGACATTTTATTGCAAATGAAGTAAATGTTTAAATAAATTGCAATATTCAAATCATTACTGAAAAATCGCCATCAACCATAACACCACCACAATTCTTTGTTCAAATGATTTCAGATGGCACGAAAACCAAACATATCTACAAAAAATATGACGAAGGTTCGATAAAGACAGCAGTATATGCAATCAAAACTGGTCTGTTTTCTTTAGGAAAGCGTCTAAACATTTTGGGATTCCGAAGTCAACGTTAAGTGACCGACTAACAGGAAAGGTTGCCCATGAGGCTAAGTCAGGGTGAAAATGTTGGATTGGCTGAAGAATTGGAAAGTGGGGATAAGGGTGGAAATGTAGGATGTCAAAGCATTCTCTACCCATTTCAATCAAAATATCTACGTGTCCAGACACTGACATACGTTCACCATTTGCAGTCCTTAAAACATCTGTAGAAGGGCGAAGATTGAATGCGTGCACGTGTTTTTATTTTTGGGTAATGAAGGAGGCCTGACCAACCCCCTGCGATTTACCCATTTTTGTTGATGAATGATACCTCGTCTTGAGAGACAATAAGAGCCGAATTATGAGTTCTACCAACTAGGAACTACGAATCTACATTGGCACAGACACAGCATATGTTGAATATAATATGAAACATGTATATATAATCCTTCAAATCATATGAAAAACAGTTAATTTATGATGATTATTAGGTCTTCTTATCCACCTCCTCACTTGTTTGTCTTAATTGTAATTCCAGCGAGAAGAGTTGTTCAGCATAGAGAGGCTGCATTAGTGTGTGACAAGTGCCCTGCGGTCTTCAACAACAAGCGTGACATGGCAAACCACAAGATTAAGGCCAATCACACGACCACACGGTTTGTGTGCGCATGGTGCTACGGTACCAGACCCAGGGAGTTTAGATATCCACAGGACCTGAGTCGACACGTCAGGGAACAGCATGCAGAAATATTCCCCACTCTAACTCCTAGAACACTTTCACTAAAGAATTGCTTTTATTTTGCAAGAGAAGCCTCTTCGTATCTTTCCACTTACCAAAATGTTACCAATTTTAATTCGCCAGAGTCTGAATTCGCAAGACAAGCCATAACGAAATGGAACACAGCTAGAACCCCAGGCATACAGAGCTGATTAGAGGAATGGAACCTGGCCAAACATGAAACCATTTCATCTCCACAGTCATCATTTAGATCCACTAAAAGACCTTCATCAGTTACTTGAGGTCAGATCCATAGCTCTTGGGATAAAAAAAAACAGAATAATTTTAACGGATAACAATAAAAATGTTTACAAGGCAAAACTATCAGACTCTAGATTAACATCTGCATCTGTGACAACTCCACTTCTTCAAAAAGTGCTGACTCTAGACCCAGATTTTAACCTGCCAAAATGCTCATGGAAACTTCATCCAACTGCATTTTTTTTCAGCTAATTAGAGCCATCATTTCCTAATTTCGTTCAAATGCTAACATACTTCAACTAATGAATGCCGCCTCTGATAGAAATAGACAGAAAGGTTTTAAAGGGTTGTCTGGCCTACCAACCTCACATGAATTTGATATCGTGAATGGCAGTGTTCCGGACTATATGCATTGTGTTTTGCTTGGTATTGTCAAATTTGTTATGAGCAAATGGTTTTCGTCTACAATAAGCGGAAAAGATTATTTCATTGGAAACCACTTGAAACAGGTTTCAGAAAGACTTTTAAAGATAAAACCTCCTCACTATATTAAACGCTTGCCCAAACTTGGACAAACATTATGCCCATTTTAAGGCAACAGAACTTCAAACGTTCTCGCTTTATTACGCTGTACCATTTGAAATATAATTAAACGAAGGTATTGTGGGCCTTTAAGAATAAACTAATGTATTAATTTGTGAATTTAGACTAAGTCAATTTTCTAGTGAAAATTTAATGGGATAAGGATGGAATCCCACTGGGAAATCTACTCGCCAATCTCGGTGGGATTGATATGCTATTTTCACCGGGATCTCAGTAATGTCCATCCCACTGAAATGATAGACATCCCACTGAGATTTGATCATCCCAGCGGGATCCCAATTTTTTACAGATTTTCTGTAGGGTTTTTGGCAACTATTTACCCTTTAATTATTTTACTTTTGATCTTAGATGTATGTTTATTGAACAATTAAGTTCATTAAACTAGTTGGTTCCTAATTTTTAGCACCGTTAGTAGAATTCATCACTGTTTAAAACAAAGAATTAAAGATAGTCGTGATATTGATTCTGCACATCAAAACTACATAACTAACATTGTAGAATTAAGTGAAGACTTATAATTTTATCTAGAAATTGAATCCTTTGAGGGAAGACGTCTTTGGTGGGAAGACAAGCGAGGCAATGTGCCCATTGAAAATGAAGGTATTCCGTTTGTGACCATCGGGCATGAGGTGAGGGAATGCCACCAAGGATCCTGGAAGAAAGCTAAAGAAAGGAATGATGAGGTAATGGTTTTGTATAATATTGTAACAGACAGTCTAAATATCATTTTTCTTTTTCCTGTATGTTTAATATATTTTTACAAAATCCTGATTTTGTTTATTTGTTGACAATCTCGAATGAAAACAAAAAACTGAATTAAATTTTTTTTTTAAAGACATTGTTATACAATGCAACAAAGTCAAATACTGCTTAAGTGACAAATTGTTCATTACATATGTTCTGAGAATATATTGTGGATGAAATGGATTTTCTAAAAATTTGCTTAGTAAACCTTGATTACCGGTATGTCTTGATAATAGGAATATCAATAGATAGTCAATGCAGATAATTAGAACAATTTCTTTATCATTGTAATTAATTGAAACAATGCTTTCAAAATTTCTTACATTACAGGATACTGACCATAATTATTTATTGAAGAGGCGAAGAATGCAGATAACCAAGAAACAGGACTGCAAGGCCACCATCAGAATAAGAAAGATTGTGAAATTTCCTGACTATGAGGTATCTCAGACTCCTTTCTCTTTCCGCTCCTGCATTTTGTAACTGCATTTGAGGCCAAACCTTTTGCAAATGTTCATGTATATGTATATATTACAAGGTAATAAATATATATTGAAAACAAAAAAAGCTGTATTATACAACGATACATTTCTATACAAAATTGCATTGTCATGAGAGATAATATGTTTTCAATGTCTAGAGGTCTAGAATCCCATCTGCCTGAGAGGTTGCAAGTGTTAATTGTCCAAGAATGAAAGGTAGCAAAATAATTTCCAACCTTCCTAAGATGTTGATATGTATTTAATGTGTAATGATAAAAGGTAAAGGTGCATAATCCAATCTACCTTGGTGGTTAACATGGACTCAATGTCTTACAATGCAAGTTAAGAGTACTAAGATCAGATCTTCCTGAGATGTTGACCAGTGTTGATTGTATAATAATGAAAGCTATAGATCTAAGATGAAACTGGATTGAGAGGTTGACCTGTATCCAATGTTTGATAAATAAGGTAAGAGGATTAAGAACCAATCTGAGGTACACATGTATTCATTTCCGTGTTATATTGAAATTGGCCTCGCCCATTCTTAAGAAAAAACATCATCTAGCAATGTGATATTGAAATCGGCCTCACCCATTAGGAAATTAAACATAAGAACATCATCTGACCATGTTATATTGAAATCGGCCTCACCCATTAGGAACTTAAACGAGTTAAATAATTGTCTCTTGTTGTTTCTGATGTCAAAATCGGCCGCATCCATTAGGAAATTAAACATAAGAACATCATCTGACCATGTTATATTGAAATCGGCCTCACCCATTAGGAACTTAAACGAGTTAAATAATTGTCTCTTGTTGTTTCGGCCCCATCCATTAAAAACTCAAAAGATTTAACGTATTTCTATACATCACTAAGAAGAATCGATGATGAATATATTTGAAACTTATAATTGACTACAGCTATACTGATAAATGTTCTGCATATATTAATATACATGTAAATCGGAGTTTAATAAAATGGGGGAGGAGCTTAACATGTAGGTGGTCCGGCCTCAACTGTTAACAAATAAGATATGTAAATCGGCCTGATCCATTAAGATATAGATAGACCCCAAACCAGTTGGTTAAATACGGAGGTACTTCACAAGTGTTTGGCAACAAATTTCATTCGATATGTGCAGGGAAGATGAAACACTCAAGAGTACTGTATGATGGTCATAGAAGCCACATATTTCTTTGAGTGGGCCAAGTAAAACAATGTTGCTTTGTTTGTCCTTCCACCACACACTTCCCATTTGTTCCAGCCTATGGATGTAGGATGTTTTGGACCCCTACAGTTAAAAAAAACCAAGAGTGCACATATTTGCAAGAAATACACAGAACGCGATTTGTTGTATGTTCCTTAACACACAGTCCAATAAAATTACAATATACTTTCAAAAAAGTATTTTAGTCTGGAAATGTATTGTGAGAAGCACTTGGAAGCAGATTAAAACCATCCATTCTATATACAGAAAATATGAAAACCAGCCATCTATTGTTTCACATAATATTAATAAAACTCACCATATGCTAGAAGCAACAACCTCCAGAAACTCTGAAGATGTTAGTCAAGTTATTTTTGCTAAAGGAAATTGGCCAGTATTTGTCCAAGAGAAAAAAGAAGAGACATTAACACATTAATTGGTTGCAAAGCTCTTGATGGGGAAACGGTTGATAGCCTTCACAGTGATCTAAATTTTAATGAAAAAGCCTGAAAATCTAAGAAAACAAATTAAGAAAAAACAAGTAGCGTTACAAAATCTGTCAAACCATGTCCTACTAAATCAATTGTCATTTCAACACAACCTGTGCCATCTTGTTTTGTTGTTGACTCAACCACAGATGAGAGTGGTTCTCAAGATAACCCTCCAACTGGTGAAACAGATGTTTGCGGTGTTTGCAAAAGTGTCTATGTAAAACAAAACAATTGAACTTGACCCTCCACATTGTCCAGTGGGTCAGTGTGATAAATGTGGCTAATGGGTGCATTTGAAATACTGTACTCATCCAAGGGTTGCAAGAAGAAACACAAAATTCTTAAATTGAAATGTTGACAATCAATAATAATGCCTCCCTACACAGACGGGAACACAAATATCCATATAACATAATGCACATGATGAGGTTATAGGGTACATACAGTAGGGAATAGAGGCAGAAGGAATGGCCTGGCAGACCATAAGGAATAACTAGGAGAATCAAAGAGGACAAGCAGTTAAGTTGGGGGAAATTAATGAATTGGAAAGATCATAGGACAAGTCAAGACAGCCAGCAACAATAGGCTGAAACTGCGCAGAAAATAACATGAACACTATATAAATTGAAAGAAATGCACAGGGAAAGGCAAAAATAACTTGCATTCAAAACACAAAAATAAATAATAACCATACAGAGAAAATAGTATTGAAACTGTTAGTATTAAAAGTACTTATGTATTAAGTTATCGAGGATACTTAATGTATCGTGACAACTGTCTCACGATATGTATCGTACCATAATAAGAGCACACAGAGCCTAACCGAAATGTTATTATTCTCAAGCAGTTGAACGCGTGGAGCTTGTTAATTTTCGGTTCCCAGTATACTTCATATTAATTTACAGGACAAATATTCATTATCATATGAGGGTACATTTAATTGGACAAGTTTGCATGTTTCAATCTATTATTGCAGTGTTTTTTTTGCCCCATTCACAATCACCAAAAGTATATTTTTTTCACAAAAATCTGGCTAAAACTTCACAATTCAGGCCACTTAATATTTTCAGGTTTTTGTTTACGAATGTTGATCAATCTGACTAACATTATTTTAACTGCTATACTATATCTTAATACACTGCTAGCCTATAGTGTACTACATGAGGTCATGTAAATTAGTATCATTTATTTTAAACTAACTATGATATTCAAAGTTATGGACAATTTGACGCTTTTTCACAATTCTACAGGCCCAGGCCCCATTCACAAAAGGGTGGAAAAAACACAGTGTGAACTGAGTGAAAATCACCGATTAATTCTTTGATGATACAATTTCACTCAATTATTTTAGTTGTGAAGAGTTTCCACCAAATTCAGTCAATTCTTATCTGGACCACTGACGCTATATTGGTAGAGGGCCACAAATTAAACTTTTGCATCCATTTCATTTTCTACAATTACATTACACCCCAACTATGAATGGATTGTGCACATCATATAAGAATGAACATTTGCTACCTCAAATTTAATGCAGGTATTTAAAATAAAATGATTACACATGCAATCTTATGAACAGTCAGATGGACAGATTGAAACTTATATTTTACAACCTTTATTAGTTGTAGCAGAGAATAAAAAAGTGAAAATTATCAAAATCTGAGAGAGGGAGACATAATAATTATAAACTCTAATTTGACCAAAGTGTTTTTTAAAAACTTACTGAAGTTGTGCATTGTTTCTAGATGAATAAGGACACGCTGTCGACTACTCAGAAGCATAGAGCACACTTTGCAAATGAAAGATGGTTTCCCCTCCAAAGATATTTTTGTTCATACCATTCTGCCTTTTGCTTGGACATCTGAAAGTAAAAAATATGATACTGAATTAGAGACTGATTAAAATAAGTATAAATGGTTGATAATTGGATAACTAAATGAATTGGTACATTCTAATCCAGCCTAACTTGTTTGATTCATATGGATGAATAATTTATACCACAAAAATCCAATAATGGATTATAGATAAATTCCAAGTACATTCCATATTTCTCTACTACCTATAAAATTCATCAAAAACTACCGTGGAAATTCAATTCACCAGTAGACCCAAAGGTGATATAAGAGAATACCTCTACATTTACACATATTATGTATAATATATGTAAATTTTCATTGAATTATACATACAATGCTCAGTATTTGTATACTAATGTTTTATGGCAACATATGATGTAAGAAAATTTATGTGTGGTTTGTTCATTCACAATATTTTATGAAAACAATCAAATATTAAGTAAGTAAATCCGAAACCAATATGATCATCAATAGTTTGTGACAATTTTTTATACTGGTTGTCTTGATTTCCAATGCATTAAGAGTTCAACCAATGCACTACGCGTAAAAACTTCGAAAATGTACATGCAAACAATATATCTTAAACACTTATTTGTGACTAAATCATTTCTGCAAATGAACTTTACAAATAACTTGTAATTAAATCTGTATTTTAGATGAAATTTCCTTTCAAACAAGCCAACCACTCGTTGCCATTGTTATTTACATTTGTACCAAAACCGGTGTGAAGGTCAAAAGTCAGATTTTGTAATTTTTACTGTACACTTGGTTGGACATCTTTGGGATGTTTTGCTAGCACAAGCAGTATGTAAAATAATGATCAGGTTACTTTGTGACGTGTGATTAAAAATTGCAATGTTAGCAAAGGTGCTAATAAAACTAACACATTTATCATAGAAAAATAGGTATACTGAACTTTAACACTGCGTTGTAAACATATCAAGATAAAAAAAATGTGCGACGAAAACTAGTATATTATTCGGACATTTTCGTTTTCCACCGTTATTTAGTGCGCACCGGTGTTCAGTCCATCAGTATTCTGGACGTATCTTGTTTTCCAATCTATTTAGCCAGCAATAACGACATTTTCGACTGGAAGACCTTAAAAATGCTTAACACTAAGTTGCAAACAAATGTGCGACGAAAGCTAGCATAGTAATCGGACAACTTGGGTTTCCACCTGTGTACAGCTTAGGGGTATCTCAAACCATTCAGTAAACATTAAGTGTCAATGATTTTAATAAACCAACAACCAATATAACGTACCTTATTGTACAGTCTCGTGTTCCACTTAGCAGTAGTTGTAGTATCTACCCTTCGTGTTCATGACGATGTTGTTGTTGTTGAGCATTCGGAAAACCTCGCCCAACTACGTCTAGTGTAGAGTAACGAAGTGGTACAGAAATATCCGAGAGCTGTCGAGAATGGATGTTGAGTAGAAGGACTAAAATTCACTCGTGATACTACGGTTATCTCCGTATGTTTTGATGAGCCGCTTATGTCAAAGTACGCTTTACTAAACAACTTAACGCAATCACAGATTATCTTGTAAAATACGGTGTAAATTAACCGTCTTCTGCCACGAAATCGATCTTTTGTTTTATTTTCGTATTTTTCCGAAGGCGTTTACGATTTTTTGCGCATGCGCGGCGGCGATAAAAGAAGCGCATGTTGTGTTGCAGACGACACAAAAAATGGCGAAGGCAGCATGTTCATATTATTACCTTATACTGGCTGCAGGAAAACGCCTGGTCGATTGTCGCACAATCAGCTATTCAAGGTGCGGAGACAGGTCCATTTAGAGTATCTGCCAAATTCAAGGGAAGAGTGTATCCTGCATTAATAATTGCAAGATCGGGTAAGTAAGTTGCGAACATCGTAAATGTTACCGATTCAAGAATAACGGCGTAAATTAATATTGAAGATAGTTATTAAAATAAAAGTCCTGGTTAAGCATGTTAATGTTGATACGAATAATTCTTTAAGTTATTGTGGTTTGTAATTGATACGCTTATACGTCATCAAAAAATGTGCACATGTCAATGCGGAGGCAAATGCACCTCCTCAAATTTTCAGATGTTTTAATGGACTGGTGTATTGCCGGTGGATTTCCGAACACTAAGGTTGCTAATTCCGCCCAAATTTTATCTTTATGTAAAACAGCTTTTGCTTTCATTTTTGTTCGAAATATTGAACATTTTATTCCTTTTACTTATCATGATCTAACCAGAAACAATGTAAAAATGTCAAGACTAGCAATATTTGCACTGCCATGATCCACCCAGTTTTCGTGGTACTAACGATATCGGCTGATATTTCGGGTTTATTAATTTAAAGCAAGACTGACATAAAAAGCATACAACATCGTCTGTAACAATCATTATTCTACTCGCTAAAGTCAGTTTCGATGTGAAATTCTTCTTTTTAAAGTCCATGATGCCTCTTATAGGTAAGCGGTGTGTATGTGAAAAATTACTAAACAAGTTTTCGTATGGTCGTTTAAAAGGTATCATCATGAAGTTTTAAGGGTATTTTGTGTTAATATTTCAAGATAATCGATATGGCATGCAAAAATAAGAAAAATGTGTCTTCAAATTACGTTTGGAATTAACCCCCTGTTCGGCGTTACCCACCACACCCGCTCTACAAATCTGCAGATCACTAGGACATGTGTTTTTAAAACCTAAACCTCTTTTTCAGAAACAAGTTTGTCACAGTAAGAGACTTGGAGTTGTTGAACGAGCAGCTGTCAAACTTGCGTCGGGGCGTGCGGAAGTTAGAAAATGCCACTGAAGTGACACCCAAGCCAGTTGGAGCAACAAGATCTGGTGGAGCTCGTGCAGAGTGCATTCTCCGAATTTGAGGCTGTCGAGTCTTTAATGTTAGAATTGTTTGATACAGATACCATCTTGAATTCTTCAGTGAGTGGGAAGAGGGCAAACAGTAAGGTACAACACCCTAAAAAGCCCCTTGACTTTTGGAAGATGAATGCAATGAAACAAGCTTAGAGAACGAAATACCCAGATATTGGGAAAAAAGACATAACTTTGAAAGTTCATTCAGTACAGAAGAAATTGCAGAGGCAGAGAGGAAATTCTTCCTCAAACTAAACAATGTTTTGTAAAAATCGTTTTTTCAATACTGATCCTGTTGGTCAATTTGTTTGTCGCAAAGTGTCGCGCACGTAATCAGTGATTATTTCTGGTTTAATGCTTTTAGCTCGCCTGAGCACAATGTGTGGTCAATGTGACCTTTGAGGATCTGTGGATGTCGGTTGTCGTGCGTTGTCTGTCAACATCTTCTTTAAACAACATCTCCTATACCACTGAATGAATTGTGTCAGAATTTCACAGGAATGATCTGTGTGTTAACCTCTTTCAAAGTTCCATCAATGGTTTCGGTCTGTAGGTACTAGGAACTAGGAACTAAAAATAGATTTTAAAAGAGAAAATCTTCTTGTAAAAAAACATTTGGTCTACAGCTCTTATTTGATGTTTGGTATGTAGCATCGTCTACCAAACTTCCTATGAATTGTTATTGTCTGAATATCTTTACTATTGAACTGTGTCAAACCTGCTATATTGTCCCAGTCACTTGGGAGTTGTTCGCCAAATTCAGTTTTGTTTTTACAAGCAATGAGTCGACTCAATTTTAAACTGTAACTGCTATGATAAATGATATGACTGTTTACTATTTAACACCTTTTAGTAGGGCTATTGTTGATACAAAGTACACTTTTTAACACCGGTTAGTAGGGCTGTTGTTGATTCAAATTCTTGCATATCCATGATATTGATATATCGAAAGACAAATTTGAAGATATATTGATTATATTATTGAACTCCCTTTAATACACTATTAACACCTTTTTTCTGTACATTTACATGCTCTACTTTTATTTTATGATAAGATATCATTTAAGGTAGAACACCCTTAATGGACTCTTGTCAAAACAAATGAAACATCGACCATTATTGGTAAATCTGTGACTATTTCGTTGAAGGCCTTCAATGAACTTGTCAGGAAAATTAACAATATTGGGCGATGTTTCAATTTCTTGCTGGAATCCATTTGGGTATAATCTTCTATGTTAAGTAATTCATTTAAATGCTTAATTTCACAGTATTATATTGCCAATTTTTGGAAAACATCCACTTTAGCACTGTTCAAAAAGCGGCTGACTACGAAGCAACATTGCGCTATGTTGGCACATTATTATGCTGAAACAATTCTCCTGTATTTAAGAGTGTATCGAATGTCGATTGACAGAAAAAAATGTTGAGATAATTATCATAGCAATCACAACCCTACATGTTTAGGCCTTAATATGATTACCGTAACTTTTATACAACAACCATATTAAAAAGTTAGGTCACCATGTTGCCATATCTTATTGCATTGTGTATGTCATTGCCTGCACATTTGTAACTTTTGATTTATTTTTGTATCATTGTGAGATATATGTTTTTGTTTCAAAAAACAACCATCTGATTATGCCCCCCTTCAAAGAAGAGAGGGCTTATTGGTTTGCACATGTAGGTCTGTCCGTCAGCCCATAACCTTTCCGTTTCCGATCAATAACTCGAGAACACCTTGACCTATCATTCTCAAACTTGGTCCACACATTCACCTTGGGTAGCAGAGGAACCCTATTGATTTTAAGGTCACGGGGTCAAAGGCCCCAGAGAGGCATAATGTTTTACAAACATCTCTTGTTAATTAATATTTGTTTAACTGGCAGCATTATATCATTCGCTGACATTTGGAATTAACTATTTGGATATAACCAAAACATTCCTGGGAATCATATTTTGGATCATATGTTAGCGTGTATCGAACATCAGTCAACAGTTTACAGTTATTTCATGGTTATTTGGGTAACAGTCAAAACTGTTGTCCCGAGGTGGAGGGGATGACATTTGAACTGTTGCCCGAGGCCGATAAAACTGTTGTCCCGAGGTGGAGGGGATGACATCTGAACTGTTGCCCGAGGCCGATAAACCTGTTGTCCCCTCCACCTCGGGACAACAGTTTTGACTGTTGCCCAAAATAACCATGAAATAACTGTTTTATTACCTGATCAATAGTTTATCTAAACAAAAAAAGGAAATAACTGTTTTATTACCTGATAATTTTGTTACTTGAACAAAGTGTTAAAAACATTGTGTATGGAATACAGGGAAGCTATGTAAACTTAATATTGATGTGGTAACATTTCATCAATTTTTCTTTAGAAACAAAATCTTTTAAATTCAAGACAATATCCATACTCTGTCAACTGCAACACATATTTGTCATTTTGTCAGTAGTTAAATTACACACTCACAATAAAAGTACATGTACACTGAATCACTTCACTTATGATTAATAGTAACTGAACAGTTGAAATAGTAAACTGGTGCCCTGTAGCTGCTAGACTACTGCTGCACAAGTTCTATCACAGTGATTACAGGTTTTGGGGGCTAACGGTGGTGCCATGGGTTGTTTGGTGGTCTGGTGTTGCGACTGCAGGGGCAGCGGTTTGAGTGTTCATACTCTGCACTGTTTGAATGGCCTCCATGAAACTGTTCTCCTGTGAAGCCGTCAGTTCCATGAAGTCCATGTTGTCGATGTCGCTCCTATGTTCAGCAGAGCTGGCAGCAGGAACATGTTGGCCACCGCCAACACTGGTGGCCAACACGCCCAGGCTGAGCAGAATGTCCTGAATAATATTAGACCTAATTTATTTATTCTGGATTGGTTTTTAGATCAGTATATTACATCATTTTAAGGTAACTCACACATATTATAATTGGAAATAAATTGAATTTATGCTATGCTTCTCTTATTTATGATGTTTTTTATATTAAGATGTGACTCAAAGATTTTATATCAAACATGGGAAAACAGTTTTATTATACTTAATTAAATTTAACAAACTATATCTATCATGACCATCTGTTGCATTTTAGTTATTTTGCCAAAATATTAAATTTACCTGACACAGCATTTGCAAGAGTGAGCGCCATCTTTTCCTTTTGGTCTGTGCTGGTACGAGCATAGCTCCGGATGCTGCTTTCCGATTTGTGCCCAGAAATCGCCATCACATGTCTCGCTTCATAACCATCCAATAGAGTAATGGAGGTCGCCCTCAAGCAGTGGTTCGTGTAAATCCTAGAGAGTTTCGCCTTTGAAGATAAGAGTTTTCATTTTATCGCCTAGCGTGTTTTTCCCAACTGAGACTATCATACCTTGTTTGGACTTCGGTCGCTGAAAGAAGACCTCAGAATCTCTATTCAACACGGAGACATACTTAACAAATGAGGTGTACGGGCACAATTCAGTTCCAGTTTTATATATCCGACCGCCTTGGCTTATTGGCTCATTCAGCGTTTGATTTGTTTACGTTTACTTGCAACCGGCGCATTTTACATTTTGTCGTAGAATATAAAAATATTCACATCCTGTGGGGCTGTTCAGTATTTTTAGTGATAATCTTCACATTTAAGTGAATGCGTGTAATGAACATGACTGTACCTTGAATAAAAAAAATGTTATCGTCAAATACAGCAATATGAATCGCCTTTTGGTAAGTTTTAAATATAAATCAATTAAATTGTAGCAAAATGTCGCTATACCATCTAAAAATAGTGTTGTTACTTATGTATTTTCTCTAAACTTTCGAGTTCGAATTTGCGTGCCGTCTGCTTTTTTTTAAATCCTACACCATACCATAACCTTAAGTTCAATAGTACGTATATGTTTTGAAGGTACCAAAAGTTCAAGAGCTAGAAAGCCTTATGACAGAGAGAATCTGACGAGCATTTAAAGCCACCTTGTTAGACATGTCTGTATACAGGGCATGCAGAGCTTATAATGTACATGAATCCACAAGAGACAGGACAAGGCATAACGTTAGTCTTGACTGTCATCACGGTCCTGCAACCTTGTTCAACGAGCTGGAGGAAGACAATTGCTGAACATATCACGTACATGGCTACTATATGCTATTGGTATACCATGACAAACATAAGATTCCTAGCAGCAAACTATGCACGCTCTATTGGCAAGAATGTTATGGCCAAAAATAGTTTAAGTACTGTATAGTTTATGATTTCTTGAAAAGTCACCATAATCTTAAGAACGTACAGTCGCAGAAATAAGACATATCAAGGGCTAAAGTTGCATCCCGTGAAAAGTTTGACATTTATTTCAATGAGCTTTTGGTAATATCGAGTGAAAACGGTCTTCTGAATGCACCAGAGGATTTTCAACATTGATGAGACAGGTGTAAGCACACAACATTCGCCACCAAAAATTATTTGTGGAAAGGACTCAAAACCCCGATCAGTTACATCCCCTAGATCTTCGAATGTTCGAATTATAGCTGGAGGAAATGCTCTTGGCAACTTCATACCACCATACTATGTATTTCCAGGCAAACACAGGAATGATACATTCATTTAAAATGCACTACAAGGCTCAGGAGGTGGTATGTCAAACAGTGGGTGGTCTAACTCAGAACTTTTTAAACATTACGTTTCAGAACACCTTGCTAAATAGGCTTATATAAATACAGCCGATGATAGACCTGCAACTTTAATCCTATACGACGGTCATAAATACCATGTATCATTGACTTTGACAGATTGACCCAAAAAGAGATATGTTATTCGTTTTGTATTGCCACCACACACAAGTCATCTTAATGAAACCTCTCGATTTTGGTGTATTTTGGCCGTTTAAGTACTATTACTGTTGTGTTTGTCAGCATTACCTCCAGAGGAAACCTGGTATTTCTATTACAAAATACGAAGTGTCTCTTTTAATTGCAAAACCCTACCTAGATCATTATTGTGTATTTACTATTTTTGTATTAATAATTGTCAACGCAGTTGTCGCACAATTAATCAATTGCAATAATGAAGTATGCAACAATTTAAAGAGACTACTATTTAAACAACTGTATTGTTATTTGATGAGTAGTATAACATTTGTGAATATGAGGATACGAGATTCTTAAATTTCGTGAAAAAACGGAGAAAGCACTTTGTACACATTATGGAAACTTGACATCTTTCCAAAATTAGCTACCACCACGGACATTTACACACACTGCTCTTTCAGATGGCATGTGATGCATCGCATAGAGTAACTAGTTGTGTTGCCAGATGGCTAGGATCTGTGCATAACAGCAGAATATTCAATGAAAGTTCACTGTGTAGAAAATTTGAAACTGGTGAAATTATTGCAATGAAATCACGACTTTGTTATTCTAATAGTAAAATGATTTATAATTCAACAAGTAATGATATTTTCATATAGTTGTGAACACATCAATGTATATAAAAGTCTAGTATCGTAATACAAACAATATTTACTCCAGATGGTCATTTCGTTTTCATATTGAAAAAATATTGCTTACTGTCAGTACATGGTGACGTCGCATATTTTCTTGAATGACGTCACTTAAAGAGGTTGGAAATCGTACAGCGGCGTTCATTTGTGGCATTCCTCTCTTTTAGAATACAACCTACATTTTTAGCCAATGAAATGACAGAACGGCTCCCGTTAAGTACTACGCTTATTCATTAAGAATTTCGACTTTTCGCGGGTTTTTTAAGCTCCGCCTACTGCGAATCTTTGAGAGCGTTACCAATATTTGGAAATTTACTATTCTTGTCCGTTATAGTTTTTACCCTTTCGTTTATATTTATCGAAAAAGAAGGTTATATTCTAAGTCAGTTAGTAGATATTAAGTAAAATCTTATTGGTTAAGAAGAGGGCTCGCTCGCTACGCTCGCTCCGCCCCTCCTTAATCTATAAGATTTTACTTAATATCTACTAAATATTACTTACTTAAAATATCAATTAATAATTAAGTGTAAAGTATAGTCAACCAGATAATGTAGTTAAATGCCAAATGACGTCATATGTTTCATAAAGTGTTGATGACGTCATAAATTTAATAGATAATGATAGAGAAAATGTACCCTGTTGCATATACAGCACGAATGATCAAGCAACCTTATACTGTTGCTTCAGCAGTCACAAACATTTGTATTGTTATTTAACACGTGTATCAACATGGGTAAATCATTTATGTATTCATGACTGAAGTTAATATATTTTTTCTAATACAATGTCTGGTTCAAAGTATACGTAACCTAAACAACCAACTCAAGCTCACCTATATCACTCATCGTCTCACACCTTATTGATTGAAGCAAAGCCAGCATCGACCAGGCATCTGGCATGTCATGGGATCTGCATGAGATACCGTATCTCTTCATGTAGCCCAACCATTACCCTCCAAGACATACTCCAGGACGTACCGATTTTTATTTTGTCCTAAAACAATGCAATATGATAATCTACAAATTTAATATGATAAATAGAAAATAGGAAAACTATGTGTTGTGCTGCGGGATTTGATCAAATAATATGTACATTTCAGCTTGCAACACTATTTCAAAATGAGTACAAAGATATAGAGGAAATTTGTTAAATTTGTTGATTTCGATGGAAGATCGAATTTTATTTCACTCGTGGTCAAAAGAAAAGTATATTTGCACATCGATACATGATCAAAGCGGACGCCATGTTAGAAATAAAATTGACAACACGTAAAGATGGAAATATCTTGTTAACAAAGAACTTTGAAATCTGGAGAACGCTTTTAAACAGTCTGTAGTAACTGACGAGTTTTGCACATGAATAACCGTCACTGACACTGTCAGAGATGACACGAACTGTCTTGAATGGTCTGGCGAGAGGGGTTTATTCGCGTGGCTACGCTTCATCAGATACATAATACCTCAGGTTTTGTACATGTGAATTGTTGACCATTTGGGAGAGTCCCGTTGATCTAGATTCCGTGTGGTTGAAATTGACGTTTCCGTGAAAATAGCTGTGCCATGTTAACTAGAGCTATATTGTTAAATGTTGCAGACGAAAATTTTAAATAAGCGAATCTGATTTAATGTATAATATTCGATCAAGATGATGTTTTATAAGACTTGAGAAAAACCAAAAAATAAACAAAGTTACGCCTCTCCAACATCCCCCCTCCCCCCACTCCCACCCCGGCCACAGACAAAATCCTGGACCTGACTACTGGAGCATGCAGAAGTGATGGACCAACTTGGGTATGGTTTCTCCAATCGTCAATTTCAGAATCTAGTGGAGAACCTTTAAACAGACTAGGTGTATGTTTGTAGGCATCACATAGTTTCCCTGGCACCAAGAAAGACAGCTAGAACGAAGTCTACCACACCTGAGGCAGTAGATGGTTATTACTTCAACTTTGAAAAAAATTATGGACAAGTACCACCTACAGGAAGCCTCATCTTATTTAAGACGAAGACGAAACTGGTGACATCCCTACGGTCAACAACCACTTTAATTTGGTTGCGTCAAAGCCCTTGGTAATGCAATACCATCATTTTTTATATTGATGGGAAAACATTTAATGTAGCATTTGTAGTCCACCGGAAGTAAACCAGTCCAATCAAAATCAGGGCAACATTTAAGAAGACTGGTCTACTTCCAATAGACAGGAGCGTGGTGTCTCAAGAGAAGTTGTTTACATGTGAATCTTTCCGAGAAGATCGCCCAGTTAAAAAAAGTAGCTGCTTTTACTCTGGAAAGGAGGCTGTGCAGGAATTTCTGAGAATATAATTGGAAGCAAAAAGAGAGAATAAGTTGTTACAGGGAACGCCACATCCATAGGGCAGCAAGTCAGTCATCCAAGGCAATGCGCATCAGTGTCAGTGCAAGAAGCGGCGGATATCTTCTAAACCCAAACCAGGTGTAAGAGCCATCACAGAAGTTGTATCGAGATGACCTTGTAGGAACTTATACCTTCTCTTTCGAACAGTGGACGCAGGCACAAAACAGAATATAACATCACAGAAAGCTACTGCCAAGTCATCTATAATCAAGAAATTGAACTGAACACAACCACATAGTCCACGTCAATCTACTAGTGGGTCAACTAACTGTGCCAATGCACTATTGTAGCTGTTGCAGATTCCGAGGACGAGTTAAACGATAACTTGCCATGCTGTGTATGCGGAATGACTGAACCCCCGAAGTTGCGTGAGACATCAAAATTGTCACGAGGGCACAGTGCGATATCTGCAATCGCTGGGTGTATCTAACGTAAGAACGTGTTGTTAGACGCCTTAGAGGCTTCATGTGCATCAAATTTATGCAATTTTCAATAACGAAATTTCAAGATATTAAACAGTTGTTATTTTTAATTGAATCTAAATTGCTGTTTATTTTTTAACTTTTTAATGTTTACTTGTTAAATATGTTATGAAATAAAATGTCCATTCAATCTGTGCACAACAAACCCTGTTTAAAAAACAATAACTATCTTGAAAAAAGACGGTCGGCGTAATTTGAAGGTTAAGATTTGTTGTGCGACATACAAAAATGCTGAAATGTTACGATTGCAAGTCACTCCGGATCCAAAAAGTATTTCGGTAAATTCACCGAAATTCAGTGGATTTCGGCAAGGTACCTTATTCTCTCTCTTTGCTTCAGATAAACCTGTCTTGCAATTGGAATCCATCGCGCTGACACCTTGGACATTCCCAAATCTTTTTAGTGAGTATTTAATGATGTACAGAGTTTGTCATTCCTAGTTCCTTTGCTATGGCCCTGACTGATAAACGTCACTCGCCATTTACAAGGTCGCGAATTCTATCAGTATTTTAAGCCGCAACGGTGGATGGCCGATCTGGTCTGGTGATTTCTTCAAATCAACGCAAAACGTTTACGACCCTGCATAATTCCATATCACCAGTTGACGTCAACCTTCCTTGCGACGCAGAGCCTTTGAAATAAGCGAGCAGAACAAGTTGAATACGCAAAAGAGAAGCTGACTGTGACATTGGCCGCTTATGCTGACGGAACCAAGCTAGCGCTTTTCGTGCACTTACCTGGAGTTCAACCACCACCAAAGATAGCCATTCCTTGCGACATACAAATCTACATGTGCGGGTCTGGGAAAAAGTCCTGGGCTAATGAAGAACGTATAAAAACCTGGCTAAAGTAAAATGTATGACGTGAACAACCGGCGTCGGCGACTTCTTGTGTGGGGTGCATTTCGAGGACACATTACCGGTGAGGTGAAGACCCTGGTTAACACAAGGTACAATACCGATATGACGGTTATTCCCGGCGGCTGTACATGTAATCTTCAACCGGTGGACGTTTCCTGCGGTCCCGTCGACAAAACCAGGTATGGTAACAGGCGAAACCCTTCCAAGGCACTGCTGCTGGTGTGGATCAAAGAGTCATGGGCAGCAAACACCTCGGATGTTATTCGTAAATCGTTTAAGAAATGTGGAATTATGGTGGCTCTTGACGGGACGGAGGACTACCTGTTTCAAGCAGAGTCCGAATCTGAGACAGAAGCCACGTCGTTTGAGGATTTTGACTACGATGAGATCGACATCGGCGAAAGATTTGTTAACTGTAAATGTCTTGGTATTTTTTTGAAGTGTTTATTGCAAAACATACTTGTATTTCTACCGGGTCTGGATATCTCTGTCTCCCGCACCATGCCTTAAACAATGCGTGTGCGATGACGTCATTCTTTCGTTCTGTACATTATCTCTGTACAAAGTGTTGAGATATAAACAAGGTTTGAATGAAAAAGTATTTCCAAGCCAGCCTTGTTACAATCCACGCTCCATTGTCCTCGGGATTTATTTTTGGAACCACACCAAAAAAAAATCAAATATACTAGTACTGCGCTTTATAAAAATAAATTTTCATTTTATGTACGATTTTTCTTATGACCCGTATATCTTCGCATTTTCAGGTTTTGGAGAACGTAGCAGCTAGCTACCGACGACGAAATTGGTACAGACGACATTACTTATTGACATTAAACATTCCGCACAGGCTTCAATGGAGATTTCATGTTTTTAATTATTTGTTATTGAAAACGATAAATAAAAGTTTGTTTTATTACATTTTTGTCGAATACAATCCTCAAAACAACGACGAAAACGGTCCAATTCCTTAACTTACGCCGGCACTGACACATATGGTTTATAAGTCCGTACTTACGGTAAATCAATGTTCACGCATGTAGAAAAACAATTTGCAAAAAGTATCAATTAATAAGTACAGTATTACGAATGTTATTAAAACCTGATTCCGAATAAAACGGGTACCGGATTTCGGACTTGAGTCCCAGACCGGTGCAAAGGCTTTTTACGCGGGTTAGTTAACTGTCAAAACAGCGATGTAAATGGTGACATGGTCAAACTGTCAAAAATATCGAGGATTAAGCGATGTAAACGGTGACATAGTTCTGGTAAGAGTTGATGTTATCATTCATATTCTTATCTGTTCAACTGCTGCTCGTGCGTAACGATTGTCACGGAAATATAAATAGACGCACCCCCTCTGCCGGGGGTGGGGGCGCGACAATTAGGGCGGGAGAGTTAATTAGCAGAAATAAGGTAGTTCAATTTTGCTAATACTGGGGGCGCGACAAATAGGGCGGGAGGGTTAATTAGGAGAAAAAAGGTTGTTCAATTTTGCTTCATAATACTCGTCGTCTCTTGGTCCGTTAGGGAATGCAATGGGGTATCAGAAGCCCCGCAAAAATCAGGAGTTGTATCTGTCGCTAGTGAGCCAGATAAATTAGAAGATGCCATGTCAATGACAAAGAATCGTCCCGCTGTGCCCGTTGTTGCTATACTGGATTGGTCACAGGCGTTTGATGGCATAAATACACAATCTGGGATGGAATTCGTTGATATGGGACAGACGCGCATGTAGTAAACCCTTTGGTTATTCTGTGTTCAATGAAATAACGTTCGTATACCTCTTTAAACAATACCGGCCACATCGTCTTACAAACTAGATTGTGTGGAGATATAGCCATGAATTATGTACACTGCTTATTGCAAAGGGACCGAACACAGTTAAATCTAAGGAATTCAACCACTGAGTAGTACGGGGAGGAAGCGTATGTATTATTATGTTTGACCCTACGGCGCATTCAATTATTTCTAAAGATTCATGGAAGCTATTGGAGTCCAGTTGTAAAAATTGTGGTCGTTGGGCCTCGATATTTGGGAGAAACACTTCATTGAACCATTCGTGTCTAAGAGACTCTTCCATCCATCCCTTGATAGATCCATCTAGTCCCACATGACAGATTAAACCCATTCAATGATTTTCTTGTTTTGCCCTTTACGATGACCGAATGGGGATATCGCAATCGATGGATTAGGGGTCTCAACTGCACCTTTCAATTGCATGACATAACTCGTCGCAATGGTAGGATAAACATCTTACTGCGGACAGTCGATAGGGCTAGTTGTGACCAAATGACTAACCATTTCTTTTCAAACGCCGTTGACCCAGACATCTCCGGGTATTCCATTCTTGAATGGAGTTTTTATTTTCAAAATTTACCGGCTTGCCTTGACTTTCAGTTGTTTTTATCTTTCCCGAAACCCATTTCTGCTGACTGTTTAATTTTGTCACTCAACATACGTTCGACATGGAACGGAAACGTAAGCCACCCCTGTATTATTTTACCACTAATCCGGTCGTGATATATGGACCTAGGTACTTAACTTGCAACTCATATCTGGTACTTAAGCCACAATTTACAGCACTCGCAGCCTTTTCAATATTTCCTCTGTCATACTGGCAACGGATTTCATTTCCTTTTATGAGGCATGTCTGAAACGAAGTTTTGTATTATGTATACGCGATACAAATAAATCGCACCGGAGCCATCAAACAGTTCAAGAACATATCATAATATCAACACGTAGATGACATAGATTATGATGATAACGAATCTGAAATTTTAGACTATACGTATTGCTTTTTCGTACAAATACATATAAATAGCGCCTGGTTAAAAACCAGCAATCTAATTAAAACGGAAGAACATACACTTGTAAACCCTATTTTAGTGATTATATTATGCATCATATTCTTATATTAAGTTTTTAGATCATACAATTCTAACAAACATGTTACATTCTTTAACTATATTTTCAACTACAGATATGTCACTATTCTTGCAATGGAAGCCAATGTTGTAAAGGCACAACTCGCGCTTTAAACACAGGCTCGAACTTTGACTTAACTAGCACTGGACCTTCTACAAAATGTTTGAAAATTAGCTCCTACACAACTTTCGCGTCCTTGCGTCGTAAATATGTAACAAGCTAGATATATTTTAATATCTTATTATGATACAGCGAAATACAACGGTTAATTTGCTCGAAGTGTTGTGATTATTCAGAACATTTTATTACGTATCTTTGATTGATTTAATGATCATCATCTATGTTATCTTCAATGACGCTTGTTTAAATGAATATCTAGATTCTCAATTGATAGATCTATATAATAACAAGTACCGGTATGTTTAGATCTAGCTCTATATAATTTGAAAATGTAAAGACAATATCACATCAAGCTGTTGACACTAAAAGGACGTTTTGGTGAAAATATCCATAAATCTAGATTTCCATTCATTGTCCGATTAACCCCCTTATAACTTTTTTTCATACTACCAACTTTTACTCTACTCATGTCTTTTAAATTATTTCTCCACCTTATTTGAAGACAACTGTACATTATTACGCAGATTCCGCATCGACATATGTTTAAATCACTATACATTTACAGGCATCGGAATAATGTTGGCATGCCGACGAAACGATTGTCACTTACGTTCGATTTATTTAGTATTTCTAGTAATTTCCATAGTCACAGCGGCATTTCTATGACCGTGAAAGCTCGCATAAACTTTATTTACACATGTTTACTGTCCTACATTTGGGACATAAGCGAGTCGTTGTAAGCGGCTCGCTGAATGGCTGTGGTCGCATGTCGACTCGCCTGTCTAAATATAGAAAATAACAGTTGTGTGGGAGTTATATAGCAGAGGGTGATTATGAAGGTATCGGAATAAGCGTCCGATGCTAAGTAATAGTTAGTAGATTTTAAGTAAAATCTTATTGATTAAAAAGGGGCGGAGCGAGCGAGCCCTCTTCTTGGCCAATAAGATTTTACTTAATGTAACCTACATTTTGATTGGCCGATTCGCATGCAAATTTCAAATAAAAGCTATAACGGACAAAAATAGTAAATTTCCAAATATAATAACGCTCACACAGACTCGCAGTAGGCGGAGCTTAAAAAGCCCGCGAAAAGTCGAAATTCTTAATGAATAAGCGTAGTACTTAACGGGAGCCGTTCTGTCATTTCATTGGCTGAAATTGTAGATTGCATTCTTAGTTTTTTTCACATTCTGATATTAATACTTTATTCATGTCAGTATAAGGTTGTTTGTTCCTTCGTGCTGGACTAATTACAGTGTGTCTGTTGTTATGTACGTAATGGTTACTTGCTTGTAATGATTTGTTACTGCTTACGTAGTCAATTTATGTATATATGTTGGAAATGAACGACCATATAGCGATCAAGCGTGAGGTTGCTAGATAAATCGATATAAATCCCCAGTATTTTACTGTTATTTTAAAGGCTGTAAATGACTTTCCTTTTGTGCTTTAAATGTACGTGATATCCCTCCCCTGCGCAATTGTTCACTTTATGAAGTGCTCATGTTATTTTCTGCCCAGTTTCGGCCAATTGCCAGCTGGCATGACTTGTTCTGCGACCTTTTCATTCATTAATCCCCCCTTCACTGTTTGTCCTCTATGATTCTCCTAGTTAACCCTTATGGTCGGCCAATCCATTCCTTGCACCACTGTTTCCTTACGTATTTGCCCTTGCACCTCATCAACTGCATATATATTGTTGTTTTCCCGGAGGTCTGCGTGGGGAGGCATTATCTTGTGTAAGTGGCGTTCCTTGTAGCAACTTTTTCTTTCATTTAAATATCCATGTGCTTTTTGTAGGATTAATTCAGTAAGAGCGGATTTATACATGGCTACTAAACGCCAGCTCCACCACTTATCGGTGGTGCAAAGTAAATGAGCTGTCGACACTTCCGTGGTGCAGCTGTGCCTTGTGTTTACTTCGACACACGTGAGTATGATTTATATTTTATTTGATAATTTTATTAAACGGACAAATTTCGAAAATCGGAGAACGTGGTACCGTGTAAGAACACTTTTACAGCAGGTTGGCTTCAAGCAGCGACAGCGCCACCACTACTCGACAGCGCCATCACTAGAGCAACAGCGCCACCACTTTTATAAATATGTGCATATTTCCTTTTTAAGAAGTGCTTATAAGCTATGTTGTGTTCCGGCGTAACTACTATAAATAACAGTTATATTTGCATGCGCCAGAATGTTCTTACGGTGTGTGTAAGCAACGAAGTGTACTTGAAATGCTAGCAGATCGCAAAATATGCACAAGTCCGATTCGGGAGAAAAGCTCCTGGCACCACAGTTCGCACAATATTGAAACGAAATCGAAGCCAACCTGCTGTAAGTGTTCTTACCTCCAGTACCTCCGATATCGGCATTGGGTACAATAACTTTGTATTGAGTTTAGTCATCGGCAGTAAAGTCCGTGTCAATATAGTTCATCAGTACTTATTGTATCAATCGTGAAATCACATATTCAAGTTAATACACTTATTACATATCGATTTATCTGATTAAAACAATACAAATGTTCGTGACTGGTATATAAAACCTAAATCTTCTTCCAATATTCCAACGCCTTGCAATTTCCCGAGGGGTGACTAACAATACTACTCACTAGATAAATCTTGAAATATACTATATACCTACTTTCAGACGAAGTTGTTAAAGCAAACAATATTATGTTCATGTTGTTTTCATACAGCATGGTCATATATACAACAATAAGAATAAAGCCTCTATCGTGATCAATTTTATTTCTTTGCAAAAAACACCATTGCAATAATGAAATACATAACAATAAACAGGTTAATGATTTTAGGTTAGGTAAACACATATAAACACAAAGTACATGCCTCCTCAAACGTTACTTTACCGAAATCCACTGGAGACGTAAGCGTCTGTATGCTTTTTTAGTATTCAGTATTTTCTTTAGATTGTTTCTAATATTCAACATCATAAAAAAGAAATAAGCAACATATAGTGCTGATTTTGTATTAGAAGTGGATTTGGTAATGGAGCATTGATTTCTTTTTATGGCCTTCGAGTGGTTATAAACCAAGATAGAGTTTGCGTAGCTAGTAAAAGAAAATAAAGAACAAACATCAGATTGTGTTGTAAATGGGCTTTTATTAAAGCCATTAAAACAAACAAAACATAGGTTATGTACTTAAATATATACAGTAAAGACATAGATAAAAACCCTCAAACAAATTTAGTTGTTATCCCAGAATTTTTGTTTTATCTGGGAAACAAATACCGCCATACCTCAAAACATAGATAATGTCAATACAAATAAGTATCTGAACAAAAATTATACACAGTAAACTATAAAAGAAACACCGGCAGTAACTGATTGAGGATTGGTGGAATGGGAGGAGGAGGAAAAACAAATAAAACTTGTAAATCAATTAGTAAAGCGCAATCAAATATGTGACGAAGATTTCCGGAAGTTCCTTTGTTCTCAGGAACATGTTATGCGCATGCGCGCTTTGCAGCAAGATGATACTAAAACCCGTTACTGCCGGTTAACAAAGAAAACGGCAAAGCCTATACCCGATCACAGAACACTCCTTGTCCATAAAACATTTTACTATAATAAAATACATTTATATATACAATAGCAAAGCCATCCCAGCAGGCATACTACATGGGACCAATCTGGGTCCCATATGGGCTGCCTGTATCGGGAGTGCAACCGGATTTCATTTGGATCCCATATGGCACAATGTGGGTCATATATGGGTAGGCCTTAAGGGTACAATACATGCCTTACCTGGGCTTCCCAGATACGTTCTAAAGCGTGACGGACAGACGGACGGATGACAATTAAGTGACACTTAACCAAAAACCAAAACTAAGCAGCATAAAATTAAATCGACTATTACTTAACGGCTTCTTTGTCGCGAAATAATATGACAAAAAGCAAATCAACTTAAATATACTGTCCAAAGAAATAAATACCTTCACAAATACATGGGAAGATCAGCACTAAATAGCAGATCCTGGAATATTTTTTACAATTTATGTAAACTTGTATAACCCGTCAAAATGTCAAACTGGAAAAAATTTGTTTACAATTCACCGTACGTCTGCAAGCTCTAGTTTTGGCGCAAATTAAATAAGCGCGCGCACCTGTTTATTAAATACGCGGATCGAGATACGGGCCGCCCAAAAAGCGGCCCTTATAGGTAGAAAGCCGTTTGCAAATACGCTTAAATACTGTTATTTGTCAATTTGATTATCGTTCGCAAGAAATATATCTATCTGGAATGATTATTACTTGATATTATTTCATTTTCATCTCGACATTTTCCTAAACTAGAACACACTATAACATAGATGTAAATGGGAAACATATGGGCCCATGTTGGCTTGCCAAAATATTGCCCAATATGGATATGTTTGCTGGGATATTAGTATGGCTGCGGCCAAAACAGAGGTATCAAGCTATACTCTTCATCAGTCTTGGAGGATTTAGATTTTAACGCCGTCTATAACCTTTCAACAGAGAGAATAAGTTGCTACAGGAAAAGTCTACTCAATACATTGTCCATTGTTTTACATATATAAGGCGACATAAATATAAATAACTTTGATAGCAATTATTAACATCAGAACAACATAAAACTACGGAATACATCACGTAATAAAATCGGTGAAGTACAATGTTTCGAAATACAAAGACACATAAAGGATAGAATAATAGCAGGCTAGCCATAACAAAACAGGTGCTATACTCATACCGTCATTTCACTTACAATATTACTATTTTATAATAAAGAAAGAAGTAAATAACCGAGTCGTAACAGCCGAGCTAACCAAACATCACGCTGCAGTAAATAATAAACACATCACTGTAAGTGATTTCAATCGGCGAGAGAAAGTATTTTCTAAGCAATAACACTTTTTATGCTCCCTGACATTCGAAGATTGGTGAAGGGACATAAAGTGTTACCCCTGTCCGTTTCCGTGCGTCAGTTCGTTTGTCTGTCCGTGAAAAATTGGTTTTCGATCAGTAACTTGAAAAGATAGTTGGATTCAATTCATATTGAGCAAATACGTATAGGATAATAAAATAAAATCAAGTTCGATATCGGTTACAATTCACCAATGTTTTAGAAGTTTAGAACGTTTTCGAATTAAAAATTGGTTTCACATCAATAACTCGCGCAGCATGGATGTGTTCAATTCATATTGGACAGGTATGCATAGGATAATAAATGCGGGTCAATATCGATTTCCGTTACAATCCGCACATTTTTTAAGAGTTATGTCCTTTTTACCTAAAGCATTGCATTCAAATCAATAACTTTTGAAAGGATGGGAGTCAACTCATATTGGGCACATACGCATCGGATAGTAAAATACTGGGCACGAGTGATTTCCGTAACAATCCGACAATTTCGAAGGAATTATGGCATGTTTTACTTAAAAATTGGGTTCCAATCAATATTGCTTAAAAACTATTTGTCCTTTGCCTAAAAGCCTATAACGGGGGCATCCGTGTCCAATGGACGCATCTAGTTATTTTATTGAAATACCCCTTGCTACTCCATAACGCCGAATAGAATTCCAAAAAACACATTGAAAGCAGAAGTCGTATTTGACGTCCTAGATGCATGTATACAGAAGTGATCTTTGGTCGATTCAAACACCAAGTGTGAATGACCGTTCACAACATCACTACAATACCTCTAATAGGCATATAATGAGTGAAATGACAGTATGCATCCTCGTACCACTGGTCATAACTACAGTAAAAATGTAAGTTTTTATTTCTTTCATGAAATGCCGATCAGCAGGAATATACATTTCTTCCTATAACGATCTTAGATCATTGCTTTTTTGCCGAGAAGCTTGTCCTGTAAAACATACAAAATCTATTATCATATGGATTAAATCAATGCATTCATATTCAATCAGCCGACTGTTATGCTGGAATGACAACCAAGAACAAGTTATCTGTAGAATCGATGGATGCTCCCCAAAGTATGTACATGAAGAACGGGCCATAATAATGAGATGCTGAAATCATCGAACCGCAACATGACCACTATATCGAGGGTTCAGTGCATGACTATACTAACTCCTATATAAATACATAGCAGTTAGTATAGTCTTGCGCTAAAACCCTCGATATGTGCATCTCAGTTTGCACTAAATGGACGCGTTCCACTGTCTGTGCAGGAATAAGGTTACCAGAAGGAAATACGTGTGATATCTTATATTGATGTAATTATTCAATCAATACATGGTGTACGTTTCCGTACGCTTGCTTGAGTTATCGATGAAATTATATTCCATATTATCGAGTTATTTATCCACTCCATAGCGGTTATCGGTACATTTATTTTACTATAGAAATGTGTATATTTTGATCGATGAAAAACTCAACTATATAACTATTATTTGAAATTCTATGAGCTCGTGAAACAAAATTTAAAATGTCTAGTTTACTTCAATATGTTTTCGTCTATGTATCTTAATGTCTTAATATCTGTGACTAAGTACTGACCATGCTGGGACACTGCTAGGGGAATTCCATACTGATCTCTCGTTCCAATCCTTCCCAGAAGCTGAAACATAACAAATAGGAAGATTGTGCAGTTTTTTTAAATATCAAAGTTGAATAAACATGAGCATTGAAATCGAAATTAAATTACTACTATCAAATAATACTAGTGGGTTGAGTAGTTTGGCTTTGTCAAGTTCATCAACATTTGTAATCGAATAAGACGACGGTAATAACAAGAAATATCTTGCAAAAAGGATGGTCGGCAAAATTTGAAGCAAGCAAAGTAGATGAAACCCGAAGGTTAATATTTGTTGCCAACATGTTACGATTGGTGGTCACCCGATTATGCTACACTACAGTAACTCCGATACCTATAAGGGGAGATGACTTCGTAAGAGATTGCATAAAAATAACTCCGTAGTGAGATAAGTCATATACAGTACAATCCGTTTCAATAGGGTTCATTAGTACATAATTGTATAGGTCGTGAAATCACACATATATTCGTATGTTCATGAACTTGTTACATATCGATTTATCTGATTAAAACAATACAAATGTTCGTGACTTGTACTCTTCATTCCAACGCCGTGCAATTTCCCGAGCGGTTGAGTAACAACACCACTCCCTAGATAAATATTGAAATATACTATAGATCTACTTTCAGACGTAGTTGTTAAGGCAAACAATATTATGTTCATCTAGTTTTCATACAACATTGTCATGTTTACAATAATAAGAATAACGACTAGATCATGATCAAAATGTTTTCCTTGCATACATAACATAATTTCGTTAGTGTAAATATTTTAGTTTTGGTAAACACACATATACGTTTGCCTTATCAAACGGTACGTTACCTTACCGAAAACCACTGGAGATATAATCGTCTATATTATTTGCATGTACATTTAAATCAACCAATTATTTGATATTATAACAAGACATAAGCAATATATAGAGCACATGTTGTATTAGAAGAGTGTTTCGGTAATGGAAATTGGATTCGAAATACAGTGGATTTTGGTAATACAACGTACCCCTTAACAAAAGTATAACCAATCCGCGTCGAGGTAACAACAAATGTTCGGTTGAAGAGAAGTTGGCAAATAGCAAAATCCTGTTAGTACGGCTGCGCCGAAAAACAGTAGTCGTCTTTCAACCGACCATATAGACTAGGAAGGGTTACAGGTGAATTCGACATTAACACAAGTGAATACTTTTAGCCACACAATTAAGTGTTTCGTAATTTTATAATAGTCTGATTTTTTTCGAGGACATTCACCTGGCGTATTATTTGATAATGTTTATACATATAATATATTTGTCTTGTTTATTTAAAAATTAATGTAAAAATGAGCATAGTATTTCTTTGAAGTCTAAATAAGATAAAGATATTAATGTTGTTTACACATTATTATATCAAATTTCAATAACAGTTTTACCATACAAGGCCATGCCGTTATCTAGGTCTTCTACAAATATTTGCCGACTGGAAAGTGCAGATCTGTAAAATTAGTACAACAAGAATGAAGAAGCGAAAAATGTTGAAAGAGGTATAATCATCTTTTATTACATTGACCTTCATTAACTACGTGTATGCGGTCTCCGTAGCCAAACTTGCGCCTCTGGAACTGACGTGCTCCTATTGTTCAGTATGTTCTATTTGTACTATAAGTCGCACATGCATGTATCGGAGAGGTAGATGTAAAACTTCATATACTTTATGAACTTATAAAACACCCGACATACAAACCACTGCCTAGTAACGTGTACATAAGAGATCAATAGGCACGATGATCATACGCGTATGCGCTATTTCACCCAACTAAACCGTTCTGAAACAAAAGTGGCTTTCTGAATGTTCTTAAAATAAGTGAAATAAACAGATATTAACGGTCGAAATTAAACATTAACCATTTAAAACAAGCATCTACCGCGTTTGAGTTCTGAACTTACATTGGTCTTCGACATGTCTGTGGTTCTACTAGTGTCTGTGAAGGTTTCTGATATTTGATGAATATAACCAATATGACTGCTGTCGCTAAAATCACTAATCCAACTGTTATACCAATAATAATGTACCATGTATCTGTAAAATATATAAATAAGGACTAAGCATAAACAAGTTTATCATGATATAAATTCTCAAATCTTTAAGAAACAAAAGAAAATGTCAAAATCATGCTCACTATCACACGAAAAGATTACGATTGCACACTCCAAAAGCACTGTCAAGATGTTAGATGTAGTGAAAGAAATATAAAGTTGAGAATTGGGAAGCAATGAATGGTCTGGCCGATTATATAAAGAACAACCATAGATAATGTAATGGGACAACGAGGGGGAAAGGGACTGAATGGATCGAATGCACCAAGGGACAAGCCAAGAAGGCCAGTGGTCACAGGGTAAAAGGAAAAAGGACATGGCTTTGATATCAAATCAAGGAAAGGGGGTGACTTAACAGAAATCTTTAAACATATGTATTCAATAGAAATATTAACCATACAGTGAGTTACTGCCTTTGAACTGTCAGTAAAAATACTGATGTTTAAATCGAAGTTACAGCAGTTTTACCGTCAGTACTATTATCAGTAAGAGCACCAATACTGCTACTGCTAAAGCCGCCAACTGTCCAGTAATAATTTTTAAACTTGTTACAACCAAACATAATTACTGTCTTCAATGTGGACTCTTGTAAGGTTTGTTACTGGTTCAAGCACATCAGTTAGTTCCTTTGTAGACGAAACAGTGCTTTAAGTATTTCATCTGTTAGACCGTTGTTCAGAGTTAAGCATCGGTTTGAGGCAAATTTGTATAATAACTTGGAAGAACATGCTGTGTGATACATATGAATTGAGAACCTGATATCAGGTACATTTTTTAATGTATTCTGACTACATTTTTAGTGCGTGATACTACACTATGTAAAATCACACATTTTAAAATTCTGTAACTCTTGACTTCAGCGTGTGAATCCAGCGCCCCTGAGTTAGCGTACATCACAAGTAATGTATTAAGCTGTATTAATAACAAGGTCATTGAAGAAGTTTATTTACCTGGGAAGGTATCATGTCCTGAATCTGAAAAAAATATCATCAGATGTTACACATTAAGCGTTGACTAAAAGTACAAATTTAATACTGCTGAATGCTTGCTATGTTTTACTGAACTTGTTAAGAAATATAAGGTAAATACTTTATAAAACTAGATTTGTTCATTAGAATAAGATGCCCAGCATTTGCTTTTAAGTTAAAAAGGGGCCATAACACCTCTAAAACTGGTGGATTATACTGAAATCAGTATTTACATGTTTTTTTATTGTCCTATGCTTAAGTTCCCATTATTTCATGAGTTATTGATTGGACACCATTTTTCGCACAGACGGACAGTGGTAACGCTTAATGCCCCTTCTCTATTTTTTCGAATGGTGGGGCATAATTATTTGGGGTATCATATATTAAGATGTTCAACACATTTTTCTCTGATATGATAAAATGTACAATGCCAACTTGCAAATATTTTCCAAGTAAAGAAACAGCGCATGATGTAGTGAGAGGAGTTATAACTCCCTCCAAATGTCACATGCATAATAATGAACAATGACTACTAAATGCAACTCACATTTACAGGCATCTGACCCATCATAACATTCACACACATGACCACCTTCAGTATTGTAACACAGTTCAGTGCAACCATGTACAGAGGCATCCAATAGGCATTCGTTTATGTCTGAAAATTCAAACAAAGGTCCTACATGTAATTTCATATAAATCTGTTTGATTGTAAGAGGGTATATTTCTGTCACAGAAATTACCATTAAACTATCTTAGAAAAGAAAATGTTCATGCGACCAAAACAGCGCAGCTCTTTGGTTTAAGCTTGTATGTTTACCGTGATATTGAAACCAGCTATGCCAGCTTATACTAATCACTCTAAAGGGTTGATTCCTTTATTAATTACAATGACTTGACCCGAGTTAGGGATTGTGAAGTTTGGATAAAGACCAGACTCGGTGCAGGGTTCGAACTCGCACCTTTATGATCCAGAGTCGAGCGCTTTTCGCCTCAACAACTGTTTGATATCACAAAGCTTAGGACTGGGTCCCTATTGCTATATGGCATTTGCATGATGCAAAATTGTTAGATCGTTACATATCAACAGAACCCTAAAACTATCAGTTAGTCTGTTGCTCTGAGATACCATTAGCACTACAATATTAAATGTGTTTTATATTAAATGCCAATAAATTACCAACGCATTGCTCGTCTTGTTCAAAATATCCCCCCACACAATTACATGTGTAAGAACCTTGCTCATTGTCACACTTCGAATGTGGCTTATCAACACATGTTTCAGGCTGTTCGCATTCATTCACGTCTATGTGACATCTAGATCCTCCCCAGCCCTACAAAATATATTGTGTTTGAAATGGCAGTGACGGCAATCAATGTTAAATATTTCGGACGCTACCATTTTAATGGATATGGGTAGAGCAAGAAAAACGATAATTAAACATGTTTTCATGTGTTGAAATAATAGTCAAGCCGTATTTTATGTTGAATCGAATGGTTCAGTATCGGTTTACCATTTAGTTGTACGTTCGAGTTTTCGTCGGTGACATTTTGTATTCATCTCAATACATGTACAACTATATATTCAACTTTTGGAAATAATATAAAAGAGGTCTATCGGTCTATCGGTTGAACCGATGCATGCTTCCCGCCGGGGCTATATAAAGTTGGCGTATGCAACATTATGACCACATAATGATACAGCTTTGACCACAAATATTAAGCAAACATAATCTTGGTACCACATGATCAAGTTGTGCAAACTTTTTTTATCAAGCTGAACAGTCTTTCATACAAATGCAAATTGCTTTTAGAATATATTATAATAGATACCGAGTAATATATATAAAACACTGACCTCAAGGCACGTGCAGAAACCAGTCACGTGATCACAACTTTGAGTATGGTAAATCATGCAATTGCATTCTGTTTTACATTTATATCCATAATATCTCTTATCACACTCTGTTAAACAACATGAAAGAATAATAGTTACGTATCGTGTTATAGCAATATACAGTGAAACCTTATTAAAACTACGTCGGTATGAACTGTAAGGTGGTCTGGTTATAGAGTTTAACATAAACGAACTATTGAAAACTGGGCTATAAAATTGTGGCTTTATTAATCAGGTTTTCTTAATTTTCAATTTGATTTGTGAGATTTAACTGAACAGGACTTTACTGGACGGAATGTTCGTTCAATACGTTAGTGGTAAACAATGTGTGCTAAAACTAACAAGGTGACAAGTATAAGGCCAAGTATTCTACTCCTACAATACTGAAACGACTGTCCAGAGGGACGCATGTGGTCTATCATTGACATAATGCTTCAAAACTTCCGATTCGCCAAATAACCTTAATTGTAACGAGGAAACGTCTAACCAATGGAGACCAAAACACACGGCCAAATTTGCTCTAGTTATAAAATACGTTTTCCATACTATACACTTCACAGGTCAGTTAATCTGTAGCGCCTTTGACGGCTTTTTCGTGTTCCTCAAAACAGGACTTTATTTAAAATTCTGTGTGATGTTATGTATTAGGATTGAAATGAATTGGCTGTATTTTACGCTGACATATTGAACTTTCTTTATTTTAAATTTCTATTTTATATATTCATATTTAATTGCAATATACTAAATATGTCAGCAGAGTACGTAGCATTTTTGTTAAGTGTATTACAAAGCTTAGTTTTATATATGCATTATATAATGTCACAAAGTAATGATGAAAGATGATATAAGTAGGTAATCAAGAAGATTGACCAGACGCCTGTATCGCTCATATATATGTTACTAATTTCTGTTTGGAATGGTATGATATTATACGACATATCAAATGGAAGGTTGCTTATAGTAAGTGCAACCAGTTGAACAATTCATCCAGTTAAATTAGGTTCTCTTCCTTCAAGTAGGTAGTGAGAATAAAATGGAAAAGTATTTGCAACAATAGGGACCAATAATAAAAGGGTCGGTGCCATATTGTGTTTATTTTTTTAATTCCTACCACCAAAGGATGCCTGCTGATCAAATATGGTTATATTCATACCAGGTATGTTTGAGAAGGAAACGCTAGAAGGTAATGTTTTAAGATGGATAAAATACAGTTCCAAATCCCCTAACATGTTTTATGAGCTCACACCAGACTTTTTCAAAGATATTACCTTTGCAAAGACCTGCAGCTGTCTCTATATACCCAGAATCACAGTCACAATGATAGCCACTTTGAGAATTCCTACATGTTGAATGATTTGTACATCCTGATTCATTTATACATTCATCAAGTTCGGTACTACACGAGTCACCCGTCCATCCTTGCTTACATGTACACGTGCCATTTATTGAGTCACATGTCACGGTATTTGTTATGTTACATGAGCATACTGACTCGCAGTTTGGCCCGAATGTCCAGTTATCGCATACTGAAATAATAATACCATTGTTCACGATATAAAACACATTAAAACAGAACAAAGGAAATGACCAAAGGAAACATCGAGGGAATTGAAGTAAGGCATTGTACGGCTAAATATAAATAACAACCAAGGAGAAGAGGAGGGATCAACCAGGAGAACTGTGCAATCGTGATCAGACACCAGCATTACTTCAAAACTATTCGATCCTATTCTACAAAGTAAATGAAGTTATGTAGTAAAGCATATAAAGTATATACATCTTTACATATTACCTTTACAAGACAAGTTGTCCTCATTGAGTAGGTAACCTAAATTACAGCTACATGTAAAGTTTCCGGCTGAATTTTCACATATGTGAGAGCAAATGTTGTCATCACATTCATCTTTATCTGAAAACAACAAATATATACGAACTAATCTACTTTCAAAATCTCATCATCAGTGCTTATATATACTTAGCAGACTTTTTAAGTGCACATTTTTTTTTAAATATCCTTTTTTGTTGCAAACGAGAATTTTGTGACATTGTACCATCTTCCATTTCACTATACATTTGATATATTCAATAACATACGTCGACTGTTTAGGGTGTGCTTTATTCGATCTGAGTTATACACACGTTCCGACACAAATGCACACAAGTCATGTCAACTTGTATTCTTTGGCTACGATCAAGTGTAATCCACCTCTGACTAATTTGGGCCAATTGTTGGGTAGTTGTCAGCTGCTTGAGGAAAGGCAAGTTTGTACTGGTTGAATATTAATCAAAGGAACACTGATTATGTCAATTGACTGGCATGTATAATACCAATGTTGAATAATGGTATTTAATCCAACAATACAGCCCACATCCTGACTAAGTCTTTTTGTCTACCGGTGGGTACGTCGGACCACATTGGGCATAGATGAAATCATTGAAGAGTTTAATTTTAAGGCTACCTAATGAAATGTTACGGCTCTATGAATTTACGTCCGATTGTTACTGTTTTTAGCATTTCATAAAATAAAATGATTTTGTAATAGTTTGACCAATTTTGATTGAAATATATCAATACTTGGCAGAAATCACAACGCTAAAACAGGTAGCAAAATGTGTTAAGTATACTCTGAACATGATGGCGTCATAACGGAACGCGTGTTTCGAGTGCCGACAATGACAAAGACAAAAACAATATGACAAACAAATTTTATTTAAATTAGCATAACTTAGTTCTATATTAGCAGATGCATTTTCTAAGTAATTGTTAGTAGAGTTTAAGTAAAATCTTATTGATTAAGAAGGGGCGGAGCGAGCGTACCGAGCGAGCCCTCTTCTTAACCAATAATATTTTACTTAATATCTACTAACTGACTTAGAATGTAACCTACATTTTGATTGGTCGATACGCATGCAAATTTCAACGCGCAATCTGGAACATGTGTGTAGTGATATGGTAACGCTCACACAGATTCGTAGTAGGCGGAGCTTAAAAAGCCCGCGAAAAGTCGAAATTATTAATGAATTAGCGTAGTACTTAACGGGAGCCGTTCTGTCATTTCATTGGCTGAAAATGAAGGTTGTATTCTAAATATTCTTTTGGATAAAGTAAACGATTGTCTTGGAAAGAGTGTGTTCTTCAAATATTTACTTTACACACTTTTCATTTTATTCCCATTTAGGTATAAAAATTGGAATGTTTGAGTGATATAATAAAGTTGAAAACAGTTATGTTATATATAGTATACATATTTAAAAGTTTTAATGACCATGTATGCTGTGCGTTTTCTGGTGATTTAGCTTATTGGGAATGGAAATAGGTGAAACACAAAATGTCACAAAAGCAGTTAAAACAATGGGTAAAATATATATGTTTAATGATATCCCTACCTGTACATACTCCTGATATACTAGTATAACCAGTCTCACATATACATTGTGGATTACCATCTAATCTGTAACATGTAGCATGTTCCCCACATTCTAACACCTCTAGATCATTACACAACTCGTTGGCTGGAATTAAAGTACTGTAACGTACTATCATCTGTACACATGTGTAAGAAATATCACTGTTGTACTATGGATCATTGGTACAAGTGTTAAAAATAACTTTTTTACTGTAGATTATTGGTACGAGTGTTAGGAACATTCTAATGGCTTTTCCCCCACATTTGTTTTTAAATAGTAAAATCTATTTGAAAATGCTGTCAGAATAAACCAAAATATTGATCAATAAATGCTTCTTGTATATGTAAAACAGCTGGTCGTTCATACATTGTCACAAAGAATGTAACAGACAACTGGGAAGACCTATAACATACTGTTTTTTGCTATAACTCACGTATGCAGGACGATCTTTTGTCTGCATTGATATGGAATCCATCCTCACAGTAACAAGTATAACTACCAGCCTTGTTCTCACAGAATTGTTCACAGTCGTGTAAACCATAACACTCATTGATATCTGGATTGTATCAAAGTTGTTGAATTAAGACGTCAAATTTTCATGATTAAGATTAATTATTTTATTATTATATTTCGATTTTTGTTGTGTTTTTTTCCGTTAATTTTTACATTTAAGATCTGATTGTGGATTATTTACAAATTACTTCACTGCCGGTTACGTATTTCAGGTGGAACATTTTGTATTTTGGAATATAAATAATTTACAGATTATAACACATTATATTAAGTACAATGTTATTTACTATCAGTCGTCAAACGATGAATTATATCGAAGGGAATGATATACAGACAAACAATAGGAAGGTTAACAAACCTTTACAAGAACCATCCACAGAAATGAATCCAGAATGGCAGCTACATTGGTAACTTCCTCGTATGTTTGTACATATCTGCTCACAATTTGTGTTAGATCGGTCTTCACACTCATCTATATCTATCAACATACGTATATTTCCATTAAACAGCTCGACGACAGAGTTAAGTATTATAGTTATTTATCGTTCAAAAATATATTTAGACATTACTTTGTTGGTGTTAATTACACTGGCTGTTACCATGCAAAGAGAGAGAATACGTAGCTACAGGAAACGCCACATTCATAAGACAGTGCCTCCCCATGCAGACCTCCGGGAAAACAACAATTCACAAAACACAAGGCACTTAAGCAGGTTAAAGGGTACATATGTAAAGGAATAGAGGCACAGAGAATGGCCTGGCAGACCATAAGGAATAACTAGGAGAATCAAAGCGGACAGAAAAAGAAGGGGGGGGGGGAGAACAAATGGGAAACAACCCGAATACCATATAAAGTGACAGAATTACACAGGGGAAAGGGAAATATAAAACACATTCAAAACATAAACAGAAATAATAACCATACAGCGAATTACGGCCTTGGAACTGTCAAAGCATAATTATACTAAGGGTTCCATAACACTTTTCCAGGAAATTTCCACTGTCACTGAGCAAATTTTTAATTGGTCAGTTTGTTTTATCGAAGAGACCATACCATATATTAATGTTTCATGACTTCTGATTGTAGGGTTGTTATTGATATTGTGTAAATTTCAACTGAGGGTCAAAGTGGATTGAATTTTCCAGAAAAGTTGTACGACGAAAATATTTATACGATGGTGTTTCCACATTTGAATTTTCATTCACTGTTTAAACATATCAATACAACCTAAGCGAACAACTAGAAATAACATTCAGTGTATACATGATGTATACCTCCGCGGAGTGTATTTTGCTTTTTGACAAAACACTGTGCTCATTATTTGACTGATCAGTCTTAATGTGTTGTCCCGAGGTCTGAATCAGAAACGGACAAGAAAGAGAAAACAAAAAAGGTAATAAGGTAACCACTGTAAGCCACAACGTTTTATTCAGTTTTACAGTTGTTTTGTGTATACCTATACAAGTTCCATCTATATCTTTGAATCCAGTTTTACATCTACAAACAGCACTACCCTTAGTGTTCACACATTCTGTATGTTCTTGTGTACATGTAACAACACCACTGGAACATTCATCTACATCTATACCACAGTTCATTCCTACCCAACCAGTATCACATAGACAACCTGATACATAATAATACAATATTATACAATGGGCATACTTAAAATTGTAATTTGACGCTCAACAATGTCTGAAATACAATAAAGAAACTCATTATAACTTTAGTTACCTACTGTTTTATTGAAGCTGTTCGTTAGTTTGTGTACATGAAAATATGTTTCTATATATTATGAGCATGTAAATATGTTTCGATATATTGTGTGCATGATAATATGTTACGATATATTGTGTACAGGTTAATAATTACAGCGATTACAAACAAATCAAAGAAATTTGACATTTTGACGTGGAGGATCTTTAAAAAAACACGAGATCAAAATACGACGATGGCAAATTAATGAGCATTTTTTCAATCAAATTACAACGATTTAAATTGCAATAATAAAGAATATATCTGACAATAACTGTATTGTTAACATTCACCGTGACACCCATTTGTGCTGGTTGAACATATTACCTATTCTGTTATCACATATACCATGTAGACAGCTACATGATTGTTGACATTCCACACCAAAGTGACTGGAATCACATTCTGTATTGTTCAAGAAAATATCAATCAACTTAAATAATGAACAGTTATCAATATAATCCCTAGTATTTTCTTTATTCTTTCACAGTAATTTACCAACACACATGTATTAATCAAATCAGATTGTAAGTGTAAGTTCCCAACATTGTACTCCCATTTTGACACAAAGGCAATAAGTTGAGAACTACAACTTGAAGTACATGGTATATTGTGTCAAATGAATGATATGTATCATCAAACTAACCTAACAAACAATTGATAAGTCAAACTTAAGGAACAACTGGATCATAGCTAGGTAGTGCGAGATTTTTAAAGGTAGATAGTCTTATTTCTTGTCAAAATATGCTAAGTCATTATTTTGAGAAAATGTCTTTATATAAATGTACTCCAAAACACTGAATCTTATTTTTTCTGAAAAATATTCATGGAAATGCAAAACACGGGTAGGATTGCGACAGTTCCTATGCTAGCGCTAACTCGGCGCTAAGGTCAAGATATAAAATACCAGTGTCGGACTCATGTATTTGTTGTTGTGGGAAAACAGGAAAGAAAAGTGACAACGTAGTGTAGTAGAGTACATCGGTAAGAATGCAGTTACTACCGAGTTTCTCATATTTATAACCAAGTATAGTTTGAAAAAGAATTCAAGACTATCTCCCTTTAACTGGAAATTTTGAAAATACAAATATTTGAATATAAAATACAATACCTGCGCATGTTCGTCCATCATTGTTGAGTTGAGTTCCAGGTGGACATATGCATTCATATGACTGAGCCGTGTTCTTGCATGTTGCTTTATTGTCACATTTGTTTATTCTGGGATTCAAACATTCGTTTTTATCTGTGTCATAAAATAAAAATATATTTATCAGTTGTCCAAAAATGATATGATTTTTTTCTTTAAGGTTACAAAACTGGTGGGACAGAGATAAATGTCAGAGTTAAGAGGAATTCGTATTGGAAAAATGTGACAAAATCACTATTCATTTGTAAGATTTTGTACACGATTCAATGTGATTATTAATTATTAAACAGAGCTGAACTAAAATGAAATACGTAATAGGTAAACAAATTTATTGCCATAATTTACCTATACAAGTGACATCATCAGATCCAACTTTAAAACCTTTTTGGCATCCACATACACCATTATTCACATCAGCAACACAGAAATGTGAGCATGTTAAGTTCTTCATACTCAAGCATGTATCTGAAACTTTATACAGAAATGGAAATAACGTTATCAATATAATTGCATTTATGAGCTACTTATTATAACACGAAGTCATTTTAGATCATATTATGAGCTACCTATTATAGCACGAAGTTATTTCAGATTATAGTATAGGCTACCTATGATAGCACGAAGTCATTGTAGATCATACTATGACCTACCTAGTATAACACAAAGTTATTTTAGATCATATTATAGGCTACCTATGACAATGCGAAGTCATTTAAGATCATAGTATATGCTACCAAGTATAACACGAAGTCATTTTAGATTATAGTATGAGCTACCTATTATTACACGAAGTCATTTTTGATCTTCAGACTATAGTGTGAATTACTAGTACATATTGTAACACGACGTCCTTTTAGTTAACAGCATGAACTACTACTAACACTATGAAGTCGTATTACAATACAGTTCACAAATGTGCTTATGATGTTACCTTCAGTACAAGTTCGACGATCATCATTAAGTGTATATCCGATATGACAGAAACAGTTATACGTCCCAGGATGATCTTCACAGACTTGCTCACATTCATGAACGTTCATTTCACATTCGTCAATATCTGTAATGCAATTACATCATAGGTTCTGTACAATCAATCGTCCGTCCAATCATTATTTCGGGTAATCAATCAATCAATAAATCAACCAATTAATCAGTCAATCAACTAATCGGTCAATCAGTTATTCAGCCAATCAAATAATCAAGCCATCAAAAACAGCATACAAACTGCAAGTAAGCAGCCACAAATCATGAGCATATGGTAGCTTAAATGTTATTATTAAAGTAAAAATGTCATTTTGCAAAACAGGAACAAATATATATTTTGCTTAAACATAGAGATATTTGTAGATGCCATAATGAACATATATATAAACACTTTCTTCAGTCAATTAAGCTTAAGTGTACATTAAACAAATATAACACGCGCACGTTATACTCACTGATGCAGTTTGAGTCAACTTCAGTATACCCTATATTGCACTCGCACGAATAACTACCATGTACATTGATACATGTCTGATCACAATCGTTTAACAGTGGATTGTCACATTCATTGATGTCTGAATCGAAAAACAATTACCCACGACTTTATCATTTGTAATTTAATATGAGAAATATAAATGTACTTAGAATCTGTAATGTTGCATGGTAGATATTAATGAAATTATAATGTGTAATGCTGTATAGTAAATATAAATGTACTTATAATATGTAGTACTGTATAGGAAATATAAATATACTTATAATATGTAATGCTGTATAGGTAATAGTAAAGAACTTATAAACTGTAATGCTGTATATGAAACATTAATGTTTTATAATATGTAATGCATTATAGGATATATTAATTAATATATTACCTGTAATATTGTATGGGAATATTAATGTATTTAATATGTAGTGCTGTGTAAAATTGTTAATGGGTTTGTAATATGTAATGTATTGGAAATATTAATGGTCTTATAATATGAACTGCTATATGAGAAATATTGATAATAATCTTAAAATTCGTAATGTTTTATGAGAAATATTCATGGCTTTATTATCAGTAATGTTAATATGAGAAATAGCAATTAACAAAATGTAATGCTGTATAGTATTGATGCACTTGGAGTATGTAATCCGTAATGATGTATGGGAAATACTTATGTACTTATAAATTGTGATGTTATACGAGAAATATTTATGTACTTATAATCTGTAATGATGCACGAAAAAAATCATTTAATCCTATATAAGAAAAAAGTACCAAATAAGTCATAATGTAATCTTATATCATACCTTGACATTGGCCATCGAGAGATTCAGTATAACCATGGATACATTCACATCTATATGAACCGATCGTATCTACACACTCTGTCATTACGTCATCACATATATCCCCATTGGCGTCACATTCATTTACATTCATATTACATACGTTACCATACCAACCATTTTGACAAATACAGCCTTTAACCGGATGACATTGATCAGCTCCTAAATTGTGACATGAACATATGTTTGTGCAATTGTCACCCCAATGAGAGTCATCGCATTCTGAAATATCAGTGTTAAAACGATCTGGTTATAAAAGCCAGAGAATAACTGTCTATCTCCAAATCAAAATGAAACCGTAAAAATAGTGAATTATTAAGGTATATTTTGAATGATACTCTGATACAATTAATTGTTTACTACATTATTTACAATATTTTGCATTACGCAAGAGAGGGCCGATCTATCAAGGGCGCTTTATTCAGTCATCATCATTTGGTTGGAATTATATTCTCTAAGAGGCTCTAATTCTAAGCACTTACATGTTTACATATATAGCTCATTAATATCAATGACATAGATAGATAATTTATTTCAAGAATGTAGGCTTTTGGCCCATGAATCACATAATATATAATACAGAGAATATAGTAAAAAGACACATGTGTAAAACAGTACAAATAGTATTCCGCATACAATTGTACAATAGTAGTACATATACCTATACAATTGGTATAACTGTCCAATCTATATCCCGAATAACAAACGCACTGGAAACTTCCAAACATATTTTCACAACCCTGTGAACATATATTCTCCACACACTCATCGTTATCTAAAATTTCAATAAATAAGATATATCATAGTTACACATACATGCTTGTAATACCATCAACTAGCTATATCATAGTATACATCGATGTGCCTGTAATACCGTCACCTAGCTATATCACAGTATACACCGGTGTGCTTGTAAAACCGTCACCTAGCTATATCACAGTATACATCGGCGTGCTTGTAAAACCGTCAACTAGCTATATCACAGTATACATCGGTGTGCTTGTAAAACCGTCACCTAGCTATATCATAGTAAACATTTGCATGCTTGTAATACCGTCACCTAGCTATATCACAGTATACATCGGTGTGCTTGTAAAACCGTCACCTAGCTATATCACAGTATACATCGGTGTGCTTGTAAAACCGTCACCTAGCTATATCACAGTATACATCGGTGTGCTTGTAAAACCGTCACCTAGCTATATCATAGTAAACATTAGCATGCTTGTAATACCGTCACCTAGCTATATCACAGTATACATCGGTGTGCTTGTAAAACCGTCACCTAGCTATATCACAGTATACATCGGTGTGCCTGTAATACCGTCGCCTAGCTATATCACAGTATACATCGGTGTGCCTGTAATACCGTCAACTAGCTATATCATAGTGTACGTTGGGATGCATGTAATACCGTCAACTAGCTATATCACAGTATACATAGGCCTGCTTGTTATACCGTCAACTAGTCATATCATAGTATACATAGTCATGCTTGTTATACCGTCAACTAGCTATATCCTAGTATACATCGGTGTGCCTGTAATACCGTCACATAGCTATATCATAGTATACATCGGTGTGCCTATAACATCGCTACCTAGCTATATCAAAGTATACATCGGTGTGCCTGTAATACCGGAACTTAGCTATATCATAGTATGCATCGTTGTGCCTGTAATACCGTCACCTAGATATATATTAGTAAACATTGGTGTGCTTGTAATACCGTCACCTAGATATATATCAGCAAACATCGGTGTGCTTGTAATACCATCACCTAGCTATATCACAGTATACACAGGCATGCTTGTAATACCGTCAACTAGCTATATCATAGTATACGTTGGGATGCATGTAATACCGTCAACTAGCTATATCATAGTGTACATCGGCCTGCTTGTTATACCGTCAACTAGTCATATTATAGTATACATCGTCATGCTAGTTATACCGTCTACTAGCTATATCCTAGTATACATCTGTGTGCCTGTAATACCGTCACCTAGCTATATCATAGTATACACAGGCATGCTTGTAATACCGTCTACTAGCTATATCCTAGTATACATCGGTGTGCTTGTAATACCATCACCTAGCTATATCACAGTATACACAGGCATGCTTGTAATACCGTCAACTAGCTATATCATAGTATACGTTGGGATGCATGTAATACCGTCAACTAGCTATATCATAGTATACATCGGCCTGCTTGTTATACCGTCAACTAGTCATATTATAGTATACATCGTCATGCTAGTTATACCGTCTACTAGCTATATCCTAGTATACATCGGTGTGCCTGTAATACCGTCACCTAGCTATATCATAGTATACATCGGTGTGCCTGTAATACCGTCGCCTAGCTATATCATAGTATACACAGGCATGCTTGTAATACCGTCGCCTAGCTATATCATAGTATACACAGGCATGCTTGTAATACCGTCTACTAGCTATATCCTAGTATACATCGGTGTGCTTGTAATACCATCACCTAGCTATATCACAGTATACACAGACATGCTTGTAATACCGTCAACTAGCTATATCATAGTATACGTTGGGATGCATGTAATACCGTCAACTAGCTATATCATAGTATACATCGGCCTGCTTGTTATACCGTCAACTAGTCATATTATAGTATACATCGTCATGCTAGTTATACCGTCTACTAGCTATATCCTAGTATACATCGGTGTGCCTGTAATACCGTCACCTAGCTATATCATATTATACATCGGTGTGCCTGTAATACCGTCGCCTAGCTATATCATAGTATACACAGGCATGCTTGTAATACCGTCGCCTAGCTATATCATAGTATACACAGGCATGCTTGTAATACCGTCAACTAGTCATATTATAGTATACATCGTCATGCTAGTTATACCGTCTACTAGCTATATCCTAGTATACATCGGTGTGCCTGTAATACCGTCACCTAGCTATATCATAGTATACATCGGTGTGCCTGTAATACCGTCGCCTAGCTATTTCATAGTATACACAGGCATGCTTGTAATACCGTCAACTAGTCATATCATAGTAAACATCGTCATGCTAGTTATACCGTCAACTAGCTATATCATAGTATACATCGGTGTGCCTGTAATACCGTTACCTAGCTAAATCATAGTGTACATTGGTGTGCCTGTAATACCGTTACCTAGCTAAATCATAGTATACATGGGTGTGCCTGTAATACCGTCACCTAGCTATATCATAGTATACATCGGTGTGCCTGTAATACCGTTACCTAGCTAAATCATAGTATACATTGGTGTGCCTGTAATACCGTCACCTAGCTATATCATAGTATACATCGGTGTGCCTGTAATAACGCCGCCTAACTATATCATAGTATACATCGGTGTGCTTGTAATACCGTCACCTAGCTATATCATAGTATACATCGGTGTGCCTGTAATACCGTCACCTAGCTATATCATAGTTTACATCGGTGTGCTTGTAATACCGTCACCTAGATATATCATAGTATACATCGGTGTGCCTGTAATACCGTCAACTAGCTATATCATAGTATACATCGGTGTGCCTGAAATACCGTTACCTAGCTAAATCATAGTATACATTGGTGTGCCTGTAATACCGTCACCTAGCTATATTATAGTATACATCGGTGTGCCTGTAATACCGTCAACTAGCTATATCATAGTATACATCGGTGTGCCTGAAATACCGTTACCTAGCTAAATCATAGTATACATTGGTGTGCCTGTAATACCGTCACCTAGCTATATTATAGTATACATCGGTGTGCCTGTAATACCGTCACCTAGCTATATCATAGTATACATTGGTGTGCCTGTAATACCGTCACCTAGCTATATCATAGTATACATTGGTGTGCCTGTAATACCGTCACCTAGCTATATCATAGTATACATCGGTGTGCTTGTAATACCGTCACCTAGCTATATCATAGTATACATCGGTGTGCTTGTAATACCGTCACCTAGCTATATCATAGTATACATCGGTGTGCCTGTAATACCGTCACATAGCTATATTATAGTATACATCGGTGTGCCTATAACATCGCTACCTAGCTATATCAAAGTATACATCGGTGTGCCTGTAATACCGGAACTTAGCTATATCATAGTATGCATCGTTGTGCCTGTAATACCGTCACCTAGATATATATTAGTAAACATTGGTGTGCTTGTAATACCGTCACCTAGATATATATCAGCAAACATCGGTGTGCTTGTAATACCATCACCTAGCTATATCACAGTATACACAGGCATGCTTGTAATACCGTCAACTAGCTATATCATAGTATACGTTGGGATGCATGTAATACCGTCAACTAGCTATATCATAGTGTACATCGGCCTGCTTGTTATACCGTCAACTAGTCATATTATAGTATACATCGTCATGCTAGTTATACCGTCTACTAGCTATATCCTAGTATACATCTGTGTGCCTGTAATACCGTCACCTAGCTATATCATAGTATACACAGGCATGCTTGTAATACCGTCTACTAGCTATATCCTAGTATACATCGGTGTGCTTGTAATACCATCACCTAGCTATATCACAGTATACACAGGCATGCTTGTAATACCGTCAACTAGCTATATCATAGTATACGTTGGGATGCATGTAATACCGTCAACTAGCTATATCATAGTATACATCGGCCTGCTTGTTATACCGTCAACTAGTCATATTATAGTATACATCGTCATGCTAGTTATACCGTCTACTAGCTATATCCTAGTATACATCGGTGTGCCTGTAATACCGTCACCTAGCTATATCATAGTATACATCGGTGTGCCTGTAATACCGTCGCCTAGCTATATCATAGTATACACAGGCATGCTTGTAATACCGTCGCCTAGCTATATCATAGTATACACAGGCATGCTTGTAATACCGTCGACTAGTCATATTATAGTATACATCGTCATGCTAGTTATACCGTCTACTAGCTATATCCTAGTATACATCGGTGTGCCTGTAATACCGTCACCTAGCTATATCATAGTATACATCGGTGTGCCTGTAATACCGTCGCCTAGCTATTTCATAGTATACACAGGCATGCTTGTAATACCGTCAACTAGTCATATCATAGTAAACATCGTCATGCTAGTTATACCGTCAACTAGCTATATCATAGTATACATCGGTGTGCCTGTAATACCGTTACCTAGCTAAATCATAGTGTACATTGGTGTGCCTGTAATACCGTTACCTAGCTAAATCATAGTATACATGGGTATGCCTGTAATACCGTCACCTAGCTATATCATAGTATACATCGGTGTGCCTGTAATACCGTTACCTAGCTAAATCATAGTATACATTGGTGTGCCTGTAATACCGTCACCTAGCTATATCATAGTATACATCGGTGTGCCTGTAATAACGCCGCCTAACTATATCATAGTATACATCGGTGTGCTTGTAATACCGTCACCTAGCTATATCATAGTATACATCGGTGTGCCTGTAATACCGTCACCTAGCTATATCATAGTTTACATCGGTGTGCTTGTAATACCGTCACCTAGCTATATCATAGTATACATCGGTGTGCCTGTAATACCGTCAACTAGCTATATCATAGTATACATCGGTGTGCCTGAAATACCGTTACCTAGCTAAATCATAGTATACATTGGTGTGCCTGTAATACCGTCACCTAGCTATATTATAGTATACATCGGTGTGCCTGTAATACCGTCACCTAGCTATATCATAGTATACATTGGTGTGCCTGTAATACCGTCACCTAGCTATATCATAGTATACATTGGTGTGCCTGTAATACCGTCACCTAGCTATATCATAGTATACATCGGTGTGCTTGTAATACCGTCACCTAGCTATATCATAGTATACATCGGTGTGCTTGTAATACCGTCACCTAGCTATATCATAGTATACATTGGTGTGCCTGTAATACCGTCACCTAGCTATATCATAGTATACATCGGTGTGCTTGTAAAACCGTCACCTAGCTATACCATAGTATACATCGGTGTGCCTGTAATAACGTCGCCTAGCTATATTATAGTAAACATTTGCATGCTTGTAATACCGTCACCTAGCTATATCACAGTATACATCGGTGTGCCTGTAAAACCTAACCTAGCTATATCACAGTATACATCGGTGTGCTTGTAAAACCGTCACCTAGCTTTATCACAGTATACATCGGTGTGCTTGTAAAACCGTCACCTAGCTATATCACAGTATACATGGGTGTGCTTGTAAAACCGTCACCTAGCTATATCATAGTATACATCGGTGTGCTTGTAATAACGTCGCCTAGCTATATCATAGTATACATTGGTGTGCCTGTAATACCGTCACCTAGCTATATCACAGTATACATCGGTGTGCTTGTAATACCGTCACCTAGCTATATCACAGTATACACTGGCATGCTTGTAATAACGTCGCCTAGCTATATCATAGTATACATCGGTGTGCTTGTAATAACGTCGCCTAGCTATATCATAGTATACATTGGTGTGCCTGTAATACCGTCACCTAGCTATATCACAGTATACATCGGTGTGCTTGTAATACCGTCACCTAGCTATATCACAGTATACATTGGCATGCTTGTAATACCGTCACCTAGCTATATCATAGTATACATTGGCATGCTTGTATCGGTGTGCTTGAAAACCCCTTACCTAGCTATATCACAATATACACAGGCATGCTTGTAATATCATCACCTAGCTATATCACAGTATACACAGGCATACTTGTAATATCATCACCTAGCTATATCACAGTATACACAGGCATGCTTGTAATATCACCACCTAGCTATATCACAGTATACACAGGCATGCTTGTAATATCATCACCTAGCTATCTTACAGTAAACACAGGCATGCTTGTAATATCATCACCTACCTATATCACAGTATACACAGGCATGCTTGTAATAGCATCACCTAGCTATATCACAGTATATACAGGCATGCTTGTCATATCATCACCTAGCTGTATCATATTTTACATTGCCATGCTTGTTATACCGTCACTTTAATAAGAAACAACCTGTTTAGTCATAATTTGAGAGTGGTACACAGGAACATAAGATGCATGCCATTTATGCCAGATTTCATCCATTATTAACAATATAGGAAAACAATTTAATTCCATGAACAGTGTGAACAATAATTCTGTGCAAAAGTATAAAATAAAAATACATTCGTTGCATTGTAAGGCGACAAACACAGTTTACATTTACTTACCAATGCAAGTAGATCCACTAGAATCTAGTGTGTACCCTTGACCACAAAAACACACAGCATTTCCACTGTCATCATACGTACAGCCTTCAGCTTCCGAGCAGTCTTTATCTTTACAAGGATTAGCATCTAATCATAGTGAGGATAATTGTTGACGAGCGTTTAATAAATAATTCGAATCATCCTTATTACTATAAATTAACTGATTACTGTATATGAACAGATGTACTAATATTTACGTAATTAAAGTGTTTATTATCCGGTACAACACCACCAGATTACTAACAACATATCTTTCTATGTAGTGCTACAAATTTTAAAAAGGGTATTATTTTACATCTTGGCTGAATTTTTATATCCAATTAACTGATACCACATTGCAAATAATTGTAAAATATATTCATACCTTGATTTACATCCACTTCACAGTCAAATGTTGAGGAGTTGAAATGATAACCATTATAACATGTACAGGAAAATCCACCAACGGTATTTTGACATTGTTGGGAACAATTGTGTGGAATATCTACATCGTGACATTCGTCAATATCTAAAACGAAAATTCTCAAGAACATGAAAATTCTGATATATGTGTTCATATTTCAGATAAGGGTATATTGAATGTTTCATGCTTAACACGCGTCAAAGAAACTTTGCATGACCTGTTCACGTCCTTTAAGACATTTTTCAAAAGACTATCGTGATTTTCCGCTAGAAGACTTTGGAATATTCATTCTGGCAGCCATTATAAATAGTGTTACAGGACCAAAACTCAAACTTGGTAAAGAACTATCAAACAATTCAGTGACGTCTAGTTAATGTTGGTGCAGCACTTAGAAGAATGCTTACATTATACTGTAAAGGCACGGACGGTGACGGCAGATGACGCACTTGATATGAAATGATGGATGAGCTTACAAATGTGATACAAATAAAAAAAACATACGAGTAGTTTGTAGTTTTTTTTCCAGTCGTATAGACTTATTCAAACTAAAGAATAAATACGGATGCGGAGTAGAATATGCCATGTACGAAGTGCACGGCTACCCTAAAAGCATTAGGAAACATGCTTTTTGTTTTCCTAATCTATGCAGACTATTACTAGTGAGATTAACAACTAACGAATAAAATAAACATTCTGGTATTTCTTATCATCATTAAGCTCTTTCTCAATATATTTCATATCCATCGATACATATATTCAGTTTTAAATTTACCTTTACACAGACGTGAATCTATTTTTTCGACCTGGTACCCGGTATCACAGGTGCATATATAACTTCCATACGTGTTTATACAAGTGTGGTCACATGATTCAACGTTGTCACACTCATCTATATCTGTAAATGGTTCATACCAATATGACATAAATTTAGTAAAGACCTCTTCATACCATTGTACAAATGGAATATCGGATTTATCATAATGTATTTTGATAACAATCACAAATGCATCTATATTTTTTATTAATTAATTTATGTTAAGCGTTAAGATTGACTTCCATTCGGTTGAATCTTGCTGTCTCTTTCAATGTTAAAACATCACTATATTATATTAAATCAAACATATAATCGATTCTTATCAATTACCTAAGCATGTCTGATCATCATCATTTCCATAGTAACCACTTGGACAAGGTTCACACAAGTAGTATCTACTCAATTGTGTTTGCTCTGCAACAGTTAAAGTTGTGCAGTGCCTGCCGAGAGAACATGGTTGTTCACTACACCAATCATATTCTTCTTTACAATCTAGACCTGTAAAAACATATCTCTCTCAATAAAGCTTTGTTACTAATACGCACGTTTTGATTGGGTTAAATTTTAGAATTATGCAAACTGTTCTGGTTTTGTTTTATCATTTTCATGTTTATGTGGGACCACGTCAGGCAAAGGTAAGTTGTGGCTTAGACTTTGACAATTACAGAATAACGTGAAGATATATAAGTGTCTATTTGAAATAAGCAATTATAACCAATTACCAAGTTTACTCCCATGAAAGCCACGATTACATACATAGTTATATATGTTACCTGTGTACTGAGAGAAACATTCACAAATGGCGTATTTGAAATGTTCAGTTTCCAGACTATCTTGTCTTGGTATATCTATACAGATACCACGTTCATTACATCCTGTACACAGTAATATATCAACACTAAACGGCACTGATGATCTACCATTTGTATTGACCGCAGCAAATCTGATAAAATACAGAATATTACTGTATTAAAGCGTGCAAAATAAACATTATAATTATTATTAAACACTGTTACTTGTACATGCAACAAGAGTTATTTGCAAGCACCACATTAAGCGACCAAGAGACACCCAAGTATTTACACAGTAATATACAAGATTTGTATGAGTTGCAACTCCAGTAACTGTAATAAGCTGTCTATCAATCAATCAATTAATTAAAAAGAAAGTGCTATGAAGGTGACTTCACGAAGCTGCCGTGTTTTTTATTAAAGAATGTTTAATTGTTGCCTGTATTGTTTATCATGCATTTTCCTTTGGAGTTGTTTTTTATCTCCTTTCCTTCACTTGGAGTTGTTTCCTCCAGGAGATCTGTGTGGGAAGGCCGTGTTTCAGAATTTGGCCTACATGGTCAATATTCCTTCAGTGGAAATGGTTGCCGATATAAAGTGAATAGAACTGTTACAATATTGCTTTAGAATAATAGAAAAAAACATAAAGTGCTTTTGTAATTGCTACAGATAAAAATGTGTATGGCTCACAATGAACATGTGCTTTGTAACCTAACAATTTGGACTCAGTTAGTGTCACCTATTTTGACTGAAAATCTTGTGTCTAAACGCCTGCAGGATTAAATTATACTGAAATATGCAATGAACAATTTTATGTAGGCCTACCTCAAATCTACAGGCATGGCATCCGATTGGAAGTACTTGACAGATTTACTACTACTATCGAATACTGCACTAACATTGTTCGATAAGAAATTTACATCGTCTTCATCGTCCATGGATATTGCACATACCACTTCCGTTTGAATTGCAACATATATAGTTTCACAGCCCATCAAGTACGGCATTTCTTCCACTGAATCGAATGTCATACACAAATATGCAGTTTAATCAATTCTGTATCATATATGGTTATTGTCGTTAGTGCATTTCAAACTGATACTAAAGTACATTTGCGTTCGTTGTTCATGGTAATATAATTTTATTTCATATTTTACCACTTTTTTATAATGAAGTTATGCTGGATCTCATTGTAAAGTTACAGTGCCTCAAAATGTGCCTGATTACACAGTTTATATCAACAAACTGCGTTTATGTATGACTTTTGTAACTGGTAGAATATATCAAAGATTTTCACTGCAAAACAACAGAAACTGTTATTGTAAATTTGATAGAAATGTATTAAATAGTAGGGTGTTCAATATGAATATAACCTGTACAGTTTCGTTTTAATCCTTCACGGGTTATACTTATGGTGACGTATATAACACTTTTCTAAGACAACCAATTTTCAGAAAAAGACACATATATTTTATAAACTAATTACACATACTCATTTCTACGACGGTGTGTTCAATTTGTTCGCTAATTCTGTATGTTTCAAGGGCAACTGTTTCGTTCTCGGTAAACATCATGTCAAATATACATTCAGTATGCTGCGCACCATCACATACATTCTCTGCATTGGCACGTGTAACATTATCTACATCTTGTAGGAAGGGAGGTATGTGTGAAGCATTATGATAGTCTGTGTGACTATATCCTTTTGGGTAGACGAACGCTGAATATTGTGGATCGATAGCCCCTAAAATCAATAATCAAAACATTACTGGATATGTTTTATGAATACTCTGAAAACAACAAAACAAGTGTTTGAGATACACATAAACTTGGATATTAGTTTGAGGTGCTATTGACCTTAATTACTTATCTTATTACAGCATTTTCTTGCTTTACTTTTTCATTTTTCATGTTTTATGCTATTTTTGTAAACAATTCAGTCACGCATTGTGATCAATTGAGCTTACACGTGTTTCTAGATTACCAAAAAACAGCATTTAAGCACTTTACAAAGTATTCACGTCAAACTTACACTCCTGGCCGTACTGAAATATTTCTCGTTCAGTCAATGTATCCGGAAGCAACGTACCATTCGGCAGAATAAAATCATCAAATGACTCTCCATTATAATTACCCATTAGACCAGTAGATTGGTTTTGGAGTGATTTTGGAATAAAAGTAGTAAGTAACAACATGCCAACGTTCACAGATATATTGAGAGAAATCCCTGTAAATATAGGAGCAAAATAGTAACTTTGTAATTACAAATATAAAATGTAAACACAATCTCATACTTGCGAGGTATTGCCTTATATAAGTGGCGTTCCCTGTAAAAACTTAATATTTCTTCTAACAGGACGGTACAGTAAACCCATTAACAAGCACATAGCCATTCTTAAAACAGCTAAATGTACATTTATTCACAAAATAATCGAAATAAGGAACATTAAAGCACAATCTATTATTTTCAAGAGCGTACGATCGAAGTATTGCTAAACACAGTGACATACTTTTTGCATGATTTAAACGCTATAGTTTTGTCCCTAACTATAGCCAGGTTCGGAAAATATAGTAGTGTAATACATATAATTGTGTTTTTTCTAGGGAGAGAATTGATGACCATACACATTTCCTCTATATCGGTCCTTAGACAATTTTTATTTAAAACATCGAGTCGCGGCAATTTTTGTGAGTTGGTTTCATGCGGGCAAACGTTCATATTATTAAATTTCGGCCTTGGTATGTTATTAATTAGTCATATATCATAGACTATATGCTGTTTTCCCATCGCATAACGAATTAATAGTAATGATTAATTATATAAGCTGTTATCTATGGAACAAGAACACTTACCACTTGTAGAAAAGAACACATTCAGTGATCCTCCCGCTGTAAGTATGAGCTTGTTACCTTCAGATATGTATACAGTTGCTTTGTCCGAGTATTCATTGGCTGCCTTATATTTATGAGTCAGGTCAATTTTATTTGCATACACATTGAGACCTGCAACCGTGAATAATATCAGTGTATATGAGTATAAGCAATCAAATACAGATATAAACAGAATGAACAGGAATCATGTTGCATTATTTAATACAGTGATGTTCAGAGTAATGTTTATAATATATTGCGTACATGTGGTTAACAACAAAGTTAACTGCATGTTTGTGCAAGGAAAATGTAAGAACATATAGATGATAAACAAAGTATGAGTTTAGTCATCGTAAATGAATGTTTGCAATATATTTGACATAAACCACTTTTAATCTTATATGAACTTTTCGTTATTGTTTACTTGTATGTATTATACTTTTACAAAGCGTCACATTCCATACGTTATGCCTAGATATATGCAGGGACAGCAAAGTGCCTTCCGGAAAACTGTAATGAGTAGAATGTCTTAATGCTATTACCAAATTTAGAGAAAAGAAAAATCTTTCGCCGGCAATGGTGTGATTGCTTATCAATTAAGTACAAACGCTGTTTTGCATAAATTAATTACGTGTTGTTCCAATTTAAACACAATCGTTTAATGCAGTAAAATAGATCATTCTAAAAACAAAGACCAAACCTATCTTAGCGTTGTTCATTTCAGCATGAATAGAATTCCCTGTATCGTCCTTGGCGGCGAAAGCAGTGAAAATCGTAGCATCGGATAAAGTTCCATTTGTCTTTCTGTAACGTTCTGTTCTAGCTTGTAGATCAAATTCTATACTGTGAGTTCTAACTTGGAGAAGGGTATACTCTCCTAGACCATTAAATGTGAATCGTTTCCCATCCAGTGTTCGATAATGTGGATCCCCCCAAAACGATGCTAAAATGTAAATCAATGCAGTACTTCTGTACAATGCTGAGACAAATAAATTTATTAGGTAACATATGCGGAAATTTCTTTATGCTCGTTTGTTCACATCGACTACAGAGCCTCTTTTTATATAACATATTCAGGATGATAACACATATTGATAGTTTGTTCTGTTGATATAATTAACATTGGTGGATTTGTGGCCAACTATGATAAGTTGAATTTAGCTTTATGTACCTGAAGTGGAGAAAACATTTAACTTCCCTATCGACATATTATATATATATTAAGCATCGCGATACATTGAGCTAAAAATGATCGATTTTTCTTGTGATTAAACGAGAAAGGGTCGTTTGCCCCCAAGTCGCTCACCCTCAACAAGAATTATCCATCCCTTGTAAACCATTGTATATTGTACGCTACCACTCGAAATCCTGTAACCCCCCCCCCCCCACACACACAAATTAATAAGTTCCATTCCGGCTCCAGAGCCAACACGAATTTATGTTCAAAATAATTAATTCAATAATCTATGATTGTATTTACCCGTGTTATAGGGTGTCTGTCTATAGCAAGTTCCAGTAGGTCGCAGTTTGTAATAGAGATCACAGTGAGTGCTATCACCAGAACAACACCAATCTTTTGGACTTTTATCGTTAAGGTAGTGTTGTTTTTCATAGTTTTTGTTATATCTATAGAAACTGCCTGACATTGGACGCTCGTCTATCCAAAAATTCGTTCTTGTGTCGTAGCAACATGACTTAATAAATATCAAAATTATAAATTATAAATTGATGCTGATTATATAATGTATCTTATGTAAACATTGTTCATCAATAAGTATATACCTTGTTTGGAAATATTTTCATTTCACATCTGACTGTGATAGAGCGCTAGATTGTCAACCGGTAAATTCAGGTTCGATTCCCGGCTATAGTCATGTTATCCACATGCAAAGAAGTTGTCAGTTGCTTATAGAAGAGCAAGTTAGTATTGGTAATAATTAATGCCAAGCAAATTCGTTAGGTAAACTAGCCGTTTTATATGACAACAAACTTTATTTATTTAAGGACAACTTATTAATTAAACATTCCATCCTAGTGTATTGTGTGCTTCTGTTGCCCTTGTATGTCTGTTAGACGACATTATCTTGTTAGAGTGGCGTTCCATATACTAACGTAACCTTTCCCTTACGATAATTACGATTGATTTTAAATCAGAAAGAAGTCATACTTTTCCAAATGGATCGTAGTGTCTCCCTGGAAACATATCAACACAAACATAGTCTGTGTTATATCGATCTCTCTGTATACGCCAAAACCATGGATCCCATTCAGCGAGACGTATTTCACACGGACATGTGGGCATCAAGCTGGCCGACAAATCGTTATAGCGACGTTTTTGTTCATTCGTTTTAAACCAATTCACACATTGAACATCTTTATTCATCCTTATTATTGAACTCTGTAGAAAAACCATACCACTAACACCACCTGAATTTAGAAAACAAGACAATCAGTTATGTTATTGTGTTGCTTTGTTATAATACATTGGTTCGGACCCCCGTCCCTGACATTGTGGCAAGTTGGGGTTGACTTTATCTAATCCTGTCTTGATCCGCTGCCTTACCAGGAGCTGGAAATTATAACCTCTGACCCAACTACACCATTTAAAAATGTATTACTAACTTGTGTTATGTACATAGGAATCCATAGCCAGTATAGCTGGAGTTAAATTTCCAGGAACGTCGTAATGGTATGATATAGGAATGTGATATCCAATCCAGACGTCAATTTTCACCGATTGCGGTTTCACGGCTTGCCATTGCATTTTACCGCTCCCGTATATATAGAAGACAAACGTAGACATACCATCAGATACTAGCACGAGTTGAAAACTCACGCTCTGCAAACAAGAGTATTGTGATACAGACCGGTTTCGATTAAATCATTTAAACAACTGAGTGTGTGAAACAGGTGTCCTGTCAAACTTTGGGATGACAGTGTGCATGTGTGAGACATTTCCAGCTCTACTTCATTACTTAGTTTTGTTCAGTATTCCTATTAATATCCGCATTAAAAAGTCACAATGTCATCCAGAGATTCAAGTGCAATGTGCCAAAGTTGTTGCAATGGAAACTACTACCGTATTAAAAATATCAAGACAAGAGATTTCATACTATTTCATTTTGAAATCCATGATTTTCTTGAATAACAAAGCTTGACCACATAAAGACGATAGTGCCAATGACACATTTAGTTGTATTGATTTTGTTTTGATTTCGACACTAGGCCTTTCATTCATTTCATTGATACACGCAGCAGTCTCCAACTGTCGATACTCTGCATCCAATATACATAAGCATGCATGGTGACAATACATATTGAATCGATCACTTTTACCTTACTAGTATCAATCTGGATATCATTGTCAGATTTCATATTTTCCCAGGTAACAATCAGCACAAACGAAACATCGAACTCCTCCATTTCGCTAAATCTGACAACAATACTTTCAATACGTTCGATCTCTTCCCGGTGCTGATTAAACGTTTTTGAATGTACGGAATCGTAAGTTCTGTAATGTACGTTACCACTATCAGGATTTGTAGTGGCATAAAATGGCGCTAGAATGCTCTTGTTGTTGTCTATAGGAATTGTTGCTTTCTTTAAACAATTCTTTGATAGACAAATAAATCCATCTCTACAAATCTGAAATTGCATACAAGTTGTCATTTCTTTAAGTATAATACCTAACAGTTTAGTCCCCTCCCTATATGTACCTCCTGGGTCTGTGTGGTATCTTCATTGTGTTCACTTCACGCATTAGGGATCATGTACTATAATTGTTGTTCATTGTATTTAAGATAATAAACCAGTAATTGGGTAATTGTTACATTGTATAAGTGCGCACTTGCCAATCAAACGTGCTGAGTTTGGATGTACTAGTCAATGTTTGACATATTCCGGATGACATTTTTGCACGAGTAGCCGTTGTCACATAATCTGACAGTACAATGAAATAATTGGGACATTGTTGTATGGTATTTTGTTGAAAGTGTCATTCAAATTAAAATTATCCCGGCTTAAAAACGATGAAAGTTGATACAATGAAACGAATGGTGCATTGTAATATCGTTTATTGTGTAATTCTACACTTGTCATTCAAAGGGAATTGAATTCAGACCATACTTTTAGTTCTTCGTGCACACTTTACAATGTAGAAACGGGAACTTTCCGGCTATTAGTTGCGAACGTTAAGAAATGGTTTGGTTTTGTATCACCTTTACTGGCTATCGTACGCTAATAGCCCTTTTTCTACGGCATTCGCGAGTTGTTATAATCACGTGTCAATGTTTGTACGTACCATATTCCGCTGCCTTGATACGTGCATACATGAATCCCCACAATGTCCATCAATTAGTTCATTGACCACTTTATAGATTTTAAGTTTGATAATTCAAAATGTTTAAGTGGAAAGTATGTGAATTTATGCACCCGACAGTCAGATCTCGACCAGACAAATAATTCAAAAGAGCACAATAGCGATGCGTCACGTTGACAATTCAAAATCCTTGTACTTACTAAAATGTCGCAACTACTAGACGAGACATTTGAAGTTAAAACGAATTTAGAAATATGTATAACATTTTTTGCTATTTGACAAAAAAAGACTCGCTTTCGAACTCGGGTTGGTATTTTATAAAATGTTAGAAATTTGGTGTTGGAATGGGTAACAGTCCACGATATTTTGTCTGATAATCGATTTCCTAAGTACATAAAAATGTGAACATGTTGTACAATTCTCTTGAAGAGGTAAGTCGATAATGCGAGTAAATACACTTACACTAGCTGATGTGAAAGTCTTGTCAAACACAGGGACTTTTATGTTGAATGATGTTGTCATACACGGTTCATTCATTGTAATGATACTGTCAGATTCAGTTTCACCGTATGGGAAAAGAGGCACTAAAAAAGATCGGAGAAAACATGATTCGTACAGCAATTAAGTACAATATTCAATTGATGCCTTACACATAAGTAACATATTAATGCATTCTATAATTGTAATTTGTTTATAAGAATTATACACGGTATTGGTATATATTCTGAAGTTAGAAAGATTAATAAGCTTATTTCAGAATCAATAAACATGATCTTACTGGCGTCACATTTATCTACGGTATCTTCATAAATTCCAGTCATACATGAACATACTGAGTCAACACATACTGCTCCCCCTGTCTGACAGTATTCATCTCCTTCGCACGCCGTTCCAAGTGCAGCTTTAATATAAAAACAAGAATTAAAAGACTTAGTCAATGATTTTAGTTGGTAGGCGCTCAACTGCTAATCTGGAGGTCATGGGTTCGAATCCAGGACGAGCCGTATGTTCTTCATGACAATTTGAATGAAAATAAGTAATCCAAAGTATCATCCACTTTATGAACTCAGACTAATGGTGGGAATTTGTCAGTTGCTTGTGGATGTACACGTAAGCATGAACACTAATTAGAACAACTGATCACCGTACAATTAAAATACTGATGAGAAACGGCATTAAACCAAAAGCAAGCAAACATACCTGACATGCGTTTCAAAATAAGAATATAAACGACGCAATTTTAAGAAAGTGTTTAAGTTAGTAATATATGAAGTTCGATACTAGCTTCGTGCCATATGTAAGTACGTTATTTTCAATTCATTTCATGAATTCTCTTCTTGATTATTAGTTTTCTTCAAGCATTTGGCAAATAACATTCTTAACATACCATCACTTTTTGCCACTTTACAACCCCAATTTGACGTATGTTTTCTTCCGACAAATTATCATATTTGCTTCATCGAAATATCGATATCGAAGAAACGTTGGTATACATAAATATGAAAAGGCGGTCCTGATGAACATTAATATACATTGTATATATATATCGGCGAATGGACTCAGGTAAGATCACTCCTTCTGATAATGCATTTCAATATTATACATCGCTAATAACACTGGTGAGATAAAGTCGCAGTATTATACAGTTTATTTAAGATGAACACCACGTGAGTGTATTTTATATACTACATGTACATAACCGACTCACATAATTTCGCACAATCTGGCGGTCCATTACTCCAAAGACTGTAATTTCCACATATAGCATCAGCCTCACCAACTAGCAGGTAACCCTCGTCACATTCAAACACAACCTTTGCCCCATAATACGTGTGCTCTCCAACCAACACTGCCGTGTATTGGAGGTGGCATTATTCCACAATCTAAGTTTTACGAAAAAACAACAACGTGAAAACATATATTGTTTAGTACTTTCTGACTACTCATGATAATAAATTCATTATCAATATGAACTTGTCATTAGAAAAAACAAACGTGAATCGTTACTACCAAAAATATATGTATATCCAATTTATAATCTTGATGAAGAACTCTTTACAAACCTACGAGTTTGCACGTGGTCTGAAAACTCCATACTCCACCATCTTTACATACAATCTTTGAGTCTCCAACCATTTCATATCGGATATCACATACAATATCCACAACATCTCCATATACGGTGCTGTGTGTACAAATGATAGAGCCATGGTATGGTGTGGGGTCTCCACAATCTAAAACCAAAGTGACGTTTATGTTTGTTTATCTAATATTATTATCATCTGGGTGGCAAAAACATTTTTACGCAAAAAAATATGTCTTCCCTAAAACTTCATAGTTTACCTTTGATCTCACCGTATGACCTTGAATTTATCTGAAAATCCTAGTGTATATGTGGAACAGACTGATATTTGTGGCGGATGGCGTTTCAGGCGATTGGACAATAAACAGAGGCGTATATGTCTTCCTCAATTGGGGGAGGCTTCGTTGCAGGAACATTAGAGCGATTATGGTTTGCAACAACATACTTATACATATTTCTATCACTTTTTAACTAAGTCTTTTAATTTCAAATATCATATTGAATAACATGAGTGTGACATTTCATGGTCATTTGAAAGAAAATTTCGGAAAGGAAGATGGAACAAACTTCATCAGTACCTTGAATGATACATTCTGGCAATGGACTAGACCATCCCTGTGTTGTACATTCGATGGTAGCAGAACCAACTAGACTATAACCTGAATGACAGGTTACTATGGCAACAGGTCCTATGGTAGTGTGCTCCCTTTCTATATAACTGTTGGCAATGATTGGCACACCACAATCTGATAGATTGACAATGAAACAATTTTAATCATATTAGTATAAAATATTTCATTCTAATTTAAATTTAAAAAAAATCAATAAGCATGTTACGCTGAGCAAGAAAAGCGTGTTTATCCAGATGTATGTTCTGACTGTACGAGCATCATCTACTTAAAGGCACACGTGTGCAATGTGTAATACTCTCCTATGCGAATAATTATGTTAATTACATGTTAATTACCTGTATTTATAAAGCACGAAGTAAAGGCAAATCAAACGAAATAAAGAGTCATTAGACTTACATTTATAATGTTTAACCATATTAACTATAACTATTGTTACCACTTGTATCACAGATAGGAGAACCACTCCATGTTCCATCTTCCTGACATATGATAGTAGAGTTACCAGTTATATTGTAACCAGGATTACAATATATTTCTCTGACACTGCCATAATCTGTACTGTACATTTTGTTACTGTATGCCTGGTAGGGTACTGGGTCACCACAATCTGAATATATATTTATATGAGTTTATATTTAGGGCCTTAAAATGATTTGCAAATTCCCAAACGCATATGTCGTTCATTATGTACATATCGAATTAAGATATACGGTGCAACTTTCCACTACCAGAGCAACACCCTTTGGAGGACACAAATTTGGGTTGCTACCCTTGCATTGCACTGAATATGGTATAAGCACATTATTATCTGATAATAATGGAAAAACATCCCATCGAAATAAAGGTTTGTTTGCATTATAAAATAACCATATCGTATTTTCACAAATACCGAAACGTCATTTCATTATATATGGGTTTTTATTTGAAAGTTTTTGAGATAATGAGAACTTTATGTGGATACAATTTGCTTGCACGACGCACCCTATTCGGAAAATCACCTACCTATTAACTCACACTCCTGCGATTGTTCCCAGGTTCTGTTAGCCAAACATTGTATCAGCCAACTTCCTCTTGGTAAATATCCAGTGAGGCATGTTATAACTGCAAATGCACCGTACGTTGTCTTCTGTGAAAGACTGACATCTACATTAACAACATCTGGATCACCACACTCTGGAAGTAAAGTTCACAATGCTATGAATTATCTAATTGAACTTTAATTAAAATTTGTAATAGATATTATAATGGAAGAGTCGGTATTAAAAGAGATAGAATAAGTTGCCTCAGGGAACGCCACATACAAAAGACAGTTTCTCACCACACAGACCTCCGGGAAAACAACAATCCATAAAATATAAGGCACTTGAGGAGGTTCAATGATACATACGTAAGAGAACAGAGGCGCAATGTATAGCCTGGCCGACCATAAGGAATAACTAGGAAACTAAAAGAGGACACACAGTGGGGGGGGGGGGGCAACAATAAGGCAACAATAAGAGGAAACTGGACAGAATATAACATGAACACTATATCAAGCGAAATAATGGCACAGGGGAAAAATAAACATAACATACGTACATTTAAACACAAAAAAGAAATATTAACCATAGAGCAAATAACAGCATTGGAAAGCGTTGTCTTGATGTTTAAGTACAATAGTAAACATGAATCCAGGTTCTATAAACGTAATTCCATGCTTAATCATAAAAATGTTTTAATGCCTCACATTCTCGTAAATCAATGAGAAATTATGATCCTAAAACATAACCACTGCCATACTTTGTTAATGACAGTGGTAGTTATACAAGCAATCTTACCAAATAGTTTATGATGCAGTTGCAACGGTCGATTTACATTTGCATAAAAACCAATATACAACAAGAGCATCAAAGAGTGTAGCGATATACACACCCAGACAGCTCTCATGCCGACATTGTTGAATTATAGTACAGTAAAAACTCGATAATGAGACCACCAATGGGTCCGCCATAAAGTGGTCTTAATATCGAGTTGGTCTCATTATTGAGTTTAGTCATATTGTGCGTATCAGTACTAGTAATTTTATGTTTTCCATGATATTTGTGTTATTTTAAACACTTCCGTGTCCAATAAATGTGTGGGATTATAAATAAAGGTTCAATAATGGAACAAAACCGGTTAATAACACAATATCATTTTATTTGGATAAATACACTATAAACAATGCATTATGGAAAAATAATTCTCATAGCCTTCCACCAATTCCACCATCCTCTTGAGTATTGAATGATCCTGAAAATTAAAGCATATAACATATTATAGATACATGTTTATATAAAAATGAACACTCAGGCTAGAAGTGTGTAATGATAATAATAACAGGTTATGTTACAGACAGGACAATTCTATCACTGAAATTACTGGCTTAAGCTGTGTCTGTTCTTCAAGAATGTAATGTTAACATGTTAATTTCAATTTTCATAGCCAATTTTCAGATAAGGTCACCTGAGTCTTTCCAATGTCATATTTATCAGCCTGTTGCCTATGACTTTTCCTGTACAGTCTTTGATCAAATCAATTTTATCTTTCAGAGAAAACTGTGTCTACTCATTTCAGAACCTTTAAACAAATTTAATCAGCTAAGTTCAAGTAGCTCTTTATCAAAGAAAACACGGACATATAAACGGTTTATATGTCCCTGATGAAAATCAAATTCAGATATGATTGATTAATCTGGTCAGATAATTACGGAAGTTTATACGATTTGTTGTTTGTCCGTCAATTTACGAGTACAGTATAACAGATTAATTCGCATAAAATCAAAACATGTGACTGCTAAGTGCTCAATTAAGGGTCTCACAAAGGGCCAAACAAGAAAATACCCACCTCTTGGTGTGTTTATGTCGCCTGGAGGGATTAAAGTGTCATCAAATATCGTAAACAAACTCGGCTGTCGGTGTGACTAAAATCCACACTGCCCGTTTCGGGACGGTACGTGATCGTATTTTTTGAGTTGAAAATGTGTCTTCATTATTGATCGGGACCTGAATCAGCGGTCGCATTACGCAATATCGAGTTGCCCGCAATTCGCGCGACCATTGAATTATATAGTACAGACGGACAACCACTGTCATCATATACTACCGACCTTCGTGCATATTAAAAAGCCATAACAGCGTCCATAATTGATATGCCTATTTGGTTAATAGTCAAACTAAACAACGAACAACATATAACTTACCAACCAACTGACATGTTGGACTACCTGTCCATGAGTCATTTTCCATACAGAAAATTATACTTTTCCCAACGAGAATGTAACCATCGCGACAAGATACTGATGCCACTGTGCCATTGTTTGTTGAAGTTGTGTTCAATATACCATTATCTGGTGTTGGATCGCCACAATCTATAAACATACGTAAAATACACGTCAGTGTTATTACAGTGCGCTATCTCACTGAGCGGTCCATTCTAGAGCAAAACACGTTTCAAAAACATTTTTCAGTTTCCCAGAAGTAAAACATTCTGCCATTTTAGCATCTCTAGACTAGCAACTAGCAGCAATAGCCACACTTAGTATTTTCCAAAGGGTTTATGGAGGTTGCATTGAAGTCCGTGTAGTATACTAGTAATCAATATTCGCTCTTGTTGATCTCGCTGACATGTGGAGTACTCATTGATTATCATACATGATATCAGAAGTGTGAAAGTTACTTTAGTGAATGAATCTGACTATATTGTCATTTTAATACAGTCTGTTCTTCTGAGTTCTTTCAGACATATTGTTATAACGATCATTTTGTATTGTGTATATATTCAGCAATATTGACAATACCATCAATGATAATGCTCTAACAAGAAAAAAATGTTGATTTGATATGGAAGGATGTTGAATTTGTGGCAGCCTGCATAGAAGAAAATTACCAATGAATTCGCAAGTAGGTACATCCGACCATTGACCATCTGATTGGCATGTGATTACCGATAAACCCTTCATCCTATATCCTTCATTACATTTTATCATGACTACAGCTCCATAATTTGTCGCAGTAGAGTTGACTTTTCCATGTTTTGCCTCGGGGTCTCCACAATCTATAATTTGAACAATACTTCAGCATCGATAAACCTTCTACGCATACAGTGGGGTTTGTATTCAGATGCTTTTTATGAGCTAAATGCTAATAATCTCAGTATTGTTAAAACTCGTGATCCGAAATAGACGAGTATAATCACTGTATAGTCGTGTTTGTTGTTTTAGCTGTACTCGCTTTTACTCATATATACCGATGAATACCACATTCCTAACATGAGTTAAGTACGCAATGTTAATCACGTGAATAAACTTTTGATGGCAAAATTGAATGAACATATTTTTAAACAACATTCTTGAAAGAAATACCAATGGATTGAGTAGTTTGGCTTTGTCAGGCTCATCACCATTTGTAAACAAAAACGCGAACAGAAACAAAAGCACTAGACGTCATACCACGGACCATATAGACTAAGACCGGTTATTTGAGCATAAACACAAACTTAGACGTAAGCAAAGGGAATATTTCGTGTTCATGTAAACAAAGACTGGACAATGACTTCGTTCAATATTGAATGATCCGTGCATCTTTGAGATAAGTCATTCATTTTTTCTTAGAAGGATTTACTTATGGAATGTATTCTTATAGTACGTCTAAACAATTATGCTGATTTTGTTAAGTTGTCAGTCTTTAAATTTAACAGTATTCAATAACCTATTATATAATATTCATCATTACACAAACATAAAGGCAAACATGTTAAATAATGCTGTCGGAAATGCAATTTTAGTAACTTACCCGTACAAACAACATGTACATCATTTTCATGCGTACAGTTATCACGTGTTACGTAAATACAATCATTTAAGTGAGTTACACTTTCTTCACATTGAAGATCATCTACAAAGATCGGACCAACTTTATCAGTGAATCTATCACTCTCATAATACCGTAATGCTGATCTGAAACATGGAAACATTTTACTTGACGATAAACACTGTAAAATGAACACGCAATTGGTTGAAACTGTATTGAACAAAATGTAAATCAAATTGGTTTAAATGTATCTAACATGCTTTCAATCCTTTCACATTTTGTATTTAGTATAAGTGACCGTAACATGAAACTCAAATCCTTCAATGTCACGGAGAGGTTTTCTACAATAAGAATTGCCATTTTTTTTACTCCAGCATTAACTCAGACTTAAACCATTAATAGTTAGCCATGGTTCAACCACGTGTTCCGACGGAGTTTTACTAATACTCGGCCAGTATATTTGCAAAATATTCTTGTCACACAGCATGTACCTGTTATCAGTCATTGAAAGTATTTCCTAATGTAACATGGGAGCTAAGTGTATGTTTTTATTGCACGTGGCTACATCAAATCGCTAGCATGCGGTTGAGCAATGTTTTTACACTTACTGGTATAAGTCTGAGTTAATGATATAATTGAAACATCCGCCAAATTTAATATTTATAAGATGAATACAACATACGTTAACATTTGAATATATCGAATGTTTTACCAGCCAAATGGCTATTATTGTGATCCGATTAAAACCCATTTACTTCACACTTGACATCACACGTTTCTTTTCTTATAAATTCACGGTCTTCTTTCATGCGAATGACTTATGCAAGAAATTGTATGCGTTCATGGTTGACTTATATGAGAGAATGTAGTTCGAAGTACTTGGGTGTAGAAATGTAAGATATTAAAATGAAACATACAAGTATCCTGCCATTCTGCATATAACATCTGCCTCGTTCTGACCAAATCCATCACTACATACAGTACCCCATGTATCCATTACTTTAAATTCTACCCTTCCGTTATCTGCTTCATTGTCACCGGCAAGACGGATTGCTTGTATGTCTAATGGATAACCTTCAAATTGTGACATTGAAATATAAAGTAAACAATAACGTTAGTACCATAAAGCTGAAGCAGTTGTTGCTTGTTTATCTATTCATGTAACTTAGTAAGGTCAGTTTGGTATTTATACAGGTCGAACTCTGATTAACTACACTATTTCAAACGTGAATTTCTATTTGGTTGTTAATAAATTGTGAGTTTATCAACCAAAACATGTTTTGGAAGATACTGACCAATACAAATAGACACAATAGCAGTATGTTTTTCCTTACAAACAATAGTAGTTTACACGTATGATTGTATATGTTCATGTCTCCTAGCGATTGTATCCTTTGTACGTGGCGTTTATCATTCATTTTAGTTAGAAGTTGATAAATATACAACGGTCCTATATTACGCTTTGGACTGAGTGGATTAAGAAAGTAAGTACTACATGTATAAAAATGGAGTACTTAATTAACCAGATAAATTACAGTTTAAAGTACGCATGGACCAAACTGGAAAAATCATCGTATTGTTTAAGACTAATTTACTGTATTCTTTGCATCTTCCTTTTGTTCTCCACCTGTTGGTGACTTTATCACACGTCATAGACAATGTACCTATATATGTCTTATAATACGAACAATCAGCATACAGTGTTGTACCATTGAAGTTAAAATAACCAATGTCCCAGAAGTGAATATCTGTCTGTCCACATTCTACAAAGGAATAACAAGAAATAACTTGAAAAAAGATGGTCGGCGCAATCTGAAGCAAGCACATTAGTTGCAATCTCAAGGTTGAGATTTGTTGTACAACATATTAAATGCCGAGATGTTACAATAACTGGTAACTCGACAATGCTACACTTAACAAATCCATATTGAGATTTGACATAGACAGTATAGTCTGTTACAATATAGTTCGTCAGTACTTATTGTATCCGTCGTGAAATCACACATTCATGTTAATAAACATGTATTTATCTGATAACAAAAATACAAATAATTGTGAGCGGTACATAAAACCTAAAATCTTTTTAATTCGTACGCCGGGTAATTTCCCGAGGTGTTGACTAAAAACACTACTCACAAAAGAAATCTGGAAATATAGTATAGATCTACTTTCAGACGCAGTTGTAAAGGCCAACAACATTATGTTCATTTTGTTTTCATACACCATTGTCATGTTTACAATTATAAGAATCACGCCTCAATCGTGAGCAAAATGTTTTTTTTGCAAACACCATAATAGCAGTGTTCATTGCGTTGCTTCGGAAGACAACATACATAAGAATGAAAACGTTAATGTTTTTAGGATGGATTAAAACATATATAGGCTTTATCGAATGGTACGTTATTTTACCGAAATCCACTGGAGACGTTATATCCTATATTTTTCTTAATAAACAAAACAATATAGATATTTGTATGTACATTTATATCAACCTTGGTCTAATTTGTAATATAATAAGAAAATAGGAATAATTAGTGAAGGTGTTGTATTAGAAATGGATTTCGGTAATGAAAAATGGATTTCGGTATATTTACTAAAAATATAAAACTATAATTTAGTATATGTTCACCGTTAAAGATACGAAAAAGTAATAGCAGTATTACTGATAGTCCCTGTAGCCGCGGTAGGTAGCGTACTATAGTTATTATGTACAGCGATTACTGTAAATAACTTCACTCGGATATGCGATATCTTATTATACGTTTGTATGAAATGAATGACACAGCGGTGCCATAGAATCTGATAATACTGAACTGAACAGAAAAATCAGTCTCACTAAACCCTGCAAATATGAGTTTTGAAATTTCAAAATATAGTACATGTACCACATATACATGTAATTAACATCAGTTGATGACTTACTGCCACATCGACAACAATTATGTCGTTATCCACCCATCTATGTGCCTCAGGTTGTGAATATCGTCATTTTAAATATTGGTGTTTTAAAAATAATCAAACTGAAGCAAAAAAACTAAGTAATGGTTACTTTAAGAGAAATGCATCTGGATTTTACCAAGGTATATGCGTGTCTCTAAAAGTGTGTTATAGAAATACGAAGGCTTCGAATAAAAACATATATTAATGTTATTTCTTGAAGGAATGTTCCACCCACCGCTACAAATGAGGGATACATCTCTGGAATGACTACATGCTCGCTGGTAGAGATACGGACAGTCTCGTATATCAGTTTGTCCTGATGAACAATAAAATGTGTCTATATATACAGGACCATCACCTTCACCATACGTAGCTCCAGTGACGTACTGCAATGCTCTGTAATGATATATAATAAGATATACAACATTATTGTCACCGTTGCAACCGTCTACGCCGCATATACGGCAACCATGGCTATAATACGATATATTGTACACTCTGTATCTTGCATTTCCAGCGTATTTTATAAAAACAATGGAGTGTGTTACGATAACATGTTTATTCATATCTATTAATTATATATCTATTTAAAAATTAGACCAGATAATAGTGACATAGTAAGTTAGAGCGACAGATTGACAGTAGTCATACAGCTCGTAATACTTGTGTTCCTTCAATCATTCGAGAAAACTGACAAAATCGTAAGTTTCCAAACAATAATTTCCGCTTTTCATCTGTTTTCACGAAATTATTATTACCATCAAATAGCTTATATAGACAAATTCATAGACACAATAAAAACGTTACGTCCTCATTGTAATAGTATAATCAACTGAAGAAATACAATATTAATAGGTACCCATAGTAAAGCATGAATTGTGTGTAATCGTTGAATGAAAATGCATTGCTTAAGTACTTAATGTCAAATATTAAAATGATTTTGTGATGAAAACAAATCAGGTTCAAATGAAAAATATTAATGCTCGTATAAAAGTTAAACTCACAATTAACGTAACAACTATTTGGTTGTTAGATATGTAATAATTTAAAAAGAATAGCTTATATTTACTTCAAACCAAGCCAGTGACATAATGCATTCGCATCATTCATATCAAAATCCCGATCACAAATTGTTCCCCACGTGTCCCCAACTTTTATCTCAGCCCTTCCATCATATCGTCCTGTACCATTGACCAGCCTGACATCTGTGATATTTAAAGGTGGCCCTGAAATCACAGTTTGTTTGAACACACACATGGCAATTCAGTTCACAGAATATTGCAAGTGAACTAACAAAAGTGACAACATATGGAACTACCCTAAACAGAACTGCACGAAAAGGGCGAGGACACAATGAGCAAATAAAAATTTCAATACATAGCTACAATCGAGTAAAACTGAATATGTGAAGCGGGTGAATTAACGGGTAGACAAGGTCATGATTGTTAATACCGAAACATTCTATAGATAAATCGTCATCATGTTCACAATCGTTGTCGTAGATAAACAAACAGTCATTTATGTCTTGCTCAGTTCCCAGACAATCCAGTAGATTGATGTGCACTGGTCCTTCGCCTTCACCATAATATGCGGTGTTGAAAATATTACTGACCCTGAAACAAATGGACTTACATTGAAAATTACAACAGTTTTGTTTGTTTCTACACATGTACTACCGAAAGTATATTCAGAAATGTAGCATGTACATTGACACAATAGGCATAGTCATCATACGAGTACAGCTTCATGTATTCCATAGCACTGATTCAGAAATATATTTATAAAATTTTAAAATGTAATATTATTTCAAAAACAACTATTTAGGTAGATAATGTTATGATTTATGCGTACGTGGATGCTCCCAGTGCTTTGCAGATTGTGTTTGCCTCATTTTTTTGCAATGAATGACGACAAACGGTTCCCCATGTATTATCTATTTCCACTTCAATGCGTCCATGGAATGGTCCAGCAGTACCATTCAGCCTGACACCAGTGATATTTGGTCGTTTTTCTGCAAATAGAATTGAATAATAAATGATCTTACGAAGGCAGTACTTTCTTTTCTCCAAATGTTGTGTGATAATTTACATTTTTCTGGAATTTTCATTTCGACCCCTCTCCACATAATTGTTCATAAAAAATATGCATTGTCAGATGTTTCCCAGTACATTACATAAACACATTGATATTGCATTGAAGCTTCAATGAAACAAAAACCCGAACATACATTAATCAACAATATATATACTTTTCAAATCGATGTAAAGTTTTCATTTTTGGGTCAGTGAAGCATTGAAATATAGCCACTGTATATGAGTGTGTATAATTAAACAATAGATATCTTGGTCAATTTTAAGCGGATTAAATCAAAATTTCACATGTGTATTAAATAAACATCCGCAATCGACTACATGAAATTCCTATGCTCTTATGCAACGTGATGTCTACGGAATGTCATTAGTGACATAATTTATTGAATGCCCTCGTATAATTGCATTTGTCTACGAATAGTGTAAGCGTATAAATTAATAATATAATAATAACTATACTATACTAAACAGTTTGTATTTGTCTTAAAATAATATCCGGGCCTGTCCTACATGACGAAACAAAGTGCCAATAAGGAACGTAAGCCACGAACCTATGTTTGCTTATTTCAGAGTTGTATGGGAATGTTATGACGAAAGCAGTCGACAAATTTTGCGATATTTTAACTACTGCTCACCTGTGCAAGACAACGACAAATCAAAGTCATGTGTACAAACAGGTTTATATCGTCCTGGTGGATACATTCTACATTGGTCAATGTGACTGCTCCAAAAAGGGCATATCATATTACCAACGAGAACTGGCCTCTCACCGTAGTGATAAAATGGTGTTTTGTAGAATGTGTATAGGCTGCAAAAAGTAATGTGGATAATTTTTGCAATGATGAGACACGATATATTTATTGTTTGAAACATGATGTCTGATCACTTGCATGACCTGAAAACAATCTATACACACACACCTTGTACAAAAACCACGATAATAACATTTAGCAATGCACATGTAGAAGAAGACGTTTATTCGGAACATAAACATTACACTTTTACAAATAAACAATTGTGTAATATGTTCAAAATAAACGCATACACATATTTCATCTTTACAAACCGCAGACTAGAAGGTCCAAAATTAACGAAACTGGAATTACATCTGACTGTCAATATAAGTGAGAGAATAACTCTACAAATTGTACTGCGCTCTTCCATTCGAATGTCCATACATTGAACGTAGCAACCATTGAGGGAAAAGTATTGTGCATTTCATATAAACATGTTTATTATACCGCATCTCTGTCAATCGAAGTGACATTAAATGCTAAGGAACTTATGGATTATTTCTAGTTCTGCAGGGCCCGTATTTAATATACATCTTAAGTTGAAAATTTATCTTAAATCCTAAGATTTGCATTAAATTTATGATTTTTCGTGCATTTCTTCCTTAGATTTCAAGAAAAATCTTAAGTGGTATTCACAAAGCATATTATCTTAAGATATTGCTGATTTTTCTCCTTAACTGTAAGGTACCTCTTTAGCACTCTTAACTTTTGTCTTAAGTATAAGGAAAATGCTAGTATTTTCTAAATCTACAATTTGCTGCTTGTATTTTGTCAAAAAGAAGTTCCAGCATATACGGTGACTGTTATTTTATCGTTCTACGTATATTTCAATTGATGCCATAGTATCACATTTGTCAGGGGAGACTATTCTTGCTCGATCTACATGACGAACGCTTGTGAATATTTACGAAGCGGGGTTGGAGTTTGATTTTGTGTCTAAAATGCTTATTTGATTGTAATTAATGAAATATTTCTCAATGAATGTGATTGAAATGGTATGTCTGATTAAGGGAATGTACGAACTGAATTGGCGATACAAGTAGTAACGTGTATTTTGAATTGTCATGTGAATACATGATACAGACATACAAGTTTTGATCGGAATAGATGTTCACTGTTTAGAGACGATCATTCAACAACGACCAGTGGATATCATATTTCCACCAAAACACGATCATTATTAATGTGCCCGTTTTATCAACGTTCTCACGCACGAACTTTTCGTAAGATTTTCTTACGACGTTCTTACGATCGCAATAGCGTTTTATCAATATTTCCGTACGCATGCAGACGCTACGAATTCGTAAGTTTTAACGAAAATGCTACTCGATGGTTATAGGCATTCGTAACGATCGTAACAAGTATGATTAATCATGATTTCACATTAATAACAACAGTTATGAACTTTTTAATAAATTCATCTACTTTCATATCACATGAAATTGTCTGGCATTACTGGAAAAAAATAAAAATACATTAATAAGTATATATTGTTATCTTATAAAGATGATTCCATACATACTAGTTGACACAGTAGTCAACTGAAGTTATATTCAGTCACAAGGTAAAACTTCTCTAACAATCAAAAGGTAATTTGAAGATGGAATAAGAATAGTGTGTATGTGGAATTGTACATGGAAGATAAATGTACGGTTTACATTTAAAGTACAGTATCAACTATGTCATACAACTTTTAAAATTTAATATTATTATTTGATTATTGCTAAGCCTAAGTTTAAACTGTTAAAGACATGAAATTGATGACTTAATATTGGGCCCGTTTTATCAATATTCGTACGAACTAGCGTTCGTAAGATTCGAAATGTTCGTAAGAATTATCTTACGAAAATACTAACTACCGTTTTATCAACGCATTCTTACGAAAATACTTCAACCGTTTTATAAACGCGTTCGTACGAATGAGAATAAGAACGTTCGTACGCAAACGCTCTTCAATTGGAGGTAGAAAACAACGTAGTTCGCGCCATCTGTCATATGTTGTCCTTCAACGCGTTTGCATAGAATTATCATGACTGACGCGGTAGAAACAAAAACAAACTGCAGACAAACAAACTGGTCGGAGGAGGAGAAGCAGGCGTTAGTGAAATGTTGTTATGAAAAGCAACTGTCTGAAATGAATGGCATGTTTTGGGTGGCTGTAACTGAACAGTAAGTAGTTTTAATTTGTTAAATTATTCATATAGCCAAATACCTAAACACCGCGTTTAGGTCTTTGATATAGCAGACGTTATCATTTACAAGTAAGACAGGCTACCCGCCTATTAATGGACTTGTAGATACACAGATTTGCGCTTAGGTAATCGAATGCCTAACCACTGCGAGTCATAGGTCCCAGTTATATTACTGAATCCAGAGCTACTGGTCCAAAGGGGATCGTCGTGATGATTGCTACTACTTTGCAATATGTAAATCTATATACAATTCTTATGACGGTTATGCCAGTAAATAATCACAAATGAACGTTTAATAAGCCTAAAGTAGATCAATAGGAATGTGGTGTTCGAACCCTCGACCCCAGAAATTCTAGTATAGCACTCTACCAAATGAACTTACTGGGCGTCTGTGTAATCCCATGCAACTGTTAGCTTTTACTTGGCCTAATTGTAATAAACTTTCATTTTTCTGTAGAGTGAATGCCATTGGTGTTGGTAACAGGACAAAATACAGGGTTAAGAAAGAGTTGTCTAACATTAAGGTAAGTAAATATGTCTTATGATTATATTAAACTATGAATATACACATTCTCATTAAACAGCATTGCCCCACATACTGTAAATCATTAGGATGTGAATGTTGTTTTAAAGTCATAAAGCAGAGCATGTTATGAAATATTGATATGGCACAGATGAAGAATAATTGACGACATTATGAAATTCATCATTACATTGCCACCCTGTATTGGCATTACATGTTCCACAGCAATACTGTTAAAGAATTAAGAAGTGCTTATTTCATCGGTAGAGTTTTACATATGTGATGTTTGTCTATAGCAATTTGATTTATATATAACAAGATATATCATAAATATTGATAAATTGTTCATGGAGACTATTATGATCAGTGGCAGTTTTTCTCCCAACATTTATTAACATAATACTGTACATGTGAAATGTTCTTAATATAGATGTACACACAATTGTAATTGATTAATTTGGAAAGTAAAAACATTTATTATCATAACTTTTAAATATTGTAATGAGAAACATTAATTTAATGAAGAGAGTAGCATTTTAAGGTTTGGGCCTATATACTACAAATTTGACTCACAATTGCATGCTTATGTTTGTAAATATAAATACTTTATCATATCATGATTATTTACAGTCAAAAGTAAAAAAGGATGCGATACAGCGTTCCAAAGCAGGAAGCAGACTGGCGGAGGACCAAGATTGAAAGACATGTCCATTATGGAAGAAAAGGTATGATATAAAAAATGAATCAACATTATTAGCAAATAAAATTAAAACTCTTTTTGAAGAACTTTTTCTGAAATTGCTTGATAAAAAGTTCATATTAGAGATTGTACATCAGCTCAGGTACATTTAGAGATGTGTCTACTGTTTTGAACAGTTTTTTGTCTCATCACCATCTTTAAGTGACAATTGTTTTAAGATGTCCAATGTGTATCTCCTTAAACTTGAATTGTTGCATTTCTTTTACAGGTTATGGCATCATTGCCAACATGCAGTATAAGGTGTAAGTAGTGGTATTGACATATTTACAGGTATATACAGTATACTATACATGTACAGTTTAGGGTAAAATATTGTATTGTTTCCTCTTAATACTAAACTTTAATATAGTTGTAAACACATATGAAGGCAACAGGTTTTATATATTTCGGTGGAGAAAAATTACACTACATTTATTTTTTTCTGAGCAATGTTGAATTTCAGTGAAAATGTTGTCTGTGTGGCCAGTACGAAATGGAACATGTAACAAAAAATAACTCAAGGGTTCTGCTAAAAACTGATGGTCCATGAGCAACAGGTTAGAAAATGATAGACCATTTTTATTCACAGATTCCACTTCAATGACAAAAATGGCAAGATATGCTAGTGATGAAAACGTGCAAGAGCAAGTATGTTGTTTTATTGACAATAACACAAACATGTTAAATATATAGAGGATATTGATGGGTGGTTATCTTTAATTGGATTTATTAATATATAGAGGATATTGCATGGGTGGTTATCTTTTATTGAATTTATTAAATGAGTATCTAAAATACGTTAGAGAATGAGGCTTTGCACAATGTTAGTTATTTCACTATTCAAATTTCGCAAATAAGACATGGATGTTATTACCAATATACATATATGTAAATTCTAATTCCAAATCGTATTGTAGTGTCATTGATTGATATGACTACAATGTATACTGCAGCAAAGAATGTCTTTTGTCACCTTTTACCAGTCATTATCACAGATTATTGTTGATTATGTATAAATGTGATATGGCTAGATATTTCTTTCTTTTTACATTTCAGCATCAGATGAGTGCCTTACCAGACTTGCCTGGTACTGGTGGTTTTATCCAAGATCAGTCATCAGAAGGTATGATAATTCTATGATTCCATTATAATATCAGTCTTGAAAGATGGACATCGGCTGTCATATTAATAAATGTTTGTCTCAAAGTGATTTTATGAAATATGAAAAGATTAGCCAGGTTGCTCCAATGTGAACTAGTTTTAACATGAAATCTCTATAATAAAAAAAAATACACATGGTTAAAATTCTAACTGAAATGTGTTGATGTTAATTTAAACAGCAGCATATTAATTATAGATTCTCTGATTAACTTTTTTTCTTTTGTAAAATAAATGCATACTTTTTATACATTTCAGCCGCTACATGTTTGCTCGTCTTCCTGTGAGAAGTGTGTTTGCCTACTGACAACAGATGGATCGGCGGTTATAATTATGTTTCTCAACAGACGACTGAGAGACGACGCGAGATACGTCTAGTTTGACATCCCCAAGAAGAACGTATACTGATTTACAGTGCGCACAAACATTCTTATTCGTAAGATCGCAGTCATACATACGAACACATTTTGATAAAAACGGTACATAAGAAAATTCTTACGAACAGTTCGTATCGTACGAACGCTCGTTCGTACGAATATTGATAAAACGGGCCCACCTCAGGACCAAAATTGAATGTTGATATGCGTGTCATAGGAACCAGTAATAATAGGACATGATTGTTGGGAGTAGAATATAGATGTGCTGAAACAACAGTAGCCTACAGAAATCATTGGTCCATGCAGCAGTAGAAATTTAGAACACGACTAAGATTTTTTACTTAAGAAAGTCTTAGGAAAGAAATATCTTAAGTTATATATTGAATATAACTTAAAGATTAAATATATTTTATCCTTGCGTAAGGAAAAAATATGTCTGAAGGAACAACTTACGAAATATCTTAAGATGTATATTGAATACGGGCCCATGAACTTTTATAAATCGTATACAATTAATGTACAAAATTAGCATACAACGGTTGTCAAAGAGATGTATACCAGATTTACCTCAAGTTGAACATTTTACACCATGTATCTGCGTCATATACGGTGATATCTTGGTTACATACTGTACCCCAAACACCATCAACATGAACCTCGACACGTCCATTGTCTTCATATGTACCATTCACAAGCCGTACGTCCGTTATGTTTAAAGGCATACCTGTGTGACAATGTATTGATAAAAGCGATCCTTGCAGATAACCCATCGGAGTGCTCTCAAATTATATATGTATCATACATTTAAGATATACATCCATACACACAATGAAAACATACTGAATAGGAATAACAATTCAAATACATGTGTTACGACAAAGTATAGTAAGTTCTACAGATAAATATAATATATATAATTATATACAGTTCATATAAATGATATTATTGTATTAATTTTTAAAACGTAGCCATGGCCAACGTGCAAGTGAACGCAAATGACACGCCATTATTATGATCACAGACTACAGTAACGTATTGTAATGCACACTTATAGGTCGATTGCTTACCGTTACAGATTACTGTTACATCTTGTGAGTGACTGCATGAATTGTTCACAATATATTTACATTGATTGATATCGGTTTCTGATCCGTTGCAATCTAATTCACTTATAAAGACTGGGCCCGTATCAGCATTATAGTAGCCGTCCAGGTATTGGTAGTAACTGGAAAATAATCTAGAACATATATTGTCCAAACAAACGTGACAAAATAAACGAATAAATGAAGTGCCAGTTCAATGTTCGTTTGTGTTAATAGCCTCTCCCCTTTCTTCCTTTTAGTACGCACCTTGAGGATCTATGTGGGGAGGTCCTGCTTTGGGAATGCCATCTTTCACGCGCTTCTTTTTCTCACTCGTAGGTAACAATAATTTCCGTATTTATACTATCATTTTTATAAACAATGCTGAGAAGGGCTGTACTTAATACAAAAGTAACGCTTTCTATGAAGTATTTTAAATATCTTTTCTGAAGTCGCAGAGCGATAACTTGGACAAGTTCTCAAGAGCCGAACTATATTATTAGCTATTGGGTTTGTTACTGACCCACTACGGAAATATAGGGGTTCTGTAGGATTAATAGGGGGCGAGGCGATAGCCGAGATCCCCTATTCATCCAACATACCCCCTATATTTCCGTAGTGGGTCAGTAACAAACCCAATAATTGCTTTATTTCATCGACCACCTTCCATCACTTATCTTGACCAGTGGGTCAGTAACAAACCCAATAATTGCTTTATTTCATCGACCACCTTCCATCACTTATCTTGACCCAGATGAGGTGGGTGGGGTAAAGCAATTCAATAAAAACCTTTTTTTATAAATCCAGATTTCTAAGTAAAACTATTCATGTACATCATATGTGTCAACATTAAAATGATTTTTTTATTGTTATGGTAAAGGAGATGCATTTTTGTGCATTTTTTTATGATTTCTAAGCCGTTTTGTTCGTGTGTGCCAATAGTGGGTCAGCTTCTGACACACTATAGAAAAATAGTGGGTCACCACGTGACTTCTCTTATCCAACAAAAAGGCCAGAAACTAGTGGGAGGTGAAATAAGAAAGGTTAATACATCTCAAAACATTAATCCGAACAGAACGTGCCAAAGATGTGCATAACTCGACTTGGAAATAATAATGACGAATTCTCTGTCTGAATACCACTCTACCACATAATCGTATAAAAACCAAAATGTTGTTGACCACTGCACCATGTGGACTTTTTTTACTTTTGTTAATCGTATCTATGACTGAAAATGTGTTATTTTCCAACTTGATGGTAAAACAGTCACTTACGGCAGACCAACAGTGATGTTACATAACACAGACGCTTCTTGATATCCAAACGAATCGGAGCAAACTGTTCCCCATGTTCCATTCACATTGACTTCCACCCTCCCATCATACAAACCTACCCCATTAGCTAGTCTGATCTCTGTGATATTCAACGGATAACCTGCAAGTGTAAAGTCAACTTTGCTCCACTATGTTGACTCAGTATAGCAGCAATGTTATAAAAATACACACAACATGTTCACAAAAAACAGTGAAGTTTGAGCAAAAATCGCTCTAATACATTGATTGTCCGAACAAGAGTCCCTCGTATTAATATTACTTTAGATATTGTAAAATGATTTAGCGTCTATCAAATTAAATAACGAATATACATATTAAGCCATACTACTTACCATATACTGTACAAGATTCATTTCGAACCCATGTACCATTATCCAAACATTCTGCCATGTATATATGAGGCGCATAACCTTCATCACATTGTATTGTAGCAACTGATTCATTCTTCGAAATAATTTCCCCATTTTCCTCATCTAGAAGTCCACACCCTATATAAAACACGAGAAAATGATATAAAATATATTCAGAAATAATCTCGTATAAAACCTGTAAATACTACTTTAATAATTTTTTAATGAAAATGGTTTAAATCAAATTAAATTGTCGAAAATATATATCCAAGCAATAGTACTTACCATCTACTATACAATATTCATTTCGTACCCATGTACCGTTATACAAACATTCTGCAATGCACATCTGGGGTGCATAACCTTCAGCACATTGTACTGTAGCAACTGATTCATTCGCAGAAATAATCACCCCATTGTCCTCACCCAGAAGCCCACAGTCTATATGGCACACGGAAAAAAAGAATCGAAAAATGTTATGTAAATATTCTGAACAAATTTTCTTAACGTCCATATAATAAAATACAAATTTAAGAAAATGGTTTTATATTCCGACTTAAAATTTGGCATTCTAGTATTATACATAGTACTTTATCGATTTTTACACAGAAAATTCCTATTGATCGTCATGTTTACCATGCATGACGGTGAGTACGATTTTTATCTTTGGCACGAGAATCACGTGTACTGTGTAATAAGCGGTAAATTGCATAGCAATGCAATCCACGTTGTATGTCCAACACGAAAAACTGAAACGTTGGCGAGAATGACCACTGAAGACCGCGCCAAGGCCGTCGTTATGATTGACGCTGGTACTCCGATTCAACAGGTATGACGAACGTTATAAATTAATAAATCAATTTAGATATAATTTGGAAAACAATTTTGCCACTTTGTATTAACATTTCAGGTTGACCGTCTGTTTATTTACTAATATGTACATTTGTTTATGTTCTTATATTTCGACGAAATACTAAGTGGACGTTTAGAAATTTTGTTCAGTGTATTTAGGCCTACCATAGATCGAAATTATGTGTACTTATTTTCTGTGTGACTTCATAAAGACCAAATTAGTGCGGCATTTAAGTCAGCCAATGTTTACATTGGTTCGCTTACGTGTATTTAAATGGAGAAACCGCGAACACAGCCATTGCCATTTCATAACGACCGTCAATATATATATTGTGAAACAAAACACCGTATACGAGGATATAATGTCAGATTTGATGTTACTGTTAATAAGTCAGGTTGTAAAATCACGCTTGATACAATTGACAATTCAGCTACTAACATATATTGATCATACAAGCCTAGGGGGTTAAATATCAGGACTTCTGATCTAGAGAGTCATTTCTAATCCTAGCATAACCGTAATTGTTCCTCATTCTTAAAAATTCCGAATTAGCACAAATATAGTAAAATGGTTGTTAGTAACCTAAGAACAAGTCCTCGAGAGTAGTTATATGATGTGTAAGAACTAATCAGAGTAAGTTTAAGCTCAACTTACATGTACAAATCAATGAAAGCTGGTTTGTCGTGTCACATATTTCTTTGTACGGCTGGTTATATCTGGGACAGTGATTTATATGATCGTACACATCGTCACATTGTAAGCTTCCAATCAGAATAGGTAATGTTCCGTTAGATGAATAATATTTTGTGACACTGCAAACGGAGTAATGAATAAAAGTAAATAAAACTGATGAAAGATAAGACTTTACATGAATATATTTCCAAACTTATGTTATTGAGTGTATTATTAATAACTGTGTCATAGACCGGTCTCAGATTAATATCGCCAGCATCCAAATGAGAGAAAATAAGAAATACCGAGTGCAAGGCATCTGCCTGCCTCAAGAAATCAGATTACAGTCCGCATTTCACGATAGGAGTTTCGACGATGTTTTATACAAATTCTCCAAAATACGAAGACAGAATTGATACAACTTATCGATTTTTAGAGGGTGTAATAGGGTACATATTCAAGACTGAAATTCCATATCGAACCATTCATATATAACTAAAGGGACACGTGCATGACGTTTCTGTGTCAACAATACATTGTAAATCACGTAATCAAAAATTGGGTTTTCGAAGGCAAAGCTGTCATGTTCATTAGAATGGTCAATCCGCCAACTCAAAGAGGAATGATTAAGGCTTATCTTAAGCTACTGCAAATGGAACAATTAAACGCCTACTGTAAGCGAATTTCCGTAACGAATGTAAAGTTCACAGGCTTAATGCATACAAGATTCAGAAAAGATGGCACTGGTCTTGGCATGCTACTTATGTTGACCGTGTTGGAAGGACGAATGGCAGAAAGTGGATAAAAAAGTAATCCATAAAACACTCAAGTCATGGCCAAATGATGCAGACTTATTTACAATCTTCATGATTGAACACATTTTTTGTATTGAGTGTGTGTAGAAAAAGCCATGATCAGTTGTTTTAAAATGCATTATTCACCTCTCGTACATCACTCATTTGATGCCATCTACAAATCGTTTATCAAATAACGCAATCCACTTCGACCATTTATAGTTGACCATTAAAACGCTAAATCATAGCTAATCAGTAAATTATCAGTATCAGCAATACCAACGTATGTACATACTTTAAACCAAGCATGTGACACAAAGTGTCAGAACCGTTGTAGCCGATATCTTCCTTACAAATTGTTCCCCAAACGTCTCCATATCTTAGTTCTACTCTACCCACATTTTCTGAAGGCCCATCGACTAGGCGAATGTCCGTTACTTGTAATGGATAATATTCTGAAATATAGGTTGTGGAAAGCAAGTGTTAATTAGTTCATAAGGTCATTATGTTAGATTGATAAATGTGTCGTCTTACAAATATAATGAGTATATGATAATTATAATATAAATTGGGAGAATCATTATACAAATTCTATTTTTTGATAACAATTGTGTCTTAGTATGTCAGCCGTGTAAGTTATTATTTAGTGTCTTTGTATACATGTGGAATGTTTGGTTTGTGTTGATGTGCAGTGCTATGTTGCTTTTGGTAGTGTTGGTGGTCTACCATATCCTGGTCTTTTACCGTTTTTGAGAACAAGAATCAAAGGCGTGAGATTAGTAAATGCTTTTTCACATTCGTAATAAAATATAATTTAATAAGGAAACAATCATAACAACATAAAACATTGTTTACTGACCTTCACATTGTATGGCAACAAACTCGGTACAATGCTTCGTCCTTGTGTATACACAGTCATTGATATTTGCAATATGTGGATTGCACTGTAAGTGATTCATGTGAACTACTGCACTGCTTGAATGGAAGTATTTGCCGTCGAGGAAGCTAGCAAACCTAGGAAATACAATAAAGCAGATGTTTCCACAGTCTCGATAAGTTACATGTGTAAATTGTAAACGTCAAACATTATCTTTATTATCTATGCCACGTTATATTTACTAAATGAGATAATCTTAATGACGAAAAGTACACATTGTAATCGCATAATAATATAAGTAGTGATATCACAACTTGTTTCACTAGACTTTATTATGTTTATTACATACGACAATCCCAACGTGTTGCATATGATGTTTCCTTCATATGGGTTCAAGGTGTCCGATGAACATATTCCACCCCATATACCATCAACAAGGAGTTCCACCCGACCATCAAACAACCCCACCCCGTCAGTCAATCGTACGTCAGTTACATTTAGTCCTGAATAAAACATATTATTGGTTGTTAAATACGAAGTAATTTTAATAATTATTTTCGCCAAATCAGGTTGTTTGCCACGAAAATATAATTATGATCGGTTGCTAAGAAAATTCACACAATTTAATCTTCAATATTTTTCGCTCTTAAATACAAACTTCGAACATTATCTGTTAGTTCCTATATTACCTTAAAAGTTATCAGCGCAAACGTAGTGTCATACACGTGCAATTTATCATAACTTGTTTAAAATTTGACACTAAAGATACAAGTATTTTCTAAAACGAACTATACGTTGAATTTTACAAAATCCTTAGTGCACGCATTTTCCGCAAGCCAACACATAATCATACTTGAAGCATGTGTCGTATATTTATGGCATTTGGTTGGGTGTAAGTTTAAGTGTCACTATCAGACTCGAAATCACACAACATTTAGATAAATATAACACGCATGGATAAAGTCCGGGGCAAGACATTCAAACTGGATGTACAGCAAAAGAACTTACTGTCGCATAGAACTATTGGCAAAGTCCAATCACTGTTGTTGCCACATGTACTTTGTATAGTCGCATTAGAGTACCTACAGGCCACTGTGAGTTCAGAATTATTTGCAGATACAGATACGATATCACCATCCACAATAGTTATTTTGCCACATTCTGCAATAATATATAGTCATTTCGAATGTGTTTGGGTAACAGTCAAACCTGATTTCACGAGGTGAAAGGGATGACTGTTGCCTGTTCAGAATGTCGTTGCCGTCACTAAAAGATATCAGCTATGAATGCTGCCGAAATAACCATGAAATGACGGTGTTATTACATGCTAAATGTACTCGATTTCAATGAATTGTTAACTTTGTTATTAAACTTGCATATACAGATGAAAGCTGATACACACCTGATAAGTATACAATATGCCGTATATAAAAAGAACGTGGATAAGCCAGTGACCCACAGAGCACGCGAGGGCAAAATTTCATACTATTTACCAGAGAGTTCAATCAATGTCAGTTCAACTAATTTCGTGTGAAAAAACACACAATAGATTAACATTCATATAGCGAATCAGCATGGCCTCCAAATCGAAGCGAGAATAAGCGCATGATAAGAAGTTCAGCGCGTGCGTTAAATCCTTGATCCATCATAACCTTTTTACTTCACATTGTATGAGCAATTACTGTTGTAGATGTTACTTACTGAAACCCGTAATTCGTATATCCACCTTACAAAATATTCTGGTGTTTAGAGCAGTAAATTTGATTATTGTTCTGCCAATGAGAGACAGGTTTTACCCGACGACAATGCAGCAAACCATATACTCAAATTATAACTCTCGATCAGTGCCGGTTTAGTTCTGTGGTGCGTAGTTAACGTTACTTTGGTGGTACATGAAATAATGATCACCGTTTCTGTAACATTCTCGGGTCACTTAGCGTATACATATTTTTTGATTTATTGGAGAAAAACAAAACAAATCCATGAGCTGAGCAGTACGCAATAAAATAAGATTATTGCACGTCATACTCTCTGTTACCCAAAAGTAAAATGCTCTATTGTTATTTTGTATTTGTATCTATATACACTCCTTCAGTAAAGACAAACTATCTCTAGTTCAAATATAGAATCAACATCACCTGTGCATATAATGGACACGTCCTGAGAATGCTCACACATGGATGCAGCTTCAAAGCCGCATTCTCCGATATGAGCTTCATTACCGGAACAAGCAACCATTGATGCAAACACTGGATCGATACCTGCTCCATACCATGCTTCCGGAAAGTACCATGAGGCCCTAAATAAAAAATACATTTGTTATTTTTGTATACAGTTTACATAGAATACATTGTATGTGTACTCCAATCACGATAAACAAACATTTACTGACAGTTCCAAGGTTGTAATTAGCTGTATAGTTATTATTTATTTGTGTGTTTTAAAAGTATGTTATATTTCCCGTTCCCCTGTTCAATTTTTCATTTTATATAGTGTTCATGTTATTTTCTGCACAGTTTCGGCCTATTGGTGCCAGCTGTCTTGACTTGTCCTGTGATCTTTTTCATCTGTCTTATCTGTCAAGTGTCTTATGTTTTATGGATTGTTGTTATTTAGGAGGTTTATGTGGGGAGGCACTGTCTTATGTATGTGGTCTCCTCTGTAGCAACTTATTCTCTCTCTCTATCTACTATTTCAGTGTTTCGGCTCAGACGTACTAACATGACTTTGCTATTTGCATATCAGTGTTGTGTAACCAGTCAAATCTTACGTTTAGCGCTAAACCAACTTCTCTTCAACCGAACAACGTTTGTAACCTTGACGCGGCGGATAAGGTAACCTTTTGATAAAGGGTACGTTACTTTACCGAAATCCACTGAATTTTGGTAAATTTACAGAAATCCATTTTCCATTACCGAATTCAATTGTAATACACCATCTTCACTATATATTGCTAATTTCTTGTCATAACATTAAAAAATAGGATAATTTAAATGTGCATACAAAAATAATCTATATAATAATATAAATAACATCCTGTATTTAAGATTGATGTAATTATTCCATGTGTTTTATAGTATAGTCTCTTATACCTCAATTTGATGTTAAAAGTGATAATATTTGTAGTGGATACTATGTACAATATATATTGATGAAACCGATATAAATAAATAAAGTGTTTTCTTTAGATTTATGAAGCATCAGAATTTTATATGTTGTGCGGTATGACTTAATCGGTAAATGGGACGAGGTCACAGTAAACCTTTCGAAAAAATATCGTTTTCATTTAATAAGAACGGTTGTGAACAAAGTTTTAAACGGTCAGTCAATGAAAATTATGTTTGAGAAAATATTGTCCAATCGATATAGACGAAACACAGTAATGGTATTCTCAACTATTTTTTAATCGACAGTAGCATTATACACTATCAGATATACACTTACGACAAGCCCATCATACGACATAATACGTCAGCATCGTTCATATCGAATCCATCATCACATATAGTTCCCCACACACCATTCGCGTTCAATTCAACACGACCATCATTCGGTCCAAATCCATCGGCGAGACGAACCTCAGTAATGTTTAGGTTGTGTACTCCTGTATAAAATATACGCCGAAATTTTAAGTCATTCTATCTTTCTTAACGTGCCTTTTTGCAGAATCATATACTGATTAATAAGCATCGATTAAATTCTAAATTCTATTTTATTCAAATATAATTGATGATACAGTATGATAAGCAAAACTCTCTTTTAGTATCGGGTGCAAAAAAGCAATATATCGTGTATGACTTTGACATTTCGTTATTTCGCTCCGCCTCACGAAATACAATAAATATCATGTTTTCGCAATGCGAAATATATCGCTGCGTAATGTATTTATCGCCCTGTTAAAACCGTCTTTTCGCTTTGTTTTTCTTGGCTATTCACGACATTCAGTTTGGCGAAGGCGCAAAAACACGACATGGCAGTAATACGCCACCAAAGCAATCAGTCGAACAGCATGCAAGGGTTGCACAGCAAATAATGACGCAAAAAGTAAATCTTGGTGGTTGATTAATCGTCTTCATTCACATGAGTGTGGAAATAATAATTTTGTGTTCGTCATAGACACGGTAAATTCGCTATGTAGTTGACTAAGCTTAGCTTTAACCAATACTCTAATATGTCCCTGGTCTGTGAATAACGGCTCCACAAATTCAACCAAAAATGTTTAACCCATTTTAACCCGGATTTTATCTATTTTAGACATCAAAATATGATAGTGTTTAAAGATACAAATAAATAACAGGCACAGTCCTTGACTGTGTTATTGTCATATCAGAAATCTTGTGAATAGATAATAAACTAACGGTTCAAATCACGAAACTTCAATAAAATGCTTTCGTATAATTCCGGAACACTCAATAATATATTTAATTAATCAAATAACTGCACCTGCAATATATAAATTGATTTGCCTGTTCTGACAATTTGCTCTATATACTTCCGGTCGATGGTGGTCAAGTTGTGTAAATTGAAAACAGAAAAAATAAATCATACAACTTCTATTTATCAAACATCTGAGCTAAAATATTATGATGGCGAACAGTGGTGCATACTACGAAGACAGCGAATGCTACATGGATGATACATATACTAGCGGAAAAAAGAAACTGTGCATGTGTAAAATGTTCATATATCCTTCAATTTTATAAATTAAAGCTTGAAACTTTACACAGGTAAGTTGTGTATCCCTCTCGGTCATTTACACTGGCCAGTGCATGAGTTGCACAGGTAGTTTGCCTGTCAGGCTAACGTCTTCTTTTTCACGTTTTTTTCGTGCAGCAGTCAATTGCAAACACGTTTGTCGCCTAAACCTGTGTTAAAACATAGTGTTGTTACATGTAAGACACAAAACCAGGATAATTTTGAAAAACGTCGTTGATACGCCATGCCAAGGTTGAATGAAACTGACAGATGCCGCGCCGTAGGCATGATTGAAGCTGGTGTACGTCATACTGACGTTGCCAGACAATTTGGCGTTCACCGAAATACTGTAGACGCCTTGTGGAGACGGTACCAACAGTTTGGGGCAACCAGAGACCGGCCTCGATCAGGGGAGCGTTTTATCAACTGTCGCATCGCAAATCGCAGCTGAAAATCGCAAAAATGCAGACAAAAATCGCAAATCGCGTTTCATTAAACATCGTAAAGTTGCGAGCGCACCTGTTAGCCTGTATAAAATCGCAAATATTAGCGACTGGGTTCTAGCACTCGCAAACTACTGTTTTCATCGCAAAAATGACCGACATACATGTTATCATAATAACAATAAGTGTTAAAAGTAAACAGTAAGCGAATAACTCGCATGCATATTTTTGCAAAGGGAGAGAATTCACAAATAACATTTGTTTACAAAATTGTAGTGACCTTGGAATCCGGTCTTAGTCACAGAACGGTTCATGTGGGTTTTATCTATGCTAAAACTGCGGAAGATGACGTAGGTTGGCGGGGAATTGAGAGGCCATCTTGTGAGAAACAGCCGTCAAAACGGCGTTTTTCATCTCTGTAATGTCAGAGGAGTGGTTGAAAGCTCACCAAGTGTCCAATTCGAGCTTCTCGACATGTCTGTTTGACAGAATGCGAAAACAGGTGCGCGTTGTGACGTCATTTTACAGACTGCGTGCCTTTTGTTTCTTAGTGGCGAAAAGGAACTTTGCGATCGGCTTTAATTGACGGAAAGTATACTTGCGATGGTGTTGATGAAACGCAAATAGTGGTAATCGCAAATGATCTAGCAAATGAAAGCGATCTGCGATTTTATGACATCGCATCGCTAATATTTGATGAAACGCACCCCAGGACGTCCACGCGTAACGTCTATTCGCCAGGATACGTACATCCGGGTGGTTCACCTCCTTGACCGACTCAGAACTGCTTCTTTGACGGCTAGAATTATTCCTGGCCTTAGAAGAATCAGTCCCCGAACGGTACGTAATCGATTGCGTGAACGAGGCATACGTCCACGACGTCCTGCCATACGTCCTGTTCTGCAGCAACGTCATCGTGTAGCACGTTTTGCCTGGTGTAGAAGACACATACACTTCACGCAACAGGACTGGGCACGTATTCTTATCACGGATGACTCCAGGTTCCATCTCGACAGCAGCGACGGCCGTTCTAGAGTGTACCGTCGTGTTGGTGAACGTTTCCATGACAGTTGTGTGATTGAACGACGTCCATTCGGCGGAGGTAGTGTCATGGTGTGGGGTGGCATCTCAACCCGTGGTAGAACAGCACTTGTGGTTGTAGACGGCACACTTACAGGCATCAGATATCGTGACGAAATCATACGGCCTCACGTCCTTCCATTTATGCAGCAACGTAACGCCACGCTGCAACAGGATAACGCTAGCCCGCACGTCGCGCGGGTCGTCACCGACTTTTTGACCCAGAACAATGTGAATGTGCTGCCCTGGCCTGCAATATCACCGGATTTGTCGCCTATAGAACACGTGTGGGATGAGATGCAGCGACGGTTACGTGGCCTCCAAAATCAGCCGTTGACGTTACCTGACCTATCACGTGCGCTTGTCAGAATCTGGAATGGTATTCCCCAGGCATTTTTCAGAACACTTGTCACATCAATGCGGCGTCGTTGTCAAGCATGCATCGATTCCAATGGTGGACATACACGGTATTGATGAGCTGAACTTTGTTTAGAGAACGTCTCTGAAAACTGATCTCTATCTAAGACGCAGCTGATTCAATAACCATATCAATTGAGCTGGTGTTAAATAAAGGTAAGATAAAACCCTGTTGAAATTTTTATTGCGATTCCTTACATACCTCCTAAGTTATAGAATATTATAAACATGCACAGTTTCTTTTTTCCGCTAGTATATATTGAAAATGACGTTACAACAGAGTATTCAGTGACAACAAAGAACCGGTTTGAAACGCGGGAACGTGAATCGATGGGTGGAGAGAGGAAACACAAACTCGCAAACGAACGAATCCCTCTCTATCCAATAACTAGGGTGAAATACTTCAATGGTGGCAGCGGTGTTGTAACGTCCCATTCCAAATCGAGATACATCCGAAATTCGTTGTACTTCGTGGGCGACCTGTCTTACGCTATTTAGTGCCACTTTAACGTCTGTTAGCTGGCCCTAATTTCTTGCCTGTCTATTTCTGTATCACTTAATATACCCACAGGCCAGTGATATAAACTTGAAAAGTTCCGGCCCAATTTGTAGGATTTTGGAGAAACCGGAAGTGGGTGGAGACAGCAAGAAGAGTTAGAGGTAAGCTTTCTAAAAAGCTAACGTGCAACCAGTGCTTACCGTGAACTCAACTTGTGTACTAACGGCAATAAGTTGAGTGTATATTGACTACATATAGGATCAAAATTTAGACTTCCAAAATTGTGTTTGTGTTATTTATGTGATTTACAATTGAATCATCAGCTGGCACATTCATTAGATGAGTTTAGTTATTGATTTACATTTGAATCAGTATCATACCACAGTAATTATCCTTGGTCAGTATGTTGATTTGTTATACTATTTATCAATAATACGATGGCCCAATCCTCCCCATATATGTAAACAGGTGTGATGAACAGGAGCTTCAGGTCATTCCAGGTATCAGACCAGATGGAGCAGCACACTTTGTTAGAATAAGGAGTGGAGGCACAAAACTCGATCTGTGTATTCTGGAGGCCGTTGCTAGAAAACAGCTGTCCAAGGATATGGTGGAGATGATAAATTTCTCGGCACCAGGCCTGTCACCGGCAATTCGGCGAACAGAGTCTGAGGAGAGAAGTCATTGGTATAGCCACGCAAAGTCTGAGGCTGATTCGTCGGAAAGGGCGGCGTCCCTGAAGAAATATTTTGCACAATATAAGTGCCCACTACAGAAGACCCCATGGAAGCGCGTTACAAGGAAATGAAACAGTTGCTTGCTAATGCCCTTCATGAAATCAGCAAGTTGAAAAGCGCCCAACAGAAACTGCCGTCGGAGGAGAAAGTAGCAGATTAGTTAAATAAAAACCAATCTTTGGATGACCACCTCCACTGCGTCTTCCAGACCATTCCTGCCACCATTCACCCTACTACCCCCAATATGAAAATGTAGGTTATAAGAAACTTGCCAAATAACTGGCAGGCATTCTTTCTAAAATTCACGAGATTTGTAGAGGGGGGTGAGTGGACCAATGAAGAATGCATAGACTGCCTCTTGCACTGTTTGACAGACCAAGTCATGCCATACTGTGCTATGATACTCCACAGCGATCCGTACTTGGTATACCGTAAAATGATGAGCAAACTGCAAAAGCGGTTTGGCACAGAGGAGTTGGTAGGAACAGCGCAAGCCGAATGTATCCTGGCTGCACAAAAGAAGGGCGAGTCTTGGAGTCCAAGACTGGGCTGACCGGGTCCAGGCGATGGCCAATGATGCTTTCCGGGACCTTCCCGAATAGTATGCAAATGGCCAATCGATTACCAAGTTCTGTCAAGGACTTGTAGACACAGAGGCAGGATACAATGTATTCATGCGTTCCTTTAACAATATAGAGGACGCAATGAATGAAGTACGCTTGTTTCAACAATCGAAACAGGCGATGAGTCATCGAGGGAAGAAGAGTAACCAGTCCACAAATGCGACTGACTACGAGGAGCCGACCATGCAGGTACGTTTCCAGTAAGTTTGGTGTTACAACGTTATATCTACAATAGCTATACTTGAAACTTATTCCATTAATGTAATGGAAGCTACACGACCTGACTGAAATTATTATGGTACCTATGTCATTGACGCGAGTTCAATATTTAGCTAAAGCTTGCAGCCCATGCGATATCACCTCGCCTGATGACATTATTCAAGCCGTACAGTAGTCATACTTTCACTATACATGTATATCTTTTATGTGATCAATGTATGTAATGCAGTAAAACCTCAGTAATAAGACCACCCTTAAAACCCTAAAACACTGTAATAAGGTCGAATAAAGAGCAAACCAAACAAAATGGACTTGAACATTAGATTAAATTTTGAGATGGTCTGTTTATTGACGTGGTCTTCATGTGAGGTTAGTGTACTTATAATTGAATTTGATGTACTCTACTATCACCATATAAAATAACAATATTATTGGTATTAATAGAAACAATCCAGATAAAATAATGACCCAAATGAAAACTTTACATCGTTTTCAAAAGTATATATTTTGTTGATAAATGTATATTCGATATTTTTTTTCGTTGAAGCCTTCAATGCAATATCAATGTTTTTTATGTAATTTACTGGGAAAAAATCAGACAATGCATATTTTTTAATGAACATGTAAGTGGAGAGGGGTCGAAATGCAATTTTCAGAAAAATGTAAAGTATCACACAACATTTGGAGAAAAGAAAGTACTGACTGAGTGATTTTATAAGAAGCACCGGTAACCAGTATGAACGTCATTTTTACGAATGCATTGGAGAATACGTTGCCTCGTTGAATTTACGTAACGTCGAATGACCGCGTTTGTAATACGTTGCCACTCTAACACCAGTGCATTTCCGAGGTCATTTATGGTATCAATTTGATGCTCGGACCTGGCTCTCCGACCCAATTCATCCCATATGTGTTTTATTGGGTTCAAGTTTGGGGATACAGCGGGCCAAGGCAAGACGTTAACATTATTTTGATCAAGGAATTGTGTAGTTATACGCGCCTTGTGAGGCGTTGCATTGTCTTGCTGGAAAGTGCAAAATCCGTTATTTTGCATGAATGGTATCATTGTATTGTTTTAAACATTGATACAACCTTGAGCATTGAGATCAGTTTTCAGATTCCCCATTTTCCCACCCTCGACCATAATACTGACACCACCAAATCTGTCTCTCTCCTGAATACAACAATCTGCAAGTCTTTCATTTCTACGGCAATATATGCGTATTCTGCCATCTGCATGGGTGACAGTAAACCATGACTCATCCCTAAAACGTATCGATTGCCACTGGTTGCGCTGAAATGCAAATGATATCGTGCCCATAACAGTCTGGCAGCATGGTGACGAGCTGTCAAAATCTGTCCAGTATATGGACGGCAAGCACGAATAGGTTTCTGTCTCAAACAGTTTATGATCGTCTGTGCATGAACCCCGGGCAGTAATGGTTGCTGGTAAAAAAAGATAACGTAGGTGAGTCAACTTGATAACGCGATCAGTACGTAACGTTGTAGCACGTACGCGACCGGGTCTTGCTCGATTTCTGACAGATCCAGTAGTGTAGCACCGGTTCGCAAGATTATGAGTAGTACCGGTTCGCAAGATTATGAATAGTCTGTCTGTAGCAGCCAAAATGACGCGCTACGTTATTTACCATTGACCCCACCCGGAGCATACACATAGCCTGGTTTCTCTGATCTTCAGAAAGACGTGGCATCAATAAATGCAATTGATTTTTAAAACAAATTCAATATTTGTTATCTGTGCTAAGCAGCAAATGATTACTTGGCAGTGTAAAACCTGTAAGTGAAACCAATGTTGCAGCGCACGTGCAAAGTAAGGAAAACTTTTTCCTGTTTGGACGCATGAATATACCGGCGATTTTTAAACCAATTGCATAATCGTTATCCGCAATGAAATCATGATAAACATGTGTAACACTTACAACAACATATATACTAACAAAACAAATATTCAAAAAAATAAAGTGTTTTATTTTATGCTTTCCAGTGGTTTATAGAGATTTATCAGTGGAATAAAAATTGGTATTTTCACTGTTTCAAACAGTGAAAATAACATTTTGATATTTCTCACTGTTCCGAATTTTGGGACTATTTTTTACCCCACTGGTAACCCCAACAGGGAAATCAGTGTAGAAACTAAATTCAATTGCCTCCCTTTGTATTGAAATGAGATGACCTCTCTTTAGTACATGTACTAGAAAACCATGACGTCATCATCCGGTATATGTGTTGACATTTCGAAGTAAGATGCGGTTGTTTTCCGCTTGTATTTCACATAATTTCGAACAAATGAATGTTCTTTATATAAATTTATTTACATAGCGATATCTTGCCATGCGGGTATTTTGATTTAAGTGCCTGTAACGTCGAAAACTAAAGCTACTTTATGTTTCGTCTGCAACATTTAGTAATATATAGCTCTAGTTAACATGGCACAGCTATTTTCACGGAAACGTCAATTTCAACCACACGGAATCTAGATCAATGGGACTCTCCCAAATGGTCAACAATTCGAATGTACAAAACCTGAGGTATTATGTATCTGAGAAGCGTAGCCACGCGAAGAAACCCCTCTCGCCAGACCATTCAAGACAGTTCGTGTCATCTCTGACAGTGTCAGTGACGGTTATTCATGTGCAAAACTCGTCAGTTACTACAGACTGTTTAAAAGCGTTCTCCAGATTTCAAAGTTCTTTGTTAACAAGTTATTTCCATCTTTACGTGTTGTCAATTTCATTTCCAACATGGCGTCCGCTTTGATCATTTATCGATGTGCAATGAATATTGCTACGCCATAATTTGTTGCATAATTTCGAACAAACATTTTTTTAATTTATAATTTAATGTGAAACAATAATTAAATTGTCTCAATATTTCTTATCAAATTGTTGTTTCATCGACGTTTTCAATGCTGTATAGTTTAATAAATTGGTAGAATTCGCACTATTTTGTCAGCGTTTGTGCTCGAAATCTATATGGTTGTAAACCGGCTACAGAGGCACCGCACAGGGTAGTAAATGAGACGCTAGAGTAGTTATTGGTCAAAATAATGTTTAAAAAGCATAAAATAAAAAGAATATTAGTTGATTTCGATGGAATATCGAATTTTATTTCACTCGTGGTCAAAAGAAAAGTATATTTTCACTCGTGGCTACGCCACTCGTGAAAATATATATATCTTTTGACCACTCGTGAAATAAAATTCGATCTTCCATCGAAATTAACAAATATCCTCTATAAGTTTTCATTTTGGGTCGGTGTAAGAACAAGTTTAATAAGGCCATACCGTTTTATATTTTTGTTAAGCGTCAGCCTTGGTTCGCGAAATCTGACAACCTATTCGAAAAACACACAAAGTCATTTCGAAAAAAGACAATGTATCATTTCACATTTCACTAAACAACTTGTTACTTTATAAACGATTCGAAGTCAAATATAAAAATATTCAAACATGCAACTTAACAACATAAGTAAATACGAAACTGCGGTAACTGTTCTTGGCGACTTTTTGGCGTAGATGTATAATATTGATTTTAAGTTAACAAACTGTTTACCAAAACAAACATAAACACGACACAGCGGTAATACTCCATTAAGACCAATAAAAAATACATGTTAACATAATGTTTACCAAAAGATACATAAATACGACACAGCGGTTAATCCCCTTGGCGATTTTTTGAACTTAACGAAAATGGTATTTTGGCTCAAAGAGCTAAACTCCTGGGCGCAAGTGTAATAAAAACATATATCGGCATTTGTGATCGTTTACCTAAATAAAACAAATAAAACATAAAATAGCTCACCTGTCAGTATACAGAAAGTCACCAAGGTTAGAGTTATTGTCCTTGACAAGAACATCATTTCATTACAGAAACACTCTTAGAAACTGAAAAACAATACACGCCATATATCTGCCATATGTATTAACTGTCAGTTAATCATAAGTATTCTTAATAAACAATTAAAAAGGTCAAGTGATCCTTTCGGTCGTACAACTAATAGTTAAGAAAATAACCGACAATCTTCGACTGGAAGTCGGCAAGTTGGTTTAGATTTTATCTATTGTTTTTATCTATGAAATTGCGCGATCGGCATTATTACCCTCAAGTATGTTCTCAATACAACATTCCGAGTAGACGTAGGGGTCGAGCAATTGGCACGGATTCGAAAGCCGGGAGTCGAATTCCGCCCTGGCGAGGCTAAACTACGAATTTCCCATTCCTTAAATAATGTACGAGTACCAGTTACTAGTGCTAACAGTTGTAGGAAGCAGTCATCAAAGACATTAATGTAAGTTATAAGCTTGTTTCACAATGGATTATAAATGGTAATAACCGGAAAGTAAAAAGCTCAATTAAAAAGTACAGCAATTTCCCATTTTACTTTTAACTTGGAAAATAAGTCAATAAGTTTTTTTCAACAATTAACATGTCTGAAATATATTTTAAACCATTTTCGGAAGTTTGATCATATAAATATCGCATAGCTTTGACAGTAACATTGTTATCCTGAAGACCGACGAAGTCGCGGAATAAAATATTTCTGCGAAGCTTGACAGAATAACCGTCCTACATAAAGCTATGTGATTTTTATTTTATTATACTCCCTTTTCGGTGGTAAAACCTTAATGCGTGATTTGTGCGATTCGAACTTTTTAATCCTTTAAAAAAATAACATATAAAACTGCATAAATTGGTCTAAAATGTTTGTTCAGAAGTTTACAAGAAACGGCTGTTGAAAATCATCACGATGTGTTCAACATGCGCCAAACATAGTTACATTTCTATTTATACTGTACCTTGTCCGTTTCAATTTAAATAAATACACGGGAACGAAACAATTCTTAACGCACTGTTTATTTATGATTTTTATTTATCGACAGTGTACCACACATCTCCTATTCCACCTGACATAGCCGATTTCTACGATGATTTCAATTTCAAGACTTAAGTCACAGTATTATCGCAACCTGTTTTAATATTGGTCGGAAACACACTTATATGCCATGGCTTATATTTACAAGAAAGATGAATGTATTATATTCATAACATCCTGACTTATGTACACTGTATAAAATGTTATCATTTAATAATTACAATATTTTACCTCAATTTATGCGAAATACTTTAAAACTGTACACCTATTCTGGTTCTTTCACCTTGCATACTGTTTTAAGACTGTTCATCATCGATCGTTTCATTTATAAGATCAACCGTAACAAAGGAAGTGCGGAACGTACATTAGTAAAGGGTATACTGTAATAATAGTTTAAGTCCGAAAAGGCATGACCAAAATAATAGTTTGTTATCATCATATATAACAGGCTTATGCCCAAGACCACCTTTTCAACCCCGATATGTATATAAACATATAAACATACAAGTTATTGCAACTTATATTAAGAACACCCCGCCATTACCATTCTTTGTCTTACGGGCTAATTCCTGCAACCAAAGAGTATTACAAATACTCATTCTTTTCACCCAGAAGTTTTATTAGTGGAACAGACTCCCCCCTCATATCCCCTGTGTCTCCACCCTAGAACAGGTATATGTCGCAATAAGCAACATTGAACAAACAATCTTACCATGACTTCATTCCCCCACCTGGTTTTAAACTGTTAATAGCACTAATATACAATTCCTACTTCTGTTTTTTTTAATTCTTGACTATACTTTTACTTCTTTTAACTTTTCTTAGCGGCTTGACGCGCGACATTGTCCAAGTCCTCGCAAGAGATTCGACAAGAAAAAAAATAGATTAATCCGTGTCAAAACACTGATTCCTTGGTTGCTTACCATTAGTCGTGTGAAGTGCGCGGGAGACTCACTCGTGGTGGGATTCGAACTCGTGACCTAGGGATCAGGAGACCGACGGTCTACTCCTATCCCAGCACGTGTTCCAATACAATATTTTCAAACACAAAAAAGTATATGTTCCAAAGAGAACACTGTGAAAGCCTCGTTTTCACAACACTTATCCAGATCTTCATTAAGCAAAATAAAGTGTTTCATTCTTTGGGGTGCATTTAGACTTCCGGAAGCCCACTCTCTTTGGCATTTGGATTCATGAAGGAAGATATTACTACTATATATAAAACTATGATTATGTGCATAGGGTTAAATGTTGACGCTACATTTATATACCTTAAAAAGTCGACTATATACAATGTAAGGAATTTATTAGCATATATACAAAATCTCATCTCAAGAATGACGATACATAATATGAACAGATTCTCTTTGTACAAGGGGAACATGGGATTCCAGCTCCTGGTAAGAAAGCGGATATACAACAGCATTTGGAGTCCCTAGATCATCGCAATGCCATGCGTTTTTTAAAATGTTATACACTAAATTTGGACAAAAACAGTGAGGCCCTTTGGGACCCCTATATATCGAGGATTAGATATGGAGTAAGGCGAACGTTTTGTCGTGACAGTTGGCTGAAGACAATGCATCCAACGTCATTTGTCCTCTGAACTGGTTTATTTGGTAAAGTTGTCAGTTGCTTGAAGAGGAACAGGTTAGTACTGGCTGGTAATCCATCATCACTGACTTGGTCAACTGACCGCCGTACATAACTGAGATTATGTTGAGGAACTGTGAAAAGCCCGAAAAAAAAAAAACAAATGTAAGAAACGTCGTTTGAATTGTTTTGCTCTGGACATAGTGGTATAGGTATTTCAATTACGACTTAATTACGCTCCGAACCATGTCTCACTAACCCTTAGCCGATGTTATTCAGTTTATAGCCACTGATACATAAATGTTTTCTACTATTTCTGGACCCAAAGAATATATATTGTGAGTTCAGCACGCATATGTGACTATAAAAAGTACTGCGTACGTACCACACGAAGTACACGGGTTATGCAGGAAGGACACGTTGTTTTATAACATCTTTTCTACAGCATTGTTGTAAAGTGTTCAAAGTACACAATATGTATCGACTTATTCAATAGGACATAGAAATGTTCAAACATTTAAGTGTGGACTTACAATTCATTCTGTTTGGCGTAACATCTGCAGATATCCGATAACGATAAGGCATTATTTACTAATTATTTGGCACACTTGTAAACAGTAAATGCTATCTTACTCTTTTCGTTGTCGTAAATTGCAATGTAATTGTAATTTACGACACTTTAAATAACAAACTCCTCAAACGATTACTTATCAAACATTTATATCTCCCCCACAAAAGCCAAATAGCTGGATGCTATAAGATTATTTCTTTAAACAAAAATAATAGCTATTGAATTCAGTACATATGAACCCAAAGTAATGTTTGAGACTATATTGTGTGACATAATTACGAACAATGTATTTAAACAATGCCAATGACACCCAATAAAATCCAACATGTAACTGGTATTGTTTCATTTTAAAAGACGATGCGTCTGATTTCTGAACTTAACTTATGTAAGTAAAGTCAGGTCAAGTAAAGTATTTAAATGCGAACAGAATAACCATGAAAAGCTCGATAGAGTTTTAAAACTGACTAATAAAGAAATGCATAAAATTATTATTAACAAAGCAGCGACATGGTTGAAATTAGAAAGACACTATATTAAAGTTGAGCAAACTTACAAAAAGGATTGTATATTCTTATAAAACAATGAAATTAGCAGTATAATGATATCACATAGAAGCAAGATTTTTATATGCAGTACAGACACAAACAAGAGAAAGTTGATGCAATGCATCAAAATCGCCGGGAAATGTTTAGCAAAATAATTATTGTAAACTATTTGAAGAGAATATGAAGAAAAAAAACAAAAGTGATGTAATGACACAATGAGAATTTTGCAATTTTTCCTGTAACAAATGCACATATACATATACATGAAAATAACAACAAACGGCATAACTATCTATTTATTTGGAAAAAAATGTCATAAAAGGCCTTTAATAAAAAAAATGCCCTTAAGATGAAAAAACATTCAACATTAGAAAATTATTCTCTTGATGTTATGCTAAAATACTTGTACGTGCTTTAGTTCTCAGATCTGTAAATATACTCGCACAACGTATCATTGGATATTTATGACGTGTGAATGTTTATTACTGATTGATACTTCCTGTCCCGGTATATTATTGAAGCAATAAACGTAAATAATTCGACCGAAATCGCTGTGGAAATTGGTTGTAGTTGTTGGTTTTACAAACAGGAGGGAAAAGGGTTCTAAGATTTAGTGGCACAGAATTCCTAATGATAAGAAATGAGAGCGAAGAAAAACGGTGGCTATCTGACATAAACAGGACAAAATGCATCCTGACCAACCAGGATCGCGTGTGTGGAAAGCACTTCTTGGCAGGTAGAGTGATCTGGTCGAATTGACTGATTTTAATAATATTAAATGATAAATATAGTCGTTTCAAAAGGATAACTAAGACAGAAAGAAGACAAGAACACACGCTTATGACGATTTCAGTGCTCTGTGTTGCTGAACGAACCTTGCTGAACGTGTGCGACAGTAGATCTACAGTTTATCAAACTTTATGCGATCCGTATCAAGTTACAGGAGTCATAATGGTTTTAAACTTTAAACCATAGAGTTTTATATTGTAAATTTTATTGTCATTCTTGTTTGTGTACTACTGTATTTCCACTGCAGTGTAATTATATTTTAATTATATTTTAATTTATATTTTATATTGATATAAATTATGTTGACCGCAGATAAAATGATTAATATACTACTCAAAATTTGATAAGGGCCACTGTTTTCTCCGATGATAGCGTCATCAATAAGATGTTCAGGGACATAAATTTAAGCCAAAATAAAGTTTATAGTGTTGGCGTTATTGCCATATAAAGGAATTATTGTTGTTTACACGTATGGCGATACATGAAGCACGGGGACTTCGTAAAACCTCGAAAATCACGATTTTGACGGCATGTATACCGAGTGTACATGTCTGAATTTCTGTGGTCTTGTTAAAACTTTGCAATTCAGCGTTTGTGTGAGCATTCAATATAATGAATCAAAACCTACGAAGGCGGCTTACGCCTGACGAGATGAATAGGGGGGTCGGTATGTTGCAGGCAGGCGTGTCTTAGAGGCAGGTTGCCCGCACATTGAATGTGTCCCACAGCGTTGTTCAACGCATGTGGAATCGTTTCCAATTCGAAGGAAATGTAGCACATTTACATGGTGGTGGCCGTTCTAGGTGTACAACACATGCACAAGACCGATATATTGTTGTACAGGCCCGGCGCAATCGTTTTCAGAACGCTACTTCCTTACAAAACAGCTTGCAGAATGCAACAAATGTACGGGTATCTACCCAAACAATAAGGAATAGATTGCATGATGCTGGAATGAATGCCAGACGTCCTGCCATTCGTGTTCCTTTGACTAATAACCACGTCAGAGAACGCCTACGTTGGGCCCGTGACCATGTGCAATGGAGACCCCGCAATTGGACCCCAGTTTTGTTTACTGATGAGTCTATATTCGTGTCTAGACTTCACAGATATACGTGTCAGAGTGTGGAGAAGACCAAATGAACGTTTTGCACTTGCTTGCATCTCTGAACACGACCGATATGGTGGAGGGTCTTTCATGGTATGGGGAGGAATAAGTGTCAATGGAAAAACTGACCTCCATATTGTTGATAACGGTACCATAACAGCAGAAAGGTATTGTCGCGAGATTCTTGACGTACATGAACGCCCATGTACAGGTGCAGTGGGACCATGTTTTATTCTAATGCAGGATAATGCTCACCCACACGCTGCCCGCCTCACTAACCAATACCTTGCACGTGAAACAATCGAGCTCTTGCCTTGGCCTGCCAAATCAACGGACCTCAATCCAATTGAGCATGTCATGGACATGCTTCAGAGGGCCATATCTTGTCGCCCTGTGCAGCCGGTCATCCTCGCAGAAATTCGTGCTGCCTTACAAGAGGAGTGGAACAGAATTCCACAATTAAAGACCAACAGGCTAATTCACAGCATGTCCAGGCGCTGTCAAACTGTAATTAATGCTCGTGGACCCCAAACAAGATATTGAAACTTATTCCATTAGTTGGGAGTCCATCAGGACAAAAGTCGCTTATTTCTCATGGTCCATGGCATTTTTTAGTAGAAATGTTTCAATACATGTTCATGTTGCCCAATACTAGTTGTCTATGGTTCTGAACCATGCCACGCGCAAAACCCTCTGTGAAGGTCAGAATAGAGGTCAAAGGTCAATTAAGTGCATTTTTCATACATGTACTTGAAATTGCACTATATCTTGGTCAGTTTTACAGATAGCATAATCAATATGGTATCAAAATGAAGCTAAGGGATTGGTCTTTTATTTTCACTTACTTCATGCAAATTTAGTATTTTACAATCTCCTGAATATTAATGAGAATGTCGGAAAAGGGTAATTTTCGTTAAGAATGCATGTGTATGGACGGCAGATTTATTCCATATCTTTGTAATTTCTGCTTTTGAAGAACCAAGTGGTGCCGATTTCAAGGTAAGACATAAAATTATTGATATATATTTATGTACCTGTATATGTAATTAAATTTTATGTACAATGACCGCTACATGTGGGTGGGATAAATCGACTCCTGATTACAAAAAAATCTCATTTCTGTTTAAAATTGACATTGCTCGTTTTAAAACGAACTGCTTAATGTTTCTATGGATGATGTGTAGCATTTTCTTACATTAATACATAGTTGGATAATGACAAACTCTTAATTGTCTTTTACACTTATAAGACCTTTGACCTAGTTGAATTTAATTGATACGAATCAAAATCCAATGACCAACATACACAACAATATCGCTTATCAGATAAATCCTGCCGATGCAGATCGATATCGATGGGCTACTGGTCAGCAGTCAATTTGTCTGTCGGTAGTTTCCGTAAGTAATCGTAAATTTTCCGATGCTCACCGATTGATAACTGGTATGACACAATATTAAACATGTAGCCTCTGGCTATCTAAGATCTATATATCCGATAAACGCTTAAAACATTATGTTTTATGCACATAATGAGAAAACTATCGGAGTTCGGCTTTGTTGATGAAGCATGAGATTATTTGTGAAAATTAACCTATGTTGTAGGCAAATGGTTTTCTCACGAAGTAAAATATACGATCCTTGATTGAAGTAATAAAACCAGATGCAGCAAATATACAAACTGTTCTAATTAACATCGAGGTCGCTTATAGGCAATAATTTAGGGGGAAATATGGCATTTTACAAAATAGCATTGAGGTGAAATATTGGTGGGGTTATATATCGAATGACAATAGCCTGACTTTTAATCTGTTAATGCGTGAAATAACGGACTTATGTCTGTGGTGAAATTAAACTTCATATTTTTACAATATACAGCATCTAGGCTATGGTATTGTTTAACTCTATATACAGAATGCGATCTTATTGTAATAATGATAGTGAGATATGGTGATACAGATGATACAAGTTTTTAGGCAAATAACTAACATTTCGGATTTTTACGGAATAGCAATTATTCGGCCAATAATATCATTATATTTAATTATGATTGAAGTTATAATGTGTAGTTTGACTGAAATCTATCGTGCGGATATTTCATGTCGATTATTCTCATTTATGCTCGGCCATGTGTATGCTGTTATTTGTCCCAGTTGTAATTCATAACACTACCGATTGAAATTATCGATAGGGAATAATTATAATCACTACTTTACCACACGCAAGCTAGCAACGCTTTGCAAACGTAAAATTAGGTGAAATTTAATAGGTAGAAATGTTCTCTTCCAATTGATAATTGGGTATAATTGTCTCTTCAAAGTAAGATATCATAGCTAGTCTTATTGTTTGTACCAATTTATAAGTTTTAGTTATAGAAAGATCAGTGATTTGGAAAAAAGTTCACCTCGTATTACAGAACTCATTAAAAGTTTCTTAAATTTCAATAATTTGTGGAATGGAATGTAATACTTAGGCCTTTAACATTAAGTGTTTTATTTTCATAAAGAGAAAACTATTGGAGTTCGATTTTGTTGATGAAACGCGAGATTATTTTATTATTGAAAATGAACTATGTGATAGGCAAATGTTTTGCCAGGGACCGTATATGTTCCATGTTTTGCTCATGAAATAAAATAGAAAAAACAAATAATAATAAACACTTTGTCGTGTAATTTCCAATTCAAGTTGAAATTGCAAATCATTTTGGGTACTTTTTTATATACGCATGATACTGTGGTGTCCGCAAATACCACGCAAAACGTTTTGTTTATTACGCGATAGATCGGGTCTGCGAGACAAACTTTTATGAGAATAGTTATACTCGTCGTGGCGTCATCTACGATCCCTTTCCATGACTGGATCCTACGGAAACGAAGAGGGGCCTGGCCCCCAAGTCGGTTGTGGAGTGACCAGATTAGGTCTCGAGGCTACTATTCTAGCATTTTAAATACAATACGTCAATTTATATCGATTTCCCCTTTACTACAAGTATAGCGGAAGCAAGTGCAATAACATTTGACGCCCTGTTGTGCACCTTGGCCTTTTGTGACCGTCTACTAGAATCGTATGCTTTTCACTCTACATCAGCCAGGCGCTTTCAAATTACTTATCACATGTAATGAAAGCGTCTGTAAAACGCAGAAATCAGTCGCGGTGTTGTTTTAGTGATTGACAACGGAAGGGGGGGGGGGATTTGACACCTCATATTACTAAATTCATTAAAATAATTTAATTCAATTCAATAGTTTATGAAAGGGATTTTAATATTTAAGCCTATAGTGTTGCAAAAATAAAACCATTTTGTTTTTTCCAGATACAGCCTACATTTATGTTTTCACATTTTCCTCCTTTTTAAAAAAAACATGTTTCTGTCCAAAACGTATGTATGACCACTAGGACAACTACAATTTCCTATCAGTTTTATTTATCATTTTAAACAATCCATGTCTATAAAAATAAAATGGAACTGATGTATACCACCATAACTGATTCAATATTTAATCATAAGCTTGTAAAATAAGTCTTTAAAATAATAATTGGGACATTAAAATGTTAAATTATATTTTTTTAGTTTTGCTTATATTTTACACTGATTCAGAATTTTCTGTATTAAACAACTGCACCGCATGTATTGCATAATATATTTGCTTAGTATCGTAAAGGGCAATAAAATGATAACACACCCGAACATATAACACTAGTCCGGACGCTAACGAACATTCGAAAGATCGGTAATCTCCGTGAAACTCCGTCTAGAATGCCGAACTGACAAACAAACTGATGGGGACTTTATTTAACTAAAAATTCCCCAGCCTAAATTTCAATCGAAAATTTATTGAAAGATATCTTTAAAATAAAAATTTTGCTTTTTAATTCCGCCTGTGCCTTTTTTCTTTTATAAGCATATTTCGTCAGATAAACAATTAACCTATGTCTTAGGCAAATGTTAAACCAGAGAGTTCGCATTTTTTCGGACGAATTACACTTCTTCAATGTGAATATGAGTGGTTACATATAAATGCAAATTCCCCCGCCAAAATATTTTAAAAAATCAAATATTTTTTAATAACTCGAAAGGTGACAAATGACAGTTTGTTATTCTACCTGTGCTTTTAAGATCATGAAAAATAAAAAAAGTTATAGCCAAACATGTCAACTGCTTCCTCTATATTCTATAGTGTCGACTGAAGCCATTTTGAGCGTTTTCGCGCTTATCGGAAAAGCGAAATTGTTGTACATGGATTAACCATTTCCAGATCTAAAAGTATTTATATCATTTAAGTATACATGTATTTCTTTTGAGTCAAAAGTTTTGACGGAATTGAGATTTTTCGTGTTCATGTGTCAATTTACCCCCACCCACTTTTAGTAGTATATGTTTGCTCGTAAATTGATAATTATGACTCTTAATAATGTTATTTATTAATAGCATAATGTCTCACCTTTAATCTAGTATCATGTAGGTCTTAAAATAGCATCAATGACGATATTATGACCAATGTATCGTTTGTACGATTTCTAACGATGTTTTGCCATTTTTGGGGTGTTCTCATTAATATTCATGAAGATGGAAATGAGCTAATTAGCAAAAAGTTATTTTTAGTAAAGGCCCAATATGTTAGCTTCATTTTGATACCATTTTTGTAGTTTTTTACTCGAAAATGGCGAAGATATAATGATAATTCAAGTGAGATTTATGAAAAATATATTTTCCTGGACCTTTGGCCCAATTTTGAGAAAACGAGGCAAAATCATGGATGGCATGGGGCAGTTTCAGATTACACACATATCAAAGATAACATATAACATGCATGCCCAATTCTACTCTCTGATGCCATGGCCCGTCACATTTTCTCCTGATGGACTCCCAACTACATGCAGCCTTTGGAAAAATAACCACTTTTTCAAATTTCCGCCTACTAACGAATTTTCAAGTTGTACAGCTTAGATAACTTTACACTCATGTTCTAGTTCAATAATTCAACTCAGACGACTAATTAATCGATTTTATCAAATAAAAAATACAAACAAAACTTAATATATCATGAACTGTTAAGTGTGTTAACCCAAACAATACTAGTTACAGATTACAAAAGTGGCCCTTATCAAATTTTGAGTAGTATATAATGGCTAGGAATTTACAGTTTTTTAGTCACTGACCAGATAATGATGTCATAATAACTCTTACCAAATTCTTCAAGCCCAAGTACAGAAGAGCGCGCACCATTATTGACTGTACATATATTTTTATTGAGAGACCATGTAATTTAACTGCAAGAGCGTCAACTTGGTCCAACTACAAACATCATAATACTATCAAATATGTGGTTGCGATTACATCAGTGTATGCATTCTCGTTTATACCCTGTACATTTGGTGGAAGGACAAAATTCTGAATCGAAAAATTGAATTTTTTGACGAATTTGAGAATGGTGATCTGGTTTTACATGAAGCAGATGGTAGAGAGGGGTTTTGATCAGTGAAGTATCGCTTCAAGAAGCTGTTTTCTTGCTATACCAGCTTTCACTAGAAAACAGTCACAATTAGGTCAACACAATATATGTCGCTAGTGCGTATTAATAGGGCAATAGGTAGACTGAAGAACTTTAAGCTGCTAAGTCCACATCTATGCGCTATTTCTTTCATTATCGTGTTTACTTCAATGTCGGTTATGGGGGTGTTGTACACTTGTATACAACCTATTCATCCGTTCTAAATTGAAAGAAATGTTTTAAACAACCTTCCCGCCCTATACCCCATATAATGGATAATTCGATAATGAAAGCCTTATAGAATTTGGTTTATACACATTTTCCATGTTTATACGAAATCCGGTTTTGTTGTCATATTTTGAAAGACCTGCTAGAACAAAGGAATTCTCTGTGCATGTGGACAAGTTAAAGTAGAAGAGCATACCTGTCCAGGGCTGCGTTTCATCAAAAATCCTAGGAGCGATTTTCGCCCCTAAGATCGTTTTTCGCACCTATGTGCGTTTCAACAATTTTTCGCTCCTAGCACTTAGGAACGATATCGCACCTAACTCTAGGAGCGGTCATGAGCACTCCTAAGTGCGAAACGCTTTGCATTTCGGGAAGATGGCAGCTATAGTGTACGCACTACAACAACGCCGGCAAATTAGAAGAGAGGGTTTTTAGGGATCGACAAAATCCCCTTGATACACTGAACGACACTGATATCATTACTAGATATCGCTTTCAACGGCATGTTATCCTTGATATCGTTCAGACAACTGCGGAAGAAATTACACTTCCAACATTGAAAGGTGGTCATGTCATTCCGGCCCATATTCAGGTATACATCAATAATTATATATATTCCACTTATTTTGTTTAACTACATCTCTATGCTGAATGCCGCTAAAAGAAGTAAACATTTGGTGGTATGCAACCCAGTGAAGGGGAAGTACTCTGAAAAATTCATGATCAGCGTTCTAAAAATGAAATCAAACTTTCACTGAATCGTAGTATATTCCCGATTAACTAAGGAATTGTAAATGATTGTCTGTTATAGTACCTTTGTGTGTGTCTAGGACTACAACACATGCAACTGTGTATATCATGGATAAATTGGACGGACTTGGACAAACATGATTTCGGACACAGGATTTCGGACATGTTTCAATTTTCGTCTCCGGATCGGAACGTGCTATTGCAATACAATGTACTAATTTATTGGAAAAGACTAGTATTAGACAATATAGACATACTTAAGTATTTTTGTTTCAAAGTATAAGCATGTCTGATTTATGACATATTTAGTGATATAGGCAATACCTATGTTACATTGTAATATACATAGCTCTTTCATTTCAGGTTCTTGTAACATTAAGGTTCCTATCAAAAGGCGACTTCTTGTCTGAGGTTGCAGACATTCATGGTGTGTCTAGGTCCTCCTGCTCCCGAATAATTGGTAAGGTGTGCACTGCAATTGGAAACCACTTTTCCATATGGTATTTATTGTCGTGGAATATTGTTCATTCTTAAAGATTGATAATGATTAAATGTGCAGCCATTTGACTGTATAAACATGTATAATTGAATTGATAAAACAGTGCATGGACAATGAACGAAGCATGTGTGTTACTGCTAACAACACTCATGTTAGTTACAATTTGCCTACAGTATACAGTGTAATGCTAACAAATGACTAACATGATTGGGGACGGGTTACTAAGTAATCAACACTGCGGTGTACTGATTCACCCTATAACAGGTCCCGCCTCTTGGCCTGTCTTTGATTTGCAAACATATCAACAATATAGAACAATACTTGTGTGTCTGTTTTACACTCGTGCAAGTTCATGAAAACCTAAATAAAAGGCAGAAGAAGAGCAGTATGTATACTAGCGGAAAAAAGAAACTGTGCATGTGTAAAATGTTCATATATCCTTCAATTTTATAAATTAAAGCTTGAAACTTTACACAGGTAAGTTGTGTATCCCTCTCGGTCATTTACACTGGCCAGTGCATGAGTTGCACGGGTAGTTTGCCTGTCAGGCTAACGTCTTCTTTTTCACGTTTTTTTCGTGCAGCAGTCAATTGCAAACACGTTTGTCTCCTAAACATGTGTTAAAACATAGTGTTGTTACATGTAAGACACAAAACCAGGATAAGTTTGAAAAACGTCGTTGATACGCTATGCCAAGGTTGAATGAAACTGACAGATGCCGCGCCGTAGGCATGATTGAAGCTGGTGTACGTCATACTGACGTTGCCAGACAATTTGGCGTTCACCGAAATACTGTAGACGCCTTGTGGAGACGGTACCAACAGTTTGGGGCAACCAGAGACCGGCCTCGATCAGGACGTCCACGCGTAACGTCTATTCGCCAGGATACGTACATCCGGGTGGTTCATCTCCGTGACCGACTCAGAACTGCTTCTTTGACGGCTAGAAGTATTCCTGGCCTTAGAAGAATCAGTCCCCGAACGGTACGTAATCGATTGCGTGAACGAGGCATACGTCCACGACGTCCTGCCATACGTCCTATTCGGCAGCAACGTCATCGTGTAGCACGTTTTGCCTGGTGTAGAAGACACATACACTTCACGCAACAGGACTGGGCACGTATTCTTTTCACGGATGAGTCCAGGTTCCATCTCGACAGCTGCGACGGCCGTTCTAGAGTGTACCGTCGTGTTGGTGAACGTTTCCATGACAGTTGTGTGATTGAACGACGTCTATTCGGCGGAGGTAGTGTCATGGTGTGGGGTGGCATCTCATCCCGTGGTAGAACAACACTTGTGGTTGTAGACGGCACACTTACAGGCATCAGATATCGTGACGAAATCATACGGCCTCACGTCCTTCCATTTGTGCAGCAACGTAACGCCACGCTGCAACAGGATAACGCTCGCCCGCGCGTCGCGCGACCGACTTTTTGACCCAGAACAATGTGAATGTGCTGCCCTGGCCTGCAATATCACCGGATTTGTCGCCTATAGAACACGTGTGGATGAGATGCAGCGACGGTTACGTGGCCTCCAAAATCATCCGTTGATGTTACCTGACCTATCACGTGCGCTTGTCAGAATCTGGAATGGTATTCCCCAGGCATTTTTCAGAACACTTGTCACATCAATGCGGCGTCGTTGTCAAGCATGCATCGATTCCAATGGTGGACATACACGGTATTGATGAGCTGAACTTTGTTTAGAGAACGTCTCTGAAAACTGATCTCTATCTAAGACGCAGCTGATTCAATAACCATATCAATTGAGCTGGTGTTAAATAAAGGTAAGATAAAACCCTGTTGAAATTTTTATTGCGATTCCTTACATACCTCCTAAGTTATAGCATATTATACACATGCACAGTTTCTTTTTTCCGCTACTATATATATTTAAGCCTCCAAAAGTGTCCATACCAAGGCGGAAGCCCATCTTCCCTATCAAACGTTGGACAGACCTTTTCCTGTCATTATGTTGTTATACATTTATAATTAGTATAGCCCCATTTTTTTAGAATGAAATCGTTATCGTGTGCTCCTCGTGTTTGAATGTTTATATTCCATGCAATTACCCAATACTTGTAAATATTTGTAAATATACAGTTGAAAACATTTTGTAATTGAAATATTTGTGGAAATGATTTGTGGAATATGTACTTTCGAATATATGTCAAATGCTATTTTGATGGGCATAACTGTTATCAGTTATTTAGCTGGCCATTTGTATACATCAACAACTTATATATTTGAGTGAATTTCAAAGCCACTCATTATGGTGCAACTATATAATGTCAATTAAAGATTAAATCATCTGTACCCCCTCTTCAACTTTGGTTAAAACACACTGGGAAGGAAGCGCGCTTCCTCCAGTCCTTCTCTGTTCCATCTTTCTGGTGGATTTCTCTTTCTTTTAGTGGCGCTAACCAGTGTCTGCAATTTCTTTCGCGCGTCATTCCCAGACCACTGCCCTCCAACACTCACTGCACTCAAACTGTAAATTTATTATGAAATGAACATAACATGAATATACATCCACTATATAGTGCACATTATCATAATATACGTCTTTATTCTGCGCTGTATATACCAGTAACCATACAAATTTACCACAATTACTTTTGTTTAACTTGCAAGCCCCCTCAGTCTAACCTCCATTCACCAAGACGACTTTTGCTCAAATTGAATTAGGATAACAGATGGGTCAAATGTTTAAAACAACCAATATATGTTTTTTATGATTGGCCCATCGGATTTACATCGCTTATAGCTTCTATGATTTATAGCGGTGTCGAAACAGCGAGGGAAGTTGTATTATTTTTGGACACACTTTCTTTTTTTTGTTACTCTGCACTGTCTCTACCAAGATGGAAACTTCCTCATGGGTCCAGTTTTCCTTCCTCTTTAACAGGGAGGAAGTTGCCATCTTGGTTGTTGCATTTGTAGCAGCCATTAACGATTTGACGTTTGTACTGTCAAAAAGCGCGGACCACATAGAAATACACGGAGGTTTATATTCAGCGCTATTTTTAACCTCCATATGAAGAGTAGCTCTTAGGTGCGAAAACGTGCAATTCGCCCTCAAAAATACCATATATAATATAACCCCATAGATGATTTTGTATTACAAATTTAATCCTGCCATTTGCGATATATTATGTTGCACGGGTTTCACAAGATCAAATAGACAGTAAGTAGCTCAGCCAAAAAAGAAACCTGACACTTTATAATGTGACGTATTTTTTTGTTAATACATACAATTTGTATTATCATGCCACAAACAGATGGTCTTTCATTACACATCGCGTGTTTAAAATTTGTATCGTCTCTAAAAATCGGTTAAACTCAAATTGCTTGTTTTGCACGTGGACCTTGTGCACACTAAACATGGTCCAATAAAGTGTTAACAAGCGTGTCACATTGTTCCCTAGCTAACACACTACTCAATTTACAATTGAAATCTGATGTAAACATAATGCCAAGGTTGTCAGAGGCTGAAAGATATAGAGCAGTCGGGATGTTTCAAACTGGCGTATCTGTTGTTAACATCAATAGGACATTCACCTGTAGTAGGAACACAATTCATGAACTCCCTAGACGTTTCAGGTTGACTGGTAATGATCTTCCTAAGTCAGGAAGACAAAAAGCAACTAGCAGCGGGATGACCATGCCATTGTCTTGACACACCTACTTAACAGGTTTAGACCTGCGACATTGCCGGCGCCTGTGTATAATGTTTGTACACAAACCATACGCAACCGATTGCGTGAACAAAATCGCCCGATCAGAGCACGCCGTCCACATACATGGGTATACTGACATTACGCCATTGCCAGGCTTGTTTACACTGGGCACGTAGGCACCGTCACTGGCGTCACCGAGGTTTGTTTACAGACGAGTCCAGGTTCAATCCCATTCACGCCGACGGCCGTCAACGTGTTTACCGCCGTCCAGGTGAGGAACAATATACCAGACTCATTGGCATGCGTGGAAACTTGAATGCTCAGAGATACATTAATGGAGTTTTAGATGCTGAAGCAATTCCATTAATTCGATTGCATTCTCCTGTTGTTTTTCAATGGCAATGGCTGTCCGTCTGTTGCAAGGGTCACTCGTAATAATTTAGCTGCCGTCAACGTAGTGCAATAGCCAGCAATGTCTCCGGACATAAATAACATTAATGACTTGGCCCATGCCATCGTAACGGAATGGAACAACGTGCCAAACCGTCTGATACAACGGTACATTAATTCAATGAGAAGACGCGTAGAGACACTTATCAGAGCAGAGGTAGCCATAACCGTGAACTTTTTAAAAACTGCGAAATAATAAACAAATGCCAGGAAATAAATATCTCTAATTTCAAAACACAAAAAGTGACTGGCACAGTTACAGGAAATTCCATTTACCACCCCTCTCATCAAAATAACGTCATTAAACATTGATAAAATGCATGGGTAAGATTGTAAGGCATGTTTGTGTCCAAAAAATATCAAATTTTAATGTCTAACCAGTGAGTATATACACTCAAACAAATTCCTAATCGGTCAGTTTATATTGTATTATTATTTTTCTAATAATGCATGTATTCACACAAAATTTCACATACCGATATTTGAACAGGTAATGCAGCGAATTATTGTTTTTTTAGCCGGTAATAAAACTAGAATAGTAATGAAATTTTCACAATGTACGAAACAAATTCATGTAAGTTATGTAATCAAACACAGTAAGAGTAATGGGTTTGACCTGTCAACAATGAGTCCCGTTTGTAGGCCTACTCTGTATACAGGGACCTGTGTCTAGATACAAGATTAAACCATTTCTTTTCTAAATCATCACTGTGACTTGGGTTGACAGCAGAATACTTATACCTTGTAGTAAAGGAGTAATGGAGACCACATTTCTTTTTTGGACTTGGATGTTATTACTGTAATTGAAAGTGCATATTATATCAACACATTCAATTTATGATCTTCTACACGCAAACATTGTCTCCATATGACTGAAAAATGTTTCTGGTCCAAACATACACAGTAAAATGATATACAATCATATATAATATATTTCCCATATACAAAACAATCAGGCGATATATAGATAAATTAAGAACTGTTTAGAGTGTTAACATCACATTGCCTTGTAACATCTATAGAAGAGATCCATTTTTTTATTATGTACTTGAAGTCATAGTACAATTAGGACTACATACATTAGTTACTATTCGAATGGGAGTATATGAACATCTTGGTTAAGTTGCAAGGGTATTTTAAATGATATACTGAAAATTATTCATAACATTACAGAAAAATACGTTTATTTTGGTATATCTGACCACTAATACACTTTACCAAAACCTATATTGAAGCACTACAAAACGTTTGTAAAGCGATGTTTTAAGAATTTGTGCTTGATCAAAGCAACCCCTTCTATGTCGCTGTCTTCTGCCAAGATATCTGCACGCATCATGCAGTCCTCCTCGGTGAAATTTGGAGATCTTTTTTCTTCCTATTATCTTCCATTTCCAGAGAAAGAAGTGCTCACTTCCGTTACTATGTTTAGAGCGGATAATTCCATTTTTGCATATCAACGACTTTAAGAAATTTCTATCGACGAAATAGTAACTTTATCTAAGATTTTTCTACGAGGCTTCTTGAAGAACAAAACCAAATTAAAACTGTTAGGCTTTTTAATGGTAATGGCAACAATTTATTAATACTATTCATTTATCATTCTTGATGTGACCATATAATAGTCTGTATTTTATGGATAAGATTTTACTTAAGATGTTTATGTAATATTAGCCGGTATTTATATGCACATTGACAAGTTTAAGTAGGACAAACCTGTCCATGTGCACAGAAAGACTTAGCCGCGATAATTCCATTGTTCTGGCATGTCTTTCACAATAAAAAACACCAAAGTAAAACTAAAGAGCCGGTGTGTAACACGTGATATCTATCTGACTTAGACCATGTGGCTAGCTACACACGAAAATCATGTGCAATTCGCCTTAAAAATACCAGATGATTTTGTATTACACATTTAATCCTGCTATTTGCGATATATTGTGTTGCACGGGTTTCATAAGAGCAAATACAGTACGTAGGTTATGTCTATACGATATAGATGCTCGGAGTACGGAGCGTTGATTGGCTCACTTGGGATAACCGATCTAACATGAGTCTAGTTTCGTCGGCCGATTGACCTTTGTCTTTAGTAGACGCTTCAGTTTGTCGTGAAAGTTCTTTACAAATGAGGTATGCCCTCAAATATGTACGTCTCTTATTTGTCGCATTTGCCGTCAATGCAGATACTGTCTCGATGATGCCATCGGGACAGAAAACACCAAGATGTCGTTCCTGTCCGTTTCTTAATCTGTGTCGTAAATCTGTTTTTATATTGTGTTTTGTCGTAAATGTGTCTTGAGTAAGAGAATCAGGGGTTAATGCCTTCACTAGGGCATGTTCATAGTCATGTCATCACAAGTCTATCTTGGTTGGTGTCAATGAGTTTCATTCTAAGATGGTAAACAAAACAGCCATGTGTTTCACAGTCACTGTTAACCTGTATGTACATACAATGGTCCGATGAAGATTGGTGCCTCGTTAGAACGGCTTGTGTCACTGTCAATTGTTTAAAGAAAGGCACTGTTATGGTTCTATAACACAAGTTAAACCCGTCATAAGAACCCATACAACGGCATGACCTGGAGCATAGAGCTTCTTTAAGTCCATTCATTTGTTCGTCTGTATACAGGATAATACTTGGTATCCGCCAATTTGTCCTAACAATTGGCTTTGCAAAATGATGACTCTCTGATCCTATGTTGATAAGTAGATGGTGTGATATGTTATCTGTTGTAAAGACTGTGATCAGGGGTGGTGTTCACAAAGCATCTAAGATAAAAATATTTCTCTTATCTGCTAGAAAATTCTCAAATTTGACAAAATTTTACTTAAAATATAAATATTTCTTAAGAGCTATTCACAAAAGATCTTAGAATTATTTGGGTCTTAATAGCCCATTTTACTCTTAAATATCTGTTTTCATCTATGATTTTTATCAATAAATAAAATACGTCTATAGGTATCTTATCTACTCGAGATATTTCTTTAAAATGGCGACAGTGTATATAATGTGTTAAAAAACGATTATTCAGCACGTATCGCATCATACTATAGGTAAGTTTGTATTATTACCCAAATATACTGAGCCGCTTTAAAAACGCAACACTCAATCAGAATTCACCAATTTACAACAATTTCCTGCATTGCGCACGGAATTCTTGCAAATTCTTTGTGTGTTATGTGTGATAAAGTTGTAATAAATACGCACAATTGCTGGATGGTTTATGCTATATATTTCATTGTAAGCCTAGTTTAAATTTCACCATTGTACACACATTGAATTTGTTTAATTTGAGTAAACAACAACTAAAACAAGTCTGTGTGTCATTATATTTTCAGGCATTACTTAAACTTGTCACTGGAATGGCTTCATGTTTCAAAACGGACTTCACACGTTTACAGTGTATCTGTAATATGATAAAAATACCTCCCATTCGTTTTTAATTATTTAAACCCAAACCAGAATATGGACCATGATCTCATTTAAAGTTTGACAACAAGGATCATGAATATTGATTGGTTATACAAAATCAAAGAGAGATACATCCCAATTCAGATACTTTAACTATACTTTCAAGAAAGAAGACTTATATCAAAAGTGTGAATCAACAGACAAGAATCCATCAGAAGACTGACAACAAAAACTGTAAGAGTCAATTGTTTTGAACTGTTACTAATAATCTAATTAATGAGAAGATGGAGAAAGAATAAGTGTTACATGACATGTGGACTATGAAACCGGACAGTTAAAGAGTGTGTTATAAACAGATGTGTGTACTGTCATTACTACTCGTGTGCTTATTGCATCAATGGCAAACATATATATGATAATTGCTGTTATAACTTATACAATCTATAAATAAGTAACTGTACATTGCAGTTGAAAAGTCTTTAACAACTTTATTTCCTAATGAATTGTGTTGTGTCTGCCAAATTGTTATTCATGAACATACTGAATTGCAGTTATAATATAATGATAGTATAAAACAATTTGCTATCACTTAGTTAAAGTACCATTTTGAGTGTCTGTGCATTTCATGCGGTTAGTAAAACAATACATAGTACCATTTTGATTGTTGATTACTCACTGTAATGCATTAAGTTGCATAAAGCTTCACAAAATACTTCATTTAATGTATTGTTATTTATTTGTAATATGCACATTGTTATACCTATGTAAATAAATGTTTCCATCTTCTGACATTCTTATACTCATTTTTTGAGAAATGCTTAAACATCTTTACATGTATTTAGTAGAACATTTCACATTGTGTAATTCTATGCTTCATATTACTGTGTCTAGCATAAACCATGTCAAAGTTACCATGCATGACAGACCAATTCAGGCCCCTGGGCACATTCCTAGTTACAGTATGGTGATCAACATGCTAAACAACATTATTGTGTATGCTTTGTCATCATATAAACAGATCACCATGTTCAATTTGCAAGTGTTGTGTCATTACAGAAGTTTAACTGCTTGTTGCAAGTAACACTGAAGTTGTTTCATTAAACATTCATCACTGACAGTGTTACTTCAGCAGAGGCTTCATTACAGAATATATAAAGTTGTATCTGTTCATGGCTAGACATTCATGTTTGCCACTATGAAACTTAGTTCCAACATCTATATTGTATCTTAAAAACAAAACACCACAAAGCAGCCATTGGCATAGAACACTACAATATTAACATGTTTGTAAATAAAAACCAAAGGTAATTTTTTTTACTACACTTTATTATGTGTTCTGTAGATTACATCACAATAGTTAATACATAAAATAATAACATTGCAATATAGCTTATTCTTCACAGCTATTATACACAGACCAACAGTTTTGTTAAATGTTTCCCTGAAAATGACACAGATGCAGTTCCTGTGTATTATAAATTTAACATCACAACATGTATGTCACAAACAGTTTTATGGACTGTCAATGCAATAGATGCACATAAAAATGTAAATATGTAATCTCTTGCACAGTACTGTCATAAGTGGAAAATGTATGTATGTGGTTACAAACTGGAAATACATATTTTACAGTTTTAACATTATGCATGCTTCACGAACATTAGCTAAGAAATCCTTGCTGTAGAACTGTGCTGAAATGATATTGACAGTGTACTCTTGCATTTGGATAAAGTTGCATTTTAGTGACTCGCCTCATATAATTAACATTATGTAACATGACATTCCAGCATAGAAAAAGGTACAATATTCAAATAGCAAATACAATAATGATGAGACAAAATCAAACAGTTGATGTGAACATTTTTTTAAAATGAGATCTATGATCAAATGCATTTTATGAATGTGTACAAGACATTGATTTAGGAGAACATATATGAACATCTCATATAAAAATAAACAGGCTAATTCTAATTAATTAATATCCCAGCCGAATAAGGCAAATTAAATCGAAAAAAATCAATTAGTTATGAAAATAGCTTGAAAAAGACCAAATATTGTGAAAGCCATAAATTTGATGACATAAAATAATGAAAGTTTCATCAGCATAAGTTAGCATGCCCTCCCCTAGAAAAAGTGGGTATTTATGGCTAAGGCATTTGATATGCATCATTCCCAATAATGATGGATGGACAGACATGTATAAACAATCTGTATAACTCTTTATAAAATCATTAGGCTGTTTGTAGAAGCAAAAGGCTTTAACTTTAGTATACTCTAGTGGATTAATGGGGCATTTGATATGCATCATTCCAATACCCAGTATTACATTCACATTTCAATTAAATCTGACCAACAAGTACCAAGCTGTATGACCTTTGCAAGAATCTATTCAACCTCAGACAAATCGCAACTCCAGTGCAAGTGCTATGCAAAAGTTTTTAATTGGCTTAAGGTACTTTGCAAATGGCAATATACAATTAACAGAGGCCGATTTGCATGGTTTTTATCAGCCAACTGTTTCCAGAATTATAAATGAGATAACTATCGCTCTATCCTTACCAAATATAGTGTCTCAATTTATCAGATTTCCTACATCTATGCAAGAAACTGCTCAACAGAAGTTGAACTTTTATATGGTTTGGGAGGTTTCCCAAATGTTGTTGCAGTGATAGATGGGAGGGACACATGTGCAAATTCAGGCACCAGTACATTTTGAACAAGACTATGTAAATAGGATGAACTATCACAGCATTAACACACAAATAGCATTTGACTCAGATTACAAAATAGTGACATTGTTGCCAGGTGGCCTGGATCCACTCACAATAGCAGAATTTTAAGAGAGAGTGGATTAGGGATTCTTTTTGAAAATGGACATATGCCACCAGGAAACCGCTATGTGTTAGGAGATAGTGGTTATCCCTGTAGGAGATGGCTGATGACACCATACCTGCACCCGCAACAAGGGTCACAGGTATTGTACAACAGGTAAACTGTAAACAGGAATAGCAATTATACATTCATAGAGGCAATGTCTTAAGTATGTAGCGTTCCCTGTTGCAAGTTATTTTCTCTCTTCCACCAGTTGTAAACTATGCTTTCCAAACAGCTGTTTCTGAAATAAACATATGTTGCACTATAGTAGTCATGATAATATAACCATCACACATATTAGCAAATGAAAATACTGGCTATGAAATAATAAATTAAAAATGGACACAAGTTATAAGCTTATCCTACTAAAGTTTAAAACAAAACATGCTATAATAACTACTCATATACACATGATAATATATATAACAGTTCATGTCACCCAACTTTTTATTAATATCATCAACGAATTTTGTATGAAATTAATGTCTACCTATTGTGAATCTAAACTATCTTACATATCTAATTACTCAGGTACTCTATAGTCATTTATTCTGTTTTTATGTTTGCTTTTTGGGTCTTAGAGCACACAAAAGAACAAGAACCATGGCACAGCGAGGAAAATGTCAGTTAAAAAAAGGTGGGGTGTACTGCATGGTGAAATTAGACTATGTCCAGAAAAAGCTGCAAGGTAAATTTTGCACACACTGAAAATGAGTAATATTCTTGTAATATAATATTTGTACAAGATAATAAGCACTGCCAAAAGTTAATGTTGTTCAAGTGGAGGGGTACCTAGCTTTGAAATAACATATAAAAAGCAAATCATTTGGCTAGCCAACAAAGAATCAAATAATGCTAGAACAATTCAACCGAGTCAGTTTACCACTTTCCTAATCTTCAAAATATATAAAATGTAATTATGAAGTATGATTTATTTCAGATTAATAGTATGTTTCGGGGTGTTGCATAACATCTGTAAGAACAGAGGTATTCCAATTCCGGTAGATGAAGACGTTGATGATGGTCAACAGCTACTTCATAACCAGTTTGACAATGATGGTCCCCAAGATGGTCTACGACACAGAGATTTTGTGGCTAACATTCATTTTTGAACATTTTTGTAATTTTCATAAATTCCATATAATGTGGAGTCAGTATCTTTAGAGTATCATTAAGGTTACTTTTTAATCAGTTTTACCTCATCAAATATGGACCATATAGTTACAAACTATATAAATATCACTAACTATTCTTTAAGTTTTTTCTCCAGTTATTGAATTTCCAATTCAAAGTTTCTTTTTTTCAAATTAAACAGCTCTATTTTATGCTGGCAACAACATGTTTTTGAGTTGTTGTCAACAGTAGTGGAACCAAGTGTATTGCTGGCATCCTCCATAATTGCCTCATATCTGAATTAATATAAAAACTAATATTAATATAACACCAACATTATAAAAGTGCAATAATGTAATATATCACTGTAAAAGAAAATTACAGACATCCATCCCCATGCCATTATTAACAGTAAATATTATTTCTCTATGCTTATAAACAAATAGTTGTCAGAGTAATAATATAATTATGTTCACTGTTATTTTATGATACAGGAAAAAAGTGATAATTACAGAGTATTTACTTTTAGTTTATATTAAGTAAAAATATAACCATTTTGCATTTTGATGTTTTTTCCCACTCATTTCTAAATTAAATTGATGAGCATGTAAAGTTCTCAGTACATGTATTAGTATGGCTATTAACTACTACCTGATGGACGTATCTTCAGTGCCTAATCCACTGTCATCGCCTACTCTGCAGTGATAGGAACAGTCCAATTTATGAAATGCTTTTATGTTAATGACAGTTACTCAATGTGTTATTCATACACTGAACCGAAAAAGAAACGCCCCAATTGTATTTTTTTAAATAACAAGATAAATAAGCCCTGTGATTAAAATTGTTTTATGTATATATTTCATTTAAACATATGCAAGCATAAATGCATTGTCAAAACAAATCTCATTAAAGTTGTTTTGTCTCAGTAGAGATTGAAATCAAACGTATTGAGAATCCCAGTTCGCACATTTAGTATCGAGTATGTCCTCCATTACTATTGACACATGCCACACAGCGACTGCGCATCGAAATAATTAGTGTCTCAATACGGGCTTGTGGAATGTTCCTCCACTCCTCTATAAGCGCTGCACGGAGTTCAGGCACTGTACGCGGGGGTTGAAGACGGCTATAAACACGTCTACCTAACTCATTCCAAAGATGTTCAATTGCAGATAGGTCCGGGGACATTGCTGGCCAATCAAGAACTTGAACTCCATTAGCCTGTAGAAAATTCATCGTTAGGCGCGCGGTGTGAGGTCTAGCATTGTCTTGTTGCAAAATACCATTACCCCGGAAGTTCCGCTGCATGAACGGTATAACGAGTGGTGTTTTATGAAATCTGCTTATGCCCCCCCAAACATGAACACTACCACCTCCCCATCGATATACCTCCTGTATACAACATTTAGCATACCTCTCACCCCGTCTCCGCCACACACGTTGTCTTCCATCAGCCTTAACAACATTAAACTTAGATTCATCAGATAACAACACCTGGCCCCATTGTCGTCTCGTAAATCGAATGTGGTGCCTCGCCCAACGCAAATGTTTCGTCTGTGCGCCCTAGTAAGTGGGGTCTTCTTGCATGGTCTTCAAACGGTTGATGACAGTGGCTGGATGTATACTTCGCCTAAAAAAAACGATACATACAGGATATTCTAAAGTTTTGACAAAAATGAAATTAGCTTTTTTTTCTTTCTTTTTTTTAAAACTTAATCAAAAACAATTGCAAGCACTTACCCGTGTCTGTCAACGGTTTGATGAGCCACTTTTGTTGCCGGCATGATTTCTTGTTTTGTATGACACAATTAAGATCAAATAAGATGGCTTCTTAAGAACAGTTTATTGTATTAAATTGCCACATATTTAAAAATGAAATATGAAAGTGTATTAAAATTGTTTATGAAATTCAAACTGATTATTTAAGATTAGTTATAAAACAAGTGTTAATCTTCAATTGATTAATCTTGGGTTACTAACCAGCATTTGTACCTAATTCAGGGATTGTCAAGTTTGAGGTTCAACATTGCTTAAACTACCATATAAAGCACTGCCTCTCCTGTATATATTTCATGGTAATATAAGTTAACTTACGCATTTTCTATCTGCAAATTGAGTAAGGTGGAATCATTTAGATATGACCCACTAGCTTTTCCACTTACAGAGGCACTATCTTTACCAATGGCAGCCATGACAGCATCAGTCAATGCACTGGGCTGTTTAGGCCCTTTTCCAACACCTTCAAGAAAACACAGGAATCATAAATATAAATGTGCATAGACAGTCACAATATATACTTGTTCACAATGTGTGTATTAAAATGAAGACATGACTTCTAATACAAGTGATATATTGTGTTTGTTACTTGTAAGTGTACAACTAATCATATCACAATTGAAATATGATAACACTGCAATATAATAAAACTGTAGAATAGTAATGAAATTTTCACAATGTAAGAAACAAATTCACTTAAGTTATATAATCAAACACAAGTGAGAGAAATTGGGTTTACCTGTCAACAATGAGTCCCATGTGTAGTCTGCATACAGGGACCTCTGTCTAGAAACAAGATTGAACCATTTTATTTCTAAATTGTCACTGTTTCTTGGGTTGACAGCTGAAGAATTATACTGTGTAGTAACGCATGCCCACATTTCTTTTTTGGACTTGGATGTTATAACTGTAATTGAAAGTGCATATTATATCAACACATTCAGTTTGTGAAAAAAATATAATTAGTCAGAAAATCAGTGGTAAAATGTTGATCTGGGGAGCAGCGTCACATATTGAATATAATACATCATTACATGTGTCTGTAGCATGGTATTATGTGCGGCAGCTCTTTATCTTATACCTGCAAAAATTGTCTCCATATGACTGAAAACTGTTGTTGGTCCAAAGATACACAATACAATGATATACAATCGTATTTCAATGCACTTTTCATATATACAAAAGAATCAGGGGATATAAAGATAAATTAAGAACTGTTTATAGTGTTATCACACATTTCCTGGTAACATTTATAGAAGAGACCAATTTTTTTATTATGACTTATGTACTTGAAGTCATACATATAGTAATAATGATGCCCTGAATACTAATTTATTGTATATATTCAAATAAGTTCTATATGAGGCTGGAATTCATGGCTACATTGTCATTCCACTGATGTGTCAACATAAAATTTCATGCAATTGTATATGATGAGCTAGTGAACATAGAATACCGGAAGACACATTGTAATAATATGTTAATGATATATGCAACTACGAATATCTTCCATTTACAATGTAATTCATATGCCCATACTCTAAAAGTTGATAGCATACATATTTGCCCTTGTTAGTCAGTCAACTTTAACCAGCATGTGTAGTTATGCACCTGGGGTTTCATGCATTGCTTCATCCAGTAAGTGCAAACTTATGGCTCTTGACTAATTAAAAATATAGCATGGAGCGCATGCAATATTGTGTCGCGTGTATCTCCAACATTATACAGAATCAACAAATTTTACAGGAATGTTCACCAGCATATGTATTTTGGGCACTTGAGGTTTAATTTCTGATTCGTGCAATAAGTGCAAAGTTATGGCCCTTGACATAACAACGTATTTTTTTAAGTTGTTCACTTGTTAATTTTGTTGCACATTCACAAACTATGAGCACATTAATAACATCTGCTTTTGTGACAAAAGCTCGACGTTTGGGCATCGGTGGCCTATGTACACATGTCTAGTTTTCCGAAATATTTGTACATGCACATACCAAAGAAAGGTAAAATAATACGAAAAATATAATATGAAAAACTATTTTTTGGTTGGTGACATATGCTCAATTTATATTAAGATTCACAGTCATCATTATATCATATGGACTTGAATGTCCAACATATGTAAATATATTATCTCATATCATTTTGACCAAAAATAATCATAGTCAAATGTGTGTAATGATAGTAGTACAATGTGTAACAGTTCATGAATGTAAATATATAAGTGAACGTTGAGCAACAGTATTATTAATTTGTAGCAACACATACTATATTAAGTTATGATAAATTAACGATCTTCACAATACATTGTACATCATGTATATGGAAATTTGAATTTCTCATACTTTGATATATGTGCATGCACATAATTGTAATATTTGAAACTGGTGTTTAGTGTGACAGAAATAAATAATATGCAACAACTTAATGAATACATAACATGGAGTAATAGTTTGATCCGTCCTTCAGTCCATCCCATCCTTACATCAATTCATCATTCTATCCATTTATCATTAGCATACATAATATGTGCATTTCAAAGTGGTAAGGTATCCACCCGTAGAATGAATTTATATAATATATAAGTTATGTTAATTTCTTTGCTGTTTCAGTTATGAATTGCCATGTTGGAGTGGATGGCTTCCTTCACACAGCAGAAAAAGACAATTCAGAAAGGTACTACTAACAAGTGTAAGAGGTCATTCGTGAAGAGAAAGGATGAGCTCACTCTTGACGTATTAAAACAAGAGGTTAAAAAATTGAAAGCAGAGACAGACAAATTAGAGAAAGAAACTTCGGCAATTAAGAATTCCAAAATATTAACTCAGTACAAAATTCAATATTATAAGGAGAGAGTGAGGTCCGCATTTAGTCCAGAATCCTAAAAAAAATAGTTAATATAAATACTATACAAATAAGGTTTCGTGTGTGTGTGGAGGGGGGGGGGGGCATGCATGTGTCCGTCCTATTTTGGTTAGCCTAGATCATTACTATTTCATTTATTGGGGATTATCAGAATAATTGGCACAAATGCAGCTCGATGTTCCAGACGAACTTAATAATTGGCATCATATGTATGCACTGTAAAGAATTATATGAATTATATTACCGTATTCGTAGTCTACATCCCTTGTTAATGTTTTGGTTGACATGTTGCCCTTTTGAATCTTTTGACATGAACAAAAACATTCGTCCGATATATGTTCTGAATATATTAATTACGAACAATTAGCAATACTCAATACGAGTTAAAAGTGCAATTTTACACTTCAAACAACATTTCACTGATTCTTGTCTCCGTTTGAATATTAAGCTGTTCCATTTTTTTATTTCAAATGTATGATATTATCTATTTTATTACAAATATCATGAAGAAAAGAGAGAATAAGCTGCTACAGGGAGCGCCACATACATAAGACAGTGCCTCCTCACACAGACATCCGAAAACAACAATCCATAAAACAAAAGGCACTTGAGAAGGTTCAAGGGTACATACGTAAGGGAAACAGAGGCGCGATGAATGGCCAGGTCGACCAAAAGGAAAAACTAGGAGAATCAAAGAGGACAACAGTTCGGGGATTAATTGATAGAAAACATCACAGGCAGCTAGCAACAATAGCCCGAAACTTGGCAGAAAAAAACACATGGACACTATGTAAAGTGAAAGGATTGCACAGGGGAAAGGAAAATATAACATACATTCAAAACACAAAAAGAAATAATAACCATACAGCGAATTACAGCCTTGGAACTGTCAGTAAAATACTGGGAGTTTAAATCGTACAAGCAGGTAGTAATGTTTGGAACTGTATCAAGATAGAAACTGTAGATGGCGTCAAGATAGAAATTGTCAATGGCGTTAAATGACGAAATGATGTATACAGGCAGAGGCCTGTTGGTCTCTAGCGGGCAATGACCAAATATGGTATTATCTCACGGAAATATACGGAAAGTGGCGGCCACAGTCGGAGTCTAGTGGCGGGAAATACTCGAATCGTGGATACTCTTTCTTTCGGAGGTTTATACCGTTGATGAAAGACACGTTACACTTTGCTTATTGCAATTTTCACGACTCAAAGCGATATCGAGACGTATATAGTTGCTTAAAGTGTACTGTGTGTGAGATCTGCCCTCATTTCTTCCTGGCATTAGTCTGTTTGAGCACATAGTTTCTCTTACTTAGAAGATTTGGTTTTGCGGAATATTTGTATTGTATTTTCGCGATCCTTTCTTTTTGTGCTCAAAAAATCGTTCTGTAGATTATATTGCTCTGAATAAGGCCTCTGCCTTATACCGGACGTCCGAATCTGTGATTGGGATCATTTCGTTTGTTGTTAGATTAGTGTAAAAGCTCTGGAATAGGTGACTACCTACTTTTGGGGTAAGAACTTTTTGTTTTGACAAATTATTGTTGATTTTGTTTTCTTTAGACTATTGTTGATTCTGTTTGCTTTACAATAGGTACCTACCTACTTTGGGGCGTGAGAATCAGTTACTAATCATTAAGATCAGTTTGTTTTGTGATTAAGATTAGTTAATCGTTTTGGACTAGGCTGCTACCTACTTCCAGACGTGAGAATAGTTTGTTTTGTTTTTGATATTGTATTGATATTTAATTATTAAAGATTCTGACTTCTCAGTAGTAGGCTGCTACCTACTTTCTGGTGTGAGAATTGATATAAGCTTTGAATTTCTGATCTTTTACTGGCTTTCTATAGTAGATTTGATACAGTATGGATTATGTTGATCGGTTGGAGGAAGTTTTAGTTTCAGGTTTTCCGTTAGCATTGGTTGCTGGTGATTCCAATGTTCATCGAATCAACAATGTTGTGGATGAAGATGCAACAATAGAGTGTCTACCCGTCTCTGGTGAGTCTGTTTAATCTTTTTGAATCTATTGCAAATGGTTTTTACTTAACCACCACCAACACCACCAATTGCGTTAAGAGGGGGCATATATAGATTTGTCATCTGTCAAATTGTTTGTCTCCAATTTGTTGCATTTAACTTTAGTAGTGTTTGAGCTACCATTACACTGTTCATTCATCAAACTAAACAGGAATATTAGTCTGCATCTGTAGTTACTAGGGGTGCAACGATACAGCCAACCCGTATTGCGATATGTATCGCAATACATTACACACTTTTATGTAAAGAAAAACACAATGAAACTGAACCCATAGATTTATTTCCTTGTAGCTATAGCATCAAAATCAAACAGGAATCAAAGGGAAACACTGAAGGCGGCATTGCCTTATACATCGGTTGGCTGTGGTGGCAACTTTTTGATGTCTCTACAAACGGCGACCCATTTGATCTAAGATACTAGACATTCTAAAAGATGTAGCGGTCTTCAATAGTTTTAAAAGTCGGCTACATTGTTTGCAATATGTGCTGAAATATTAGATAAAATATCGCAATACAGGGAAGTCGTACCACAATACGTATTGGCCAGACGCTGTATTGCAATATACCGGTACCGGTATATTGTTGCACCACTAGTAGTTACCCAGCGTCTGCTTCGAGAGTGAAAGGTCCTCTGTCAAATCTCAGGTCGCAACAATACCACACAGTTATTTAAAATGGCACTGCAGGTAACTGGTAAATATTCCGTGTTTAATACTCATCATAGGTTAGTTCAAGGTAAATGCTCGTTCAACAGATTTGTAAAGATACCATTTTTGAAAACTGCTCTTGTTCATTGTATAATTATTGCTTAATTTCATAATTTGTAGGAGCTAGATACATTGATGATAAGAAAATGTTCAGGAATCAGCTGAGTGTGTGTTTGAAGAAGGTCAGCTACAAACAACTGTACTTGTTCCTGGGATCCAATGATGTGCTGAACAATGATATTTTGTTCTACAGGTTGGTTATATAAGCACTACTTTGCTGATGTTTGATTGCCTTTTTTGCATTGAACTGTTATTTCTCAATCAACCAGATTTTGTTTTGATCTTCATGAACAGCTGATCTTAATATTTCTCTATTTATGATTTCTAAGAAGAAATTTGAAATTAGGTAACCTCATGATTTCAATTACCAAGCAGAGACTGAAACATGAATGAGTCCTGTTAATCATTAATGCTGTATTATTGTATCACCCTTATTTCATGACTGACTGACTGACTGACTGACTGACTGACTGACTGACTGACTGACTGACTGACTGACTGACTGACTGACTGACTGACTGACTGACTGACTGACTGACTGACTGACTGACTGACTGACTGACTGACTGACTGACTGACTGACTGACTGACTGACTGACTGACTGACTGACTGACTGACTGACTGACTGACTGACTGACTGACTGACTGACTGACTGACTGACTGACTGACTGACTGACTGACTGACTGACTGACTGACTGACTGACTGACTGACTGACTGACTGACTGACTGACTGACTGACTGACTGACTGACTGACTGACTGACTGACTGACTGACTGACTGACTGACTGACTGACTGACTGACTGACTGACTGACTGACTGACTGACTGACTGACTGACTGACTGACTGACTGACTGACTGACTGACTGACTGACTGACTGACTGACTGACTGACTGACTGACTGACTGACTGACTGACTGACTGACTGACTGACTGACTGACTGACTGACTGACTGACTGACTGACTGACTGACTGACTGACTGACTGACTGACTGACTGACTGACTGACTGACTGACTGACTGACTGACTGACTGACTGACTGACTGACTGACTGACTGACTGACTGACTGACTGACTGACTGACTGACTGACTGACTGACTGACTGACTGACTGACTGACTGACTGACTGACTGACTGACTGACTGACTGACTGACTGACTGACTGACTGACTGACTGACTGACTGACTGACTGACTGACTGACTGACTGACTGACTGACTGACTGACTGACTGACTGACTGACTGACTGACTGACTGACTGACTGACTGACTGACTGACTGACTGACTGACTGACTGACTGACTGACTGACTGACTGACTGACTGACTGACTGACTGACTGACTGACTGACTGACTGACTGACTGACTGACTGACTGACTGACTGACTGACTGACTGACTGACTGACTGACTGACTGACTGACTGACTGACTGACTGACTGACTGACTGACTGACTGACTGACTGACTGACTGACTGACTGACTGACTGACTGACTGACTGACTGACTGACTGACTGACTGACTGACTGACTGACTGACTGACTGACTGACTGACTGACTGACTGACTGACTGACTGACTGACTGACTGACTGACTGACTGACTGACTGACTGACTGACTGACTGACTGACTGACTGACTGACTGACTGACTGACTGACTGACTGACTGACTGACTGACTGACTGACTGACTGACTGACTGACTGACTGACTGACTGACTGACTGACTGACTGACTGACTGACTGACTGACTGACTGACTGACTGACTGACTGACTGACTGACTGACTGACTGACTGACTGACTGACTGACTGACTGACTGACTGACTGACTGACTGACTGACTGACTGACTGACTGACTGACTGACTGACTGACTGACTGACTGACTGACTGACTGACTGACTGACTGACTGACTGACTGACTGACTGACTGACTGACTGACTGACTGACTGACTGACTGACTGACTGACTGACTGACTGACTGACTGACTGACTGACTGACTGACTGACTGACTGACTGACTGACTGACTGACTGACTGACTGACTGACTGACTGACTGACTGACTGACTGACTGACTGACTGACTGACTGACTGACTGACTGACTGACTGACTGACTGACTGACTGACTGACTGACTGACTGACTGACTGACTGACTGACTGACTGACTGACTGACTGACTGACTGACTGACTGACTGACTGACTGACTGACTGACTGACTGACTGACTGACTGACTGACTGACTGACTGACTGACTGACTGACTGACTGACTGACTGACTGACTGACTGACTGACTGACTGACTGACTGACTGACTGACTGACTGACTGACTGACTGACTGACTGACTGACTGACTGACTGACTGACTGACTGACTGACTGACTGACTGACTGACTGACTGACTGACTGACTGACTGACTGACTGACTGACTGACTGACTGACTGACTGACTGACTGACTGACTGACTGACTGACTGACTGACTGACTGACTGACTGACTGACTGACTGACTGACTGACTGACTGACTGACTGACTGACTGACTGACTGACTGACTGACTGACTGACTGACTGACTGACTGACTGACTGACTGACTGACTGACTGACTGACTGACTGACTGACTGACTGACTGACTGACTGACTGACTGACTGACTGACTGACTGACTGACTGACTGACTGACTGACTGACTGACTGACTGACTGACTGACTGACTGACTGACTGACTGACTGACTGACTGACTGACTGACTGACTGACTGACTGACTGACTGACTGACTGACTGACTGACTGACTGACTGACTGACTGACTGACTGACTGACTGACTGACTGACTGACTGACTGACTGACTGACTGACTGACTGACTGACTGACTGACTGACTGACTGACTGACTGACTGACTGACTGACTGACTGACTGACTGACTGACTGACTGACTGACTGACTGACTGACTGACTGACTGACTGACTGACTGACTGACTGACTGACTGACTGACTGACTGACTGACTGACTGACTGACTGACTGACTGACTGACTGACTGACTGACTGACTGACTGACTGACTGACTGACTGACTGACTGACTGACTGACTGACTGACTGACTGACTGACTGACTGACTGACTGACTGACTGACTGACTGACTGACTGACTGACTGACTGACTGACTGACTGACTGACTGACTGACTGACTGACTGACTGACTGACTGACTGACTGACTGACTGACTGACTGACTGACTGACTGACTGACTGACTGACTGACTGACTGACTGACTGACTGACTGACTGACTGACTGACTGACTGACTGACTGACTGACTGACTGACTGACTGACTGACTGACTGACTGACTGACTGACTGACTGACTGACTGACTGACTGACTGACTGACTGACTGACTGACTGACTGACTGACTGACTGACTGACTGACTGACTGACTGACTGACTGACTGACTGACTGACTGACTGACTGACTGACTGACTGACTGACTGACTGACTGACTGACTGACTGACTGACTGACTGACTGACTGACTGACTGACTGACTGACTGACTGACTGACTGACTGACTGACTGACTGACTGACTGACTGACTGACTGACTGACTGACTGACTGACTGACTGACTGACTGACTGACTGACTGACTGACTGACTGACTGACTGCTTTCACTATTAATTATTTCCTCATATATTTTTTATGGTAACTAATGAAGGAAATATTGTGCAAATTTAGGAATGTGACTGAGGTGTGTGACCTAGTTCATGAAACTAGTCCAAGCACTGAAGTTATACTGTGTGAGATACCACAACGGGGACCCAGCCTGAGGAAGAACGTACCAATAACAACACTGAAGGCAATGCGGAAGTGGATTGTGTGTGCTAACATCACATTGAAGGAAATAAGTGCATGTACACCTTATGTTCGATTCCTCGCATGTGGTAGATTTCTGGTAAACAATTCTTTTATGAATTATGTCTTGACATTGAGTAGGAAAAATGAGTTCTTTTCTGTTAAGTAAATAGTATATATTGAAGATTAAATTACACCAGCTTTGATAACTCGGCTCAGTAGAGCTTCTGAGTGTGGGAGATTAGATGTTTGCTCCATAGTCCATAGCAAAGTCATACAAAAAAACATAATCTTAGTACACATGTTTTCCATTGCTCAGCATGAAGATGGAAAACATGACTTCTTTTCTAGCATACTGTTGTGGTGATATTATGTTCCATCACAAATGAGGTGTCGAGAGTGATATGAAATTGAAATATCTCACATTCAATGTCTTAAAATAAATTGTGAAAATAGTCTTTTAAAAATCTGGTATACTTAGTGGCTCTATTAAAGAGGACTGGTATATTGTTTTGCACGTCTGTCGGTAGACCAAAACCTTTTTAATTATTAAAGAAAACTTATACTAAGTACTCACAGTTGAACATATTACATGTTATGATTTGTTATAAAAGCCATATTGTTAAATAATTTTTTGATATCATTAGGTTGCTCAACATTTGGGCTCTGATGGCCTTCACTTGAGTGTGGAAGGGGCAGAGTTGTGCCACAGGGCCATTGTAACCAACATTAGTGTAGAGGAGGAGCCCTTTTCTGTTAGCTCCCCATCCTTCATTGTTGAAGAATGGCCTGTTCTTGGAGACGTCCACACTGACAAGGACTTGGAGTCTAGAGCTGAGAACTACATTTACCACACTCCATATGCTGATATTGCTCGAGCTGAGGTAATTCCATATATTATGTCTGTATTTTGGGATATATCAATTCATTCATGGAAAAAGAAATTTTTAAAGGGTAGTTAATACTGATAATAGTACAGTCCATGAAAACATTGTCAGGAAAACCCACAACCGTATATAACTGAAATACTGCTGAAAAACGTCAGGAAACCTAATAGAACAAGTATATTGTATGATGATTGACATGTTCTTACTCTTTTTCTTTGTTTTAGTTTGTTTCAGGAGATATGGAAACTATGGAGCAAGTTGAAAAATGTAGGAAACCCAGAAATAAGAAGGTAATCATTTATACATTAACTTTGTTTATTGACAGGATTGTATATAAGTTTTCTGCATTTTAAGATAAGAAAAATCTTATTTATTTGTAATACAGTCAGGACTCGATATAACAACACTGTTTGTTACTGAGAAAAATAGTGATAAATCGAAAATGTTGGTATACTGAATTTCAGTAGAAAAATGTAGAATATTGAATGGGAGTATATATTGACATTTCGTGAGCTGAGGGTTCATGTACATATTTCCAAGTATAGTTACAAACTAAAATCATCCTACTGAAAATTTCATTTACATTGCAATTTTGGTTTCCGACTTTTTTGTCGGTATACAAATATTCTGTTAAAACCAATCCAAGTTATGTTGTAAAAGATTGATCCCCATCAAATTGATATTGTTATGTGAATTTGTCAGTATGACAGGTGTCATTGTAATAAGATTTGACTGTACCATAATCTTGTATATGTTATGTGGCATATAGAAAATTATAAATATAAAGCATTCGTTTTGTCTCAGGTTGTGAGTAGGAAGCGCAAACATCACAGAACAGGACAAAGTGAGAAGCGCATATTTAAACAAGGTCGCAAACGATGGCTGAAAAAGAAGGTAATGAATTGAATTTTCTATTTTCTTGGACTTGTTACCTATATTTTATTGTTATAAGTGCCCTGTAGTAAGCCTCTGTCTGTTGGTCCACATTTTTCATTCATGAGATTTCTTTATAACTTTCTAACCATTTAATGTATCATCTTTAAACATAAGGTAACAGAAGTACACTATTTATGACAAGTTATGCTTCAACTTCAAAACTGTTCCTACATGTATACTCCTGTTAATGTCATAATTATGTATAATATTCATAATACAATTTTCAGTTTGCAAGGAAATGTGACATGATGTATAAATTTAAAGAAGTTGTTATTATTGAAGTTAAATTTAGCTCACCTGTCTCATAGTGACAAATGTGTGTTTTGTGATCACTCATTGTCTGTACAAGTGTCAACACTTGATCTGCAGGATAGAAGTGCTGATGACATTTGATTTAAGACTTAAGCATATGACCCCAATTTATTCAAATGACTACCATTCCACTATTGTTTCTAGAGTAACAGCCCCTGCAAAGACCAGACATTAAGTTTTGTCTGCTCAAAAGAAGAATGAGGCTATACTTATAACAAAACCATAAGATCTAAAGGTTCTAGAATAACAGCCCCTATAAGTGCCTGAAATTTGATATTTTGATCTATGGGCCATATTTTTGTTTAATCTTCATGAGTCTTAGAGATGAGCGGCTCTGAGGTCCTCTTGTTTGTTTAATTGTTAGTTTGATTCAAGTTTTGTTACTTTGGAATGTTTAATCCAGTTTGATTCAAGTTTTGTTACTTTGGAATGTTAAATCCATTTTTGAATGTTATATATCCGTTAAATCATGCCGACTGACTCGTCTTACCAGTATAATTAGACTGTATTGTAACAAGTACCACCTTTGCAATAAGCAAGCAAGTTATGATGAGTCTTTCAATAACTACCCTTATTGTGTTGGCCTTTGTTACTGTGATTATCTGTTATAATAAATAAATTTGACAATAAAGTTTGGTTACTTTGATAAGCATACCAGTAAAATGGTTGTATAAAGCCCGCATAAGTAAGAGTAATGAATTTGGTATGTGGTGGCCTGGGTTTGAACCTGGTACATTTGGCAATCATTAGTAATCTTCAAGCTTAAAAGTGTTAAATAAGTTTTTGTCATCAATATTGTAGGAGTGTAAAGCAACCACTAGATTATGTAGTTGTTTGCCTGACCAATGATGTGGCAATAGAGATTCCAGCTTCAATGACATCAGGAGCATGTTCA